>CM014099.1:26917706-27448795 GCA_004119915.2 Collichthys lucidus
CCGAGAGGCTGAAGAGGAGCTTCTTCCCCCAGGCCACACGGATCCTGAACTCTGCATAACAACATAGTCCCATAACTGACCGCACTACACCACACTACACCTACATTACACACACACCAATTCATCTGCACATCACTGCTCTCTACTGTTCCTATTGCACATAGTGAGATTTTTCTGTTTATATATTTATCTAATGCTAATTTGTATTATACGGGTCATGTACATAGTTGTAAATATAGTAACATAGTGGTGAATATCTATTTTCTAGTTTATTTATTTTTCTAGTTTTGCTATTTCTATCTTACATTTTATTTATTCTTCTTTTCTATCTTATTTTCTTTTTATCCTTTTGAGTGTTTTTTTGCACAGTCGCAACAGTCACCTTCATTTCACTGCCACTGTACCTGTACTTTTAGGCATGTGACAAATAAAAACTTGAATCTCTTACTGTCTCTGGTAGATGCAGGAATAAATAGCTTCATATGCATATGAAGCCTTCTAGGTATGTTTATATATTAGGCTCTTGATCCTGTTGGGAGAAGATTTTCACTCTCCTAGGGGACTACGAGTCTCAGTGGTATAGTGTCTACACCCATTAACCCAACTAAAAGGAGAAAAAGCTGCTGTGTTCAGATAAACGCCTGTGAAACTGAAGCATGTACCCCCTGCAGTGACTTCCTGCAGTGAATGTAGAATGACGCTTGGTGTCTTAATTGGATCTGTGGTGCTCAGTTGTGAAGTACCAGGGGATGATAATATTATAACAGGCAGCAGAGAAGGGTTTGTGAAGCCCTGTTGATAAGACAAATCAGAAAGACGACTGGTTGTTAGCTTCTGGATGAAACGGGTCAAGTGCTGCCAGGAACAACAGCTAAGTACACGTTTCTTATCACAGTTATGAATCACTCTCCTGCGGTCTGCATATAGTCCTATAATCTTTTTTTTTTGTGTGTGTGTTTAGAGGTGCTTTTAGTCTGACAAACAGCACGCATAATGGTTTGTAGCTCTGCTTAATACACAGGTAATGGCCTCCTAATTCTGTCTGTATGAAGGAGATCAACATTTCCATGTGGCTGATTACTTGTTGATGGTAAACCATTAAGAGAGTGAGTCACAGGCCTGCTGGGGATGTTGCTGTTTTACCTCTAATGAGAGCTGATGCTGTAAAGAGCAGGATAACTATCCCATATAAGAGAAGAAGCCAATAATGAACTCGAACAGACGTTTCATCCTGAAGGCTGTTTGAAATCCCTTCTATTAGCATTTAGATGAAAAGTGTGTTAAGTGGTCTGGATCTTGTGTGTGTGCACATTAGGACAGTAGGCTGATGATAATCAGCATCATTATTAACTGACAATTGTGTACTTTAAGTTTACTTTATCTGTAATGAAAATCCATACTCAAGGCACAAACAATATGGACTGTAACAAAATAATTCTAAATAAATAATCTATGAAAATGTACAGTGTGTCAGATTTATTGGGCTCTACTTACAGAATATGGAAGAAAGGAAATATAATATGCATAACTATGTTTTTAATAGTAGGTGAGGGGGTTGCAGCTACACTGCTAGATGCCACTAAATCCTACATGATGGTCCTTTAAATATATTGTGGAAACTAACCAGCTATGTTTTTCTTGTGCTGTTTCATATTCTAAACTTGTTTTCTGTTGTTCTCCTCAGCTTTGGTGGTGAGATTTCTGACCAGACGCTTCATCTGGGAGTACGACCCAACACTCGGTAAGACAACCAGATATTGTTTCCCTTGATAATTTTACTATGACAACCAGTAATTTTTCTATGACTACTGATAACTGCAGCAGTACTACAACTACTGAACTACTGCTGAAATCAGTACTGCTTTTATTTGACCACATTTGTTAACATTTTTGTATCCTTGTCAGAGTTAAAGTATTGGAAAAAATGTTGAAGAGAGTCTGTTGGGTTAACAGAACAATTTCCAAAGACTTTACAGACTTTGTATGAACCCTGATTAATCAGAAAAGTTCAGCCTCCCTGTGGTGTATGCCATATGGGCTTCATCCACAACGATACCAAACAGTTTCTCTCTGTCAGTTTTGTAGTTCAGCATGTTTCTCCATTTGTTGTTCAGTAGCCATGTCTGTGGATGACGAAAACAAAGCAAGCATTGGCTGTTTAAAATATCCCTGTTGCTGTGCACACCAAGCTGCATCACAGTCAAATCAAGCCTGACAGCTTCCTTGGTTTGGTCCTCCATTTGTCTGAGTAATCGAGAAATTATGGTCACTATTTTTGCTTCTCCTGACCCATTTCCTCACGTACCACAGGGGTAAATTGGTAGATGATGTTCTTACTAAATACAACATTTATTTCCCATTTGAATAAATGCCTTTAAAGTGGAGTGCTGTTCAAGTAATGTTGAAGTAACTGATACATTCAGTTGACTTAAAAGCCTAGATAGAAGTGTCTATCGTGTCATCATTGTTGCTATTACTCCTGGCAGCTAACAACACTGTGCCGTTGGTGCAACCCTGTTGCACTGATTGGCTAATTATTGGACCCCCATAGCACTCATTGGACTGATCTTGCAATTGAGAAACTGCAGTTTCATGTCATGATACCCGACCAGAGGACAGGTCAACTCAGGCAACATAACAGATCTAACATCTGTTTGACATCTGTTAAGTCGTGTTTGATGTCAACCAAACCAAATGATGTCAGTTGGTGGTTTTAGAAGAAGTTGCGTGCTGCAACTTCTTTCTTCACTCTGCACAGCCACGTCCTTTAAGTCTCAGCTAAAGAAAATACAGTGGGGTCCAAAGGTCTGAGACCACGCTCAAAATCTCTAATATTTTCACAGGAACCTGGAAATAATCAGAAAGTTTGGGTGTTCAGAACTAAGTTAAAGTGCCAGAAGTCAAATTGTTATTCTCACAAAGAGGGACTTCCTCAGCATCAAATCAAGGGGGCAGTGCATGGAACTCTAAGGCACTTTACAGAAACTGGATCAGTATCCAAAGCACAATCAGGCAGACCAAAATTGGCCACACCATCAAAAGATCAATACATGGAGCCTAATTCCATGAGAGAGAGAAAAACAGCTTCATCAGATACAAAATTTGCTAAATAAAGAACGCAAGACTTCAATCAGCACAAGGACTGTTAAAAGAAGGCTGTCTTGTAGTGTCTCTGAGGGCAATTAGCAGTTTCTAAACTGCCTCTCAGGAGGGGAAACAAGGTCAAATGCTTGGGGTGGACAGCAGATGACTGTACAAAAGTCCCTTTTACTCATAAATCCAAAGTTGACATTTATGACAGTAACAGAAGGGTGTATGTAGGCAGGAGATAAGCAAGAGGGAGAATGATAGAACAGTGTATCAAACCCACAGAAACACAAAGGTGGGAATAAGTCTGGTGGTCTGTTTTTCCTACTCTAGAATTGGACACCTGCGCTGAATTGACTAAACCCTGATCAAGGAGAAGTAGTACTTATTAGACACACAGGCATGCTACAGCCTCTGGTTTGCATCTTTGTGGGGAAGGATTTATACTGCAGCAGGATATTGACCCCAGACACACCTCAAAGCTTTGCAAGAATGACTTTAAGACCAAAGAAGACCAAAGAGTCCTGATGGTCATGGACTTTCCTCCACAGTCCCCTTACCACTGAACATTTATGGGGGCGCTCTATGGCATCCCAAGAAGCTCTTTGGCACATTGTCAAATCATTCTGTGATAACATGGGTTACAGGTGTTAAACAAATGTGTAGAGTCCATGCCAGCTCGAATGCATGGCATCATTAAAGCAACATTTAAGGACAAGATATGCTGATTCAACTTCAACTATACTGAAATAGTTATGCTGATATTAGATTTGAAACAAATACGAATTAGAAGTAGTGGACTAGTGGTCTCAGACTTTTTTACCCCACTGTTCAAATTTCTATTTATACACTTGGGCTTAAGTAACTTTTATAACACTTTATAACATCTTAATAAGTGAGCTTTTGTCAATCATTAGATAGAGCAATGCAAGCTATATTTTCCAAGCCTCTAGCCTTCAGCTGAATACATAATGTACAGATATAAGCAGTATCGATTTTCTCATTCAACTCTCACAAGTTATGTCTGTGCTATATCAAAAGGTGGCCAACCATATATATTAAATTGAATCATTAACCCTGAAGTAAATGTAATGGGTTTGGGTTATTTCAAAAGCAACTAATGCAACCAGGTTTACCACAGAGGTGGGTTCTTTTCTGCCCTCATCAGTACATAATATAGACTTGGCCTTTTTATACACTGATGCTGATTGAGGCAATTCCCTAAACTGTAATTACAGGGCACAAAAACATCACATCACCTCTAAAAGGTGCTTTTCATTTCCTGGCTGTACTCGGCAGGTCAGAGCCTCTCGATTGCTCACATGGTGCTCTCTCCCTCTCTCTCTCTCTCTCTCTCTCTCTCTCTCTCCCTCTCTCTCTCTCTCTCTCTCTCTCTCTCTCTCTCTCTCTCTCTCTCTCTCTCTCCCTCTTTCTCTTCATATCTGTTTTTGGTGATATGACGTGCAGCAGCACAGCAGAGTGCAATTACCAGCATTAAGACCACACTGAGGAACATATTCTTTCTTTTAAATCAGTCACCTGCCATTATTCCCGTTTCCCATCACAGCATATGGCTGGGAGATTCAGACTCAGATGCATTTAGCTGATGGGGCGGCAGCACAGGAACACTCAGAGTATGTTAGAGTATGACTTGTTTTTGTTTGGCATAGATGGAATTATAGGGCTAAAACCAGATATATATCAGAGGCCTGGGAGTTTGAGGCCTGGGAGTTTGAGGGTTCTGCGCAGTATCTTCGATGTTCCTAGGACTGCACTCTGCGCTGGAGCCACTCTCCCAGTTTCGGGGTTACTGCCCCAAGTGCCCCCACTACCTCGGGGACCACGCAACCCTTGACCTTCCACATCCGTTCCAGCTGCTCTGCCCTTGATACTTCTCAATATATATATATATATATATCCCACATATTACATACAACATGTGTGCTGTGTAAACTTCAAGTTGTGTCCAAAGAAAAAGAGCAATAACTGCCTTCTTGGTTACCACAAGAGTTGGCGTCACAACCAAGAAAGCACAGCTTGAGGTACATAATGGGAATAACAGCACGGCTGGAGGGTGTCTGTGACCAATCAGAGTGCCCAGCTGAAATTACCCATGAAGTGGTCGGAACAATATTATATCCCTATTACAGGCACATCACACAGGTGGGGGGTGTGCGTCCAGAGTGCTGGTCTTAGAAATGCAGGATTACTGCCAGAACGTGGGCTGCACTTCATTTATCACAATATGCCTTTCAGTATTTACAGCTCACTGTCATCTGCATTTATTATCCACCTATTTATTTTGATCAAGGTTATAAACAAGCTCAGATGTTCTTTTTTTACAAGAGGAAGGAGGAATTTTTTGATGTCCTGAGGCCTGCTGGGAATCGTAGTGCTCTGAGAGCAAGCATCGGCAGTCGTGTACCATGTCGTGTTTTGTTTTTGTAGAATTTAAATACAACTGAATACAATGTTAGCTAATTAGCACATATACTAGTTCCTCCTGGACTGCTCAGAACCTTATCAGAAATAATGAAGAACATGGATACTGATGCTTTCCAGAAAACACTCTTATACAATGTATTGCACTGATGGGGAACAAGGGCAAACACTAAGGCTGCATTCCAGAAGACCAAATCAGACGTTGCAGCTAATCGCCACAGGATGTGGCAGATTGGGGTGCTGGGGGTGTCTATTTGTACTGAACATAACCGAAACAGTCAGAACATTATTTTATTTTCACTGATTAACCGGCTTTCTCGATATCTACGCTCCCTCACTCTCATTTACTGTCTATGTCACTCAACCACAGCAACAGCTCCCTCTTTCTCAAATCATCAGACACAAGGAGGGAAACTTCTTTGTGTCACTATTTTGCAGTGTAAACTGTGAGCCAGAGACAGATTTAGGAGCTGGTACATGAAATAAACAAAGCGAGAGCACAACAGGTAGAGTATCAGAGTTTAGTCCATGAATCCACCTAGATACACCTGACTGTGGAGATGCTTGACTAGTCTGATCATCTGATTATCATTTGTAGTATGCAGATTGTGTTTCTCCAAAAGCTGAAACTGTAAACTGTGTGATTCCAGTGTTGCTTCATTATAGTAAATCATGCAAAATACATGGAAATGTGTTATGATTACATTTTGTGACTGACTTTGTATGTTTTGGTACTAGCAGATACTGCAAGGCTGCACACACTTGTTAGAGTGCCGATTGACACAATATGGTAATATTTATTTGTGTGCCTACACACCATTCACTTACTGAATACAGTTTCCTTTGGTACATAGAAATGAACTATGAGCTACTTGTACTGGCATCACAACTGGTTTCTGGTATAAATTATTTGGAAATAAAGTACTGTGAAGCATGCGTAAGAGCAAAATGATTTTCTTCTGGCTGTTGGGGCAATTTAGGTAGCATGCAAGCTGTATCAACAAACCGGATCCTGTTTGGCGTGACACTTTCTCTGTCTAACTTCTGCCATAACAGCCTCGGGCAGTGAGGAGTTTGAATTATGAGGGATGAATTGCTTGCTGCCAGGAAAATTACTGCTTTTGTTTCTCTCCAAGACCTTTAGATATGATGGTAGGATTGGGTAAATCATCCCTTCCCTGCCCCCTGTCAGTTCATTTAGCAACAAATACACAGAGGGGTGGACATGGACAGAACGGGTGCAGTCTGCAGCTGACAGAGTGATAACTCCTGAAATAGGCTGTCCCAGGGGTTGCTCTGTGAGACTCTGATTCTCCTCCTCACAGATGCTCCTCAAGCCTCCAGCCAAACAGCTATAAATTGCCACTGTACTTCCCGCCTCTGGCTCTTCGTGACATTTCATTCACACACAGGATGCAGTATCCCCCGGAGAGGTGAGTGCACCTGGGACACATTCAGATGGACGTGCAGAGACTGAAGCAAGAAATAAACTCTTTTCAATGAGAATCTGAACATCCTTTTGACAGGTTTTTAGTATTATTGTTTGCAAGTTTTGAAACTCATCATTAACTATTTGTTTACATCTGGCATCTAACAATCTGAAGGCAAAGGGTCAAAAAATGTTTTAATGAATTCAGAGTTTATATTTCGACAGCTCGATTTGAACGAGTATCCTCCTGTAATATTCTCCCTCCATGAAAGAAACAAGCATCAAAAAATAGCAGACATGAGTCACAAGCTCAAAGAAATTGTAAGGCTAGACTCACAAAGCCTAAAAGCTTTGAGAGAGTGCTGGGCTTCAGCCCTCTGGTTGAGATAACTGCACAATCCTGCAGAATCTCTCTCTTTACAAGAAAGGTTTTAGGGTCTTCTGCACTTTCTGTGAGGTGTTTACACAGATGGGACTTTTATAAAGGGGCAATTTAGGCAGATTACTCCTGTGCTGTCCAAGGTGGAATGAAAGGTCACGGTCACAGTTCACACCTGTGTTCCTGTGTTCCTGCGCCAGGAATAAGAAGCTTTTCACGACAGCTAGAGGTGAAGCTCAGGTTGTTTTAGGTCATTGCAGGGGTCAGCCGTCACCCAGCAGGATGCAACAACCTGCTGAAAGTGTTTGGCTCCAAAATGTAAGATGATGCTTTAATGAAAAAGGAACCAAGCAAAAATGGAAACGTGATGTCCTTTTTAAACAGTCTGTCCTTGTTTTAACCAAAATAGAAGCTCCGTGCTCTGGGCGTGAATATGCTTAACCAGCAGCTTCAGAAAAACATGGACATCTGTGATGTCCATATCACATGTAAGTCTCTGTGGGGACTTTTTTAAAGCCCCTTTTTAAAGTATTTGGTTGTGGCTGTTTCAAATTAGGCAGCAGTATTTGCCTGTAGTAAAAAACAGCCAGGGCAAAGTTTAAACAGGCCATCTGTGTCCTGGATCTTCTAGAAAATTACAGCGTGGTAACCAATCCGACATCCGTTGTTTATCTATAGTCTGTGTAAAGTAAGAATACATGTGTTCTGAGTTTGTCAGACCAAAGAAGAAAGAGTTATTAACCACCCAGCCAAATTTGAATGATTAAAAATATCAACAACTTTATGACATTAGGTGTCAAAATCAGGTGAAAATGAATTCTCAGCTCCAGGACTGTCCACTAAATGCCATGAAGCCATGCCCCGCTTATGGGAGGAGTCAAGTAGCCATTTTGAAGCGACTGAAACGTGTCAGATGAATTCAGAAAACGACATGACTAACTTTGAAACACTCTGAGTGAGCTGAATCCATCTCTATCTTTCTGCTAGGAGTGCAGGGGTATGCTTAGGGTGGCCTCAGCGTGTCATCGAGCCACCCTTTAAAAACGGCCCACAAAAAACAGTTTGAACCTCTAACTCCACATTTCAGTAAAATAAGTCTTTTCACATGATTTCAGCAACTATTTTACAACATGTTTCATGTAGTTTGAAAGACTTTAAGGTGAAAAAAACCTCAATGAACTTTTCTTTTTGTCTTCTGTGTCTTACAGAGTCAACATATCGTCATCAAGCCAACATTGACGATGAGGTTGTCACCATGGAGATTTTGGACACTGCAGGACAGGTGAGACAAATATCCTTATGATCATAATCAAATCAAATCAAACTCAAAAGCGAAATATAACTACAAGAGTTCTCCACCATCATCTTCAACTCAACTCAAGTATCAGCCAACAATTTATTCTCTAGTGCTGTGTGTCCAGAGACATGTGAAGGTGTAAATTAAAATTATCTTTAGTATTTTTCCAGGGGTATTTATTTAGCCAGCCCTCCCACAGTGTGAACTCAAAAAATGTCATCATATTTCTTAAAGAAAGCTCCTAGAAAGACCAAGAAGCAAGCTCTGTGGCTGCGAAACGAAGCAAATGCAGAAGTGCTAAAAACTGTAATTCCTCAATCGTCCACTTGAGGCTGGCTCCAGAAGTGAGTCAGTCTCCATAAGTCTCTATGTTCAAATGTCCAACTTCACAGCAGAAATAAACAGCCTGGTACAAAAAACAGTTTTGGTCTCTGTAGCTAATTTCCCCGTTTATGACAACTGTACTGAGGGTGAATTTATAAACAACTCACATGTTCAAATGATATTAAGGCTTAAAGTTATGCAGAATTAAGCCAGTGTTTTGATTGACAGGTAGATGCCGTAACTGACGGCTTATTAAAGCACCCAGGTGTCATTCTCCTGCTTAGGTCCACCAATGATCCAGGTCTTGGAGGATCATTGGAGGTGCTAGAGGCAGTACTGCTTGAGCACTGATTTTTAAAATCTGTAGCCGAACCGTATCCCTGTGAAGTGAATCCGGTGTGACAGGTGTCTGGTGTTCGATATCAAGTGTCACTCAAGTCGGTGTCACTTGGGACTGCAGACTAGAAGAAGGAGAAGTTTGAAAACGTAAAAAAAATCAGGATGTGGAGCTGTCAGCCTTACCTCTGTAGTCTGCTCCCTGTCTCTGCTTGAGGATAGCTGCCTGAAGCTGCATTAGCCTCTATTAGCTCTATAACACACCAAAATCTCTGTCCAAGGCTGACTTGCACTGTGGGTAATGTAGTCAGGTTTTGATAAGGGAGAGAGATGTATGGAATAAAAAAAGACGATATCTCTGGTTCTGGTTCTCTGACAATGTTATACAGTATTGCAAATCTGTGGAGTAATCTTTTGATAAATTCCTCTATATTCCTGCTATATGTCAAACATAGAAATATAACACAATATCTTCCACAATACATATCCAAAACCAAAAGAAAAAAAACACTATTAAAAACAGTCAGTTACTAATTTGCAAATAAATTGGAGACACAATACCAAGAAAAAGAAAAGAAGTGTTGAAAGTCTCTTTTCATTGTTTCCCAGACTTTCAAATTAAACACATTTTTAATATTACTGAAACAATTAAAAACAAGTGCGCAAACATTTTGAGAAGGCTCAATGGAAACGAGCGAGAGCGGCAATACACAGCAGGACAGTCCTGTTATTTTTAAAGCAGTTGAGTAAAGCCTTTATCCTTCTTTTAAAGAAAGTCAGATGGCTCCATTTGTTTTTAATATAAATCTACTTGAATGCTTGAGTATCATCTCGCCCTTTCTGGATTTTCTTTGGGATATTTGATACCTATTTTGGAAAGACACTTTTTTGAAGTATTGTAGTAGGAGTAGACCTGAGAGTGAATGGCATTTTTAGATGGTAATTTCCTGCAGTCTGACAGGAGCATTGCAGGATCCTGCCCATGAGGGAGAGCTTGTGTAAGTCCTCTGGCTGAAGATAAATATGTTGCAGTGCTGTGTAGGTGTTCTGCTGGCAGCTGATTTCCCATGCGACACTTCAGCCAAGTCATCTCTCTCTCATTACATTATAGTCTATTTTCAGCTGGCATTAGGATGAGGTCTGAATGTTTCCAGACACGGCTGTGTTAGATGTCAGGCCTCTCCTGACTGTATCAAAGCATGGTGTTAATGCTATCATGATTTGTGGAGGTGGAGTCTTTTTGCTAGCTCATAAATTCCAAGTTCAAAAGTGGGTCAGGTATACAAACGTCAAACTTTCTCGTCTGTCCTCAAGAAGGATGTGGTATTTTTAAGCTTTCTCTATCAATAACTAAGAGACCCTGACCTCTACTCAGGTTAGGATTTAAAGTCTGCCACACGACCAGTTAAGTCCTGTTGAAACCAGGCCGACTGTTTCTGCAACATGATCAAATTAGGAGCACATGTCTGAATGATCACGTTCCACAGATGGCTGCAGAATTTAATTTCTGATTTAAGCAGGTGTGGGAAAGAGAAGAAAGAATGACCGCAAAGCTTTCTCCATAAAGAAACTAGATGTGTTACATATGGTGATGATGGCCAAGACAGAACTTTCTTTTTAATGTCCTAATGTAAAATGACAGAGATAGATGAGGTGTGCGGGGGCTGAAAAAGCTGGCTTCAAATTGTCACCTGTGCATGAAAAACTAAAAGAAAAGCTTGACAAGTGGATTTGTCCAAAGGTAAGAAAATCCAGCACCTTAATGCTCACTAACAAAACCATGTGTAAATTATGGTTTTACAGAGAAGGTCAATGCTCCTGGGCAAGAAATTGTCACATGAACCGTCATAAAAATCTTGTCGTTTGATCTTTTACACAGACTTTTAGTGGTGCTGCTGGACAGGTTTTTGTCACTTTTGGATATGCTAATAAGATAAGAGTGGTATTGATCTAATTATTTGGAAGTTTAAAGTATTTCTTAAAATGTCAAACCATTCAGAATCAGAATCAGAAATACTTTGATAATCACAGGGGGAAATTCTTTTTTTATAATACTCCTCATTTCTCAGAATGTCAACAATTTTTGTGTTGCCTTTAGGAGGACATCCAGCAGAAGGAGGGTCACATGCGTTGGGGTGACGGATTCGTCATCGTGTACGACATCACAGATCGGGGAAGCTTTGAGGAGGTGGCGCCTCTCCGAAGTCTCCTCGAGGAAGTAAAGAAGCCGAAAAACGTGCCCCTGGTCCTTGTTGGTAACAAGTCCGATCTGGATCACATCCGGCAGGTCGGCACAGAGGAAGGCGAGCGTCTTGCAGCTGAAATGGCGTGCGCCTTCTACGAATGTTCGGCTTGCGCCAATGAGGGTGGCGCTGTGGCTGAGGCTTTCCACGAGCTGTGCCGTGAAGTGAGACGCCGCAAGGCCATGCAGGGCAAGGCCAGACGCCGCAGTTCCACTACACACGTCAAACAGGCCATCAACAAGATGCTGACCAAGATCAGCAGCTAGGGAAGAGCCACACTACCGTCTGATGACACAAGAAATGTAAATTTTTCTCATGTAAATGTTTAAATTTTTGGCTCTGAATCGGTACAAAATGTGACTGATTTAATGTGGAATGTGTTCTTTACTTATTCTCTGATCATTTTCCATCAGAAAAGTCCCAGGTACAATATCTCTTCCCTCTGGAAGATGGGAATGTTATCACTTCAGCATGGGAGTCTTAAAAGATGATTTATTGTCCAGACATGAGCTTGGGCGAGTTGCTTCATGATGAATCTGTTAAAACAATAAGGTTCTGAACTTTTTTCTTTTATCCTCTCTTCTAAAATCAATAAATAAGTGGTGGATGCAAACTGTCCTATTTAGCATGCAAAGAATCCAAGCATTTATTGACGTCAAATGAGAAGATTTGTAGTTTCCTCTCTGTATTTTGTCTGTACGGGGATATTGTGTGTAACTGTTGTGTCAGCAGTGGCAAAGAAACATAAGATCAGAGAACTACCAACAGTAAATCAACTGTCCATGTCAAAACGAGAAAAACCGTTCCACAGTGTTTGTTGACATTAAATGTTCTTTAGTGTTTGTCCAGCACACGTGTGATTCAAGATCTCAAGGAACCAAAGCACAGGTTCAGAACATTTTCACCATTTTCTCTACACCCACGAAGGTCCATCCCAACATGACACATTCCAATATTTTTGTCATGGCTGTAATTTCAATATTGTAAACTACAGTATGTATGATATGGTATACTGCCTTAAGCACTGCTGTGTCTTAGGTGTGTACAGTACCCAAAGGTATCTACAGTAGAAGATACTGTAATTGTTGAAATGTAATATGTTTTTTTCTTTAAGTACGTGACCTGTATGATGAAAAGAACCACCTGTGCACTTGTAATTAAAAACTGAGATATATCCCAACCGTTTTCATTGTCTTAATGAGCCCATATGTCTGGTTGACATTAATATATGTCATCGCTGAGTGCATGATGTTCCACAGAGTTACTTAATGGCGTGCGCGACTTTCACATAATAACCACTGTAATTGAGATGGATGCCTTCAGGCAGACCATGAAATGTCACATTTACATAGCGATGGTCTCCAGCCGGACAAAGAAGTCTGTCCGCATAGAGTTTATATAACTGCTGTCATGTTTTTAAAAAATCTCAACATCTTTTGTGTCAAATTCTAAATTAAATGTCCCGTCAGGTTTAAAATAAAAATAGATAAAATAAAGTATTACAAGAAACTGTTAATGCAACTATTAAAGCAAACTGCTCATATGTAAAGTACTGTATTTCTAACTCCTATCACTCAATTCTTTTTTGTAATGAAACTAAATATCCATGTTGTAAATAATTCCCTGTACAGGTCGATTCTCTCTCACATATATCTCAAAGGTTTCCCTATAATATTACAGTCACTGACAATACTGGGTGTATTCCTCTGCAGCTCACTATTACAGCTGTCCAGCAAAGCTTTCTGGGCAATATGGATTTCATATACAACATATACACTTTCTTTCAAATGTTTATCTCTATTGCCTTGAGGCCAGAAATGAGCACCTATTCAATCAAACTGTTTTTTCTACTTTCCTATTTAGTGGACAAGAAAATCATCCACCTCACAGAGTGCTGTGTTAAAAACAGGAAATCTTCTGCTAAATGCACCCTGTTACTACAAATAGATTGCTGACTCGGGGAGAGGACACAAAAACAAAAAGTGCTTTCTTTAGTTTGGGTGAAGCAGAAAGGAGTGGTCCAGCTATCTGGCAGATAATTACTAGAGGCAAAAATCCCATAATAACCCTGGAAAGCAGCCAATGTGCTCCTCCTCACTCTGACCGGTCAGAGACTGTAAAAGGGACATTCCGGGTTTTCAATCACTTCAGTATGAACTCCAAACAGCACAAAAAGGAACTTGTTTGATCAGCTCTGACCAGCCTCCAGCGGTTTTGGATACTGCTGCAGCATTGACCTTCTGCTTTACCGGCCGAAGGGTCATGCTCCAAATTTGAGGCCCCAGGTGGCTCATAGTCTCTGCTGCCTTTGTAGCCAGCGTGTGCTGTGCTTGCTACCATGACTGAGAGTGCACACAGACACACATCGACAAACATTTCACATGTTTTCTGTGATTAGGTTTAAAGCATCAGCAGATGGAAATGAGACAAATGAGTGAGGTGTGACTGGACCAAAACTGTAAAAACATCTGGAAGATGAACTGTGAAGCAGAAAGGCAATGCCAGGTGATAATTCTTTGGATTCATCACTAAAAGCAGCCCCTTGCACATTAGTCCTTGTCATTTGACTTAATGTTAAAATAAAAATACTGATTAGTGTAAGTTATTATGAGTATGTGCACGGCCAACCATTGCTATGGTTTGAGATGAGAAGTGTTTATGATGCCCCAGAATGGAGGGGGCTGGTGTGCGTATCCTCTCCACAATTTCCTGTCATGCTGCGATGTTCTGAAAGTTGGTGTGAAGTGAAGTCAGGAGTTCGAGGCACTGTGAGCCCCACATGTCAATCTCCCTCGTGCTGAAGAAAGACTTTGTTGGAAATAGCGGCTGCAGTGCTGCAGTCAGACAGTGGTGAGCGATAAGGAAATCACTGTATGGGAACAAAACGAAGAAGCAGAGAGGGTTGATCCCACACAGTTCTCATTTCCAGCAGGGTCTTGACTTCTGGGTAGATTTGATGCAGGCACTGCCGGCCATGAAGACGTGTAATTGCAACTTGCTGGAGTTCACACAGTTCTCAGGAGTGGCAGTCAGAGGTCAAATGGGAGAGGGAGAACAGGAGGTGAAAAGACACCTTTTAGCCAGGGGGGGAGATGAGATGTCCAGGATGTAAGTGCAGTCGGAGAAACTTCAGAAATATAATCCTTGCTGTGATTTGGATCTCTGTGCATGGCTGGGGTTTAGACACGTGGATGCCATTTCTGTAGGTGGTATTTCCAAACTCTGCCTTCTGCACCAGATGTTAATTGCTTTTGTTAATCCTACTTTGGCATCATTATTTGCGCAGGAAAAGAAAAATTCCATCGCAAAAAAAAAAACAATTTTCAAAATGTATTTTTGTGTATCTTTAGGATTACAGATATCGACATTCTGAAACATAAGCCTGAGGTTAAACCAACATTTAAAGCCAATATTTCACTGACAGCACTGCCATGCCAACTGTGAATCAATCACACGCGCTGAAGTGCTTGACACACACTTCTGTGTTGGATGTAATCTGTATGAATATCACACAGAAATATTTAGTAATAATAATAATAAACTTTATTTGAATAGCACCTTTCAAAACACAGTTACAAAGTGACTTACAATACAACAAACCACAATAACAACAATAGCAATAGGTTGACTTAGTTCATGCACTGTGGTCATATCCAAAGGTACAGGCTTTCTGGACCAGGATCCATCAGGATACCTCAGAGATAGTAGGGACAGACTAGAAACTCTGTCTCTGACTTTACATACTAAGGATCAACCACATGGTAAAACCTTTAGCTAACTGAGTCCAGACAAGCATCATGATTGGCAAACAGATAATAATGAGAAAGTGGAAAGATGCTGTTGGCCCATAAGTTCAGTAAAATATCACACAGTCTGGTGAATGAGGAAGAGAAGTACAATGAAAAATGGGGGAAGTTTCTGCAATTTCACTCATCACATGGGACTTAATGGACTAATTCCCAGACTCTTTGGTTCTATTTTTCCGACTTTACTCTTGTTAATTTGTATTCCATCTATTTGTGTCCACCTCTGTCTAAACAAATTATCTGTATCTGTACATGCATATATATATGTTTGATCAGCAAACCGCAAATAAGATCTTGAAATCCACTCAACCTGTAGATAACCTGGAGCCAGTGTGGATAAGCCAGGATGAGAGAAGGATTATTTTGACTGATGCCAGAGAGCTGTGAGTTACAGCAATCTAGTCGGCTAGTTATGAATGCATGATTCACAACAGGGATGATCTAATTTTTGAAATGTTTTTCAGGCGAGAAAAGCAGGACTCTGAACTATTGAGAGTTTATGAGGTTACGATCAAAAATGACTCTAAGGTTTCTGCAACGCTGGGTTATAGAAAAAGACCGAGAACCAAGGCTGTTCGAGATTTGAGTATTTTTCAGAGTCTTGACCAAGATCTCTGTTTGATCCGCATTTAGCTGCAGAAAATGTTGTGACATCCACTTGTGTATGTCCTGAAGGCAAAACAAAGAGTAAATGCAGTAACGACAGAGTAAAGTCTCCAAAATCACAGCAACAGGAATGATATGTGTGTCTCCAAACTGTAATAAACCTTCAGTGCTTCCTACATATCACAAAGGTACCTAGTCCAAACTTCAACTCCAGTTGAGTTCATCATACTTACCCACTTATATTAATTGAATGATTACTTACGTTCTGATGAGCAGTTGACCTTGCCTGGCAGCCTCTGTCAGTGTATGAGTGTGTGAAGGTGAATGTGACAATTGTTGTGATGTGCTTTGGTGGTTGAAATGTACAAATCCAAAAATGTTACACTGCTCGTCACAGAGAAAACTACAGTCCCTGAGTGGGTGTGGTGAGGTCGTCCACCTGGTGAATGGATCAACACCTCTGCATCAGAAGAGGGAGAAACACATCGCCATGATCAGGATGTTCTCTGGCTGGATTGTGACAAGGTCCCTCATTTATAGTTATAAGCAGATCACAGTATGACTCACTCTCACAGGGATTCATCTATCTATTGTATGGATTTGCATTCATAATTCAGAGAGAAGCAGTCATTGATTTTCTTAATGTGTTCGCTGAGTGGATAGCATCGGGGTGTAAAGCTCTGGAAACAATTTAGTGTCCTCTATATGTGGCATGACAGTTTGAGTTTCAGAGCTCAGTCTTAACAGTCTCACCTCGTATGCTGATGGAGATTTAGTGATGTGGTGAAAAAGGCCCAGCAGAAACTGGAATGAACCTTGAGGTGAGATTGTTTTGTTAAGCTTTTTTTTCCTTCTTTCTAACTGTCACTGCTAGTTTGAGTTGCCAGCGCAACAAGTTTCCAGATAACTCAACTGTCCTTGAACTGAGAAGTGGCTAACACATTATCTGACTTGGCATTGTGTTCAGGGGAAAATATTCAGAAAACACTGCTGGAAAGCACGTAACTCTCTCTCTCGCTCTGTATGACGCTGCTAACCTCTCTGGAGGGAAACAAACGTCTCCAGAGCGAAAATAATTCCCATATCCTTGCAGAGGCTGATATCCTGTTTAGATATGCAGTCACAGGAAAAATAAGCTATATGGCGATTTCAGCACACTCACATGACCAAAGGACAGTATTTTGACTGACAGTCAATAAAAGTTCATATTAATGAATTTTAGATGTTCACGTGCACTTTATGTTGATTTATGAACTTATTTGGGAGCAGACAAGTTCTTGAGATGCTCTTGATGAGATTTTCCATTTTGAGGCCGAGCAGGGAAATCAGATCAGAGTTTCATAGCAGAGGAAATGAAAGGCCTACAGAGAGGGGTAAGCTTCCCTCTGTAAACAGGCAGACTCTTCTCTCCTCTTCAGCCCAATCTCTGACAAACAACACATACTTCTTCCCTGAGTGGTCTGGCGATACACTGATGTGCTGTTTAAGTTGAACTTCAAGAGTTTATTTCTAAAGTGCTATACAGTACATCCGCTTTGGAGGAGAAAAACATCATCGCCCTCAAGTTGGTCATCTGGCGTCTCTTGAATGTTATGGAGTATAGAACATTTCATCAGCTTCAGATGGTTTCTTGACGAGAATTTCTATTAATATTTTTACAATTTACTTTTTTGTGAAGCTTATACACACAAATCAGTAAAGTTATCAATATATCAATATCAAATATTCAAAAATATAAAAAATATTTTAGCTTAAACATGTGGCAGCCGACTTTTTCATGGTCACAGCTTACCTAGAAGACAGAATAATAACACTTTCCCCCCGCAGATATTATTCTTCAGTTCACTATTTTGTTTTACAGATCTGAATGTTTCCAAAAAATAACTATAAGAAATAGGTGTTAAAAATGATGATGTTTGTGACTAATTAGTCAGTTTAAACACATGTAAATATGAATTTATTTTTCACTTCTTATGGGAAACTTCATTTGTGTTAAACTGCATGCTCTCTGTCTCTCTGGTTAGTTGTCAAATAATTAAAAGTGCACAATCTGTCTCTATTTTCATTCATATTAGTGTCTAATTAATGATACAATGAATAATGAAATGTTATTCTTAGGAAATTAACTGGAAAGCAAATATCCACAAAGAGTGTGACGGAAACGTGATGATCACCTTCCTGTGTTTCAGTGTCAAAGCAAAGGTAAAGAAACACTTACTTCTTTTCATGCAGAGAATTAGCATGTCATCCTTGTGATTGTAATAAATAAAAGTTAATGAATGATGGCTTCAGAGGACCTTTCCACTGAGATGAATCTATAACAAGGTGGTGTCTAGTACAGTATGCAAGCCATTTATGGTTTGAAATGTCAAATAGCATACAAGCCATTGATATGAGGTATTTCACATGACAAACATAAGTTGTTGTAGAAAAACTCTTAAATCTACTTCTGCTCCCAGGACTGGCCATGCAGATAGTTCTGGATTTATGTGTTTTTATCTAACTTGGCATCATGGAAAAATGACTTGGAGAGACTTCACTGGAAATACTTTGCCTACGGTAGAAACAGTCAGCGAGCTGTGTTGACTGTCCACACAGATCATGACTCTCCATAAAGACATTTTGCTGATGAGTTTTTCAATATTTTGACTCCACTGTGTTAAAAAAAAGTTTCTGTTAATAATGCTTGAAGCATGTAACATAATACGTTTTGTTGTTTGGTGTGTGTGTGATTGGGGTGACTGACCCTTCATATATCTTACTCTTATTTTTATATTTTGGTTCAGGAGCAGTGTGTCATCCATTGACTGCATTGTTGGCGAGTTGCTTCCCAGCTTCTCCTGACCACATGACGAAGACACTGAGCCCCACTTTGCTCCAGATGGTCAGGCCAGCTTAAAGGCAAGCTTTGTTGATCTCTTCACGCGCACACAAACATGGAAACATGTCAGCACTAGTAATACAATAAACTGTGGAAACCGAAGTAGGCGATTTCCATCTCTCCGTTTCTCTCTTCATCCTGTGCTCTATGAAGCATTGCAGTTGCTATGACAACCAAGGCCTTTGCTTGTTTTAAAGATACCTCTCTATGGTGACCAAGGCGTTGTTGTACGGTGGGCAAGTCTAAGAGGGTGGAACAAGGGTTTACTACCCACATACACACACTCTCAAGTGTGCTAATAAAGCACTCTTACAGGTATGTGCATACAAACACGCTCACACATACTGCATGTGCACACGCACAGTGGTTAAATGATGAGATGAAATCACTGATGCATGCTGAGACCTTCAGGGTCTGACATGTAAATTGAGCTGAATAAAACAGAGAGGAGGTTAAATATAGAGGTGCCACTCTAACCATTGAAATCAATGCTGCCTTAAAGGCTGAATAGTTACAGCATCGGGATGAGACATCAGTGCTCTGAAGAAAATATGAGTCTTAGTCATCAGAGGGAAGCACAGCATTGTAAACAATGAGAAAAAGCTTTCATAGAATCCAAAGGTCAGTCTGATGTCAGCTCTGTTTAAACCCCGAAACAGGCCCTGTACCTTCAGCTGCATCACAGCACTCACAGCAGTGTGTTTCAGTAAAGTACAGCCTTGAGTGTTATTGTGCTTATTCTTGAGTTTTTATTTTATTTTTCATTTTTGGTATTCAACTTGAATAAAATAGTTTCTTGTTGCTTTTCTTGGAAAAGTTCAAGTCTGACTCTGATATTGTTGGATCAAAGCTGCAGTTTTGGTCACTGGGGGGGCAGAAGAAAACTTTGATATACTGCGCTGTTACCTTACTTACTACTTGTTTGGTGCACAGTGGGTAGCATACAGTGTGTTTATTAAGAGTTTTTTTTTGCTGTTATTGGCCTTTGACCGCTCCAAAATTAGCTGAAAGACACTAAAACGCTGCAAAAAACTACAGTGCAGCGATGACCTGTGGTAGGTTTCTCACTACCAGTGACATCTTTTGCTTTACACTGACATTTTTTCCATTAGTAATGTAAAAATATTAGTGCTCTCTCAATAACTGTTCCATAAGAGTGGGAGATTATTATTATTTGTGATGATCATATAAGTGTGTAACAGATTCACATAAACTCTGTAAAGGTAAAATGTGGGACTATATTGATACAATATAATAGCGGAAAGAAGATGGAATACAAACAGATTGTCTGACATCTTTTTCCATAATTTTATCTAAATGTGCAGATAGTCACAGAGTTTTTCTGAAAGCATCACAAGAGATTAAAGATTATATCCACAGTTAGAAGGTAGAACGAGGAAGGACAGAGTTTGTTTGGGAGGACATCGCCCCCTTCTGGTTCACTTAATACACCATAGGAGTGTGTAACAACCCCTCTGTACTTGTAATTTCTAACTTAAAGGTGCAGAGTGAAGAATAAAGACGCAAACACGATTATTTCTCATTTTTAGAGCAAATGCACAGTACAAAACAGAGCTGTGGAGATGGACTATCAGTGAGCAGGTGTGTTTACAGGGGGGGTGGCTGCAGGCAGGCAGAGACCTGTGGCAGATGAGAGATTTGACATTCCACTTTAAGCATGCAACAAATCACACTGGCAGCAGATTACCATCAGGCTGCCAGTGGTCTGGTATGCAACACGTGTCTGAGATTGAGAAACAAACGTGAAGCACAGGACAAACCGTGAGGAAGACGCAGGGTTTGGGGCATCGTAGCGGGTCAGAGCAGGTCAACTGATCTGGGGTGTACAAGGCCAAGTCTGAATACTTACAGAAAGAGAGTTTCTCTGTTCATATTCTGTATGAGAAATTCCTGGTGAGCATGGTAGTAAACTACATTGAAGGGATATAAGTTGAACATGAGGTCATTTCCAAGAGAAGCATGATGTAGTGTTATATAACACTGTATTTTATCTCTAAATCCTGCTGCTGTTGAATGTAGTCAGGGTGGTCTGCACTTTTTTTTTTGTCTTAACAAAACAGTCTTTTATTAACTTGTCATCATATATTTTCTTAGAGACAAACAACAAATGGTGAGGAAGGAATGAAGAATTGTGAGGAAGAGGCTTTACATCAGTCCGCTGGATGATTTTGTACACAATACTAAAGAAATGTGGGCCTAATGTGGAGTTTTTTACAAGATGATTTAATAAAAATGCACATTTTCTGTGCTTTTTGTGTGATACTGCACACACCTGTTAGCATTCGGTGTTGTTAATTCTCCTTTTAACCCTCTGGGCTCCTATGAACGACCCTGTCAAGTGCTTTTGCAATTGTAGGTGATTGCTCAGACATCAGAGCGTTAATATAGAATCTGCTATGGTAATACACAATTTTTTTTTTATTACTTATACAGTATGAGACCTGTCTTTTCTGTATTGTTTCTGTTGTTCAGGTGCATTCTAATCTCACAATCTGTCTATCAGTCAATCTACTCAGGAAAACATTTTTTCAGCCCACGCAGCAGAGGTTGGATCGCGTGCTGAGGTTTTCTGCATGTGAGGCAATAAAAAGCTCAGATTTGTTGAATAATGATGTTGTTCCAACGATAACTGCACTCTGTTCATCACCATAAACTATTTCTGGCATAAACATTGTAAACTTAAAGCTGCACTGATCAATATTTTTATCATAACAATGGATGAGATCATTATGTGTAATGTGAAAGGTGTCACTCATAGTGATGAAACCACAGACAATTAGCTTTGGAACACTTTAGCATGTTTGAGCTCATTGTTTTGGTTTTATGGTGAACAAAAGTGAACAAATACTCTGTAAACAGATTTACTATATTAACAACTTCATCCATTTTCTATCACCACTTATCTTCATCTGGGTCGCAGGGTGTTGGAGCTGATCCCAGCTGGCATTGGGGCGAGCGGCGGGGTACACCAAGTTGCCAGTTTATCACAGAGCAAACAACCATATATATTAGTCACCAATTAGTTCTTAGTTAGTTATTAGTAATTAGTCCTTAAGTGCATATATTTGCACTTAATAGGAGTGTAGTGACAGTGCGACACCACCGCGCTGCTCGCAATGGAATAATCTCCATGAACATCGGTGCAAAGCGGTGTGACTAGTTTGGAAATGAACCTTTTCAGTCTGACACATTCAGACATGAAGCCGTCTCAGAAATATCTGAGTAATGATGCCATTGTTTGAAAAGTAATAATATATGCGTGTGTGTGTCTGTGTGGAGTGACATATTCATGAGTGAATGTGTTTCGTATTACCTCTGTAACATTAGTGCCTAACACAATTAATTTGAAAGCTTGATGTGAAGCAGGCAGCAGATGAAAGGCAGCACCGGAGTCCAGCAGCAGGTTTCCCTCTCTGTGGCCTCGTGTTGCCAGTCAGCTAATAACATCCCGAGCCAAGAGGAACAAAATCCAGTCGTAATCCAAAACGAAGGGATTTTGGGATTATCAACAGATATTGTGAAAGTTGCAGACAGGACTTTTTAAAAGTATAGTAAGAGCCAAGAGTTCTGCTACAGTGACCATAAATGGACAAAAACATCCAAATCCCTGCAGCCGACTGATAGAAACTGGAATGCATGAGCACAGGTATAATAAAAGTTGTTACCTTTAATAACAGAAATCTGGATTTTCAGACAAAAAAAAGAATAACAAAACAAAACAAAAATACAGAAAGCAAAATAATCTGAATACCAATAAATTACAGAAACACATGAGATGCATCACACTTCTCACAAATAAGCAGCCTGACATTAAGATCACGTAACGACAAAATTTACACACCTGAGGCACACAGGAGGGGTTGGTTTTTCATGCCACATTTACACCAAGATACAGAACGTTAATACACTTAAAATACCATACAACACCATCATCCACCATTCAGCAGAGAGGAGGGGAACACGGTGTACTGAAAGGTCTGCAAATAAACCCGTGCACTGACATTGTATCTCTCATTTACAAACAGCATTTAAAGTGGACTTGATTTTCCTTGCAGTATTAGCTGAACTTAATGGCTCCATATTCAATTGAGTGTTGTGTATGTGTCAGTTCAACACACCTAAAGTTGAGCATGTGACTCAACCTTGTTGTGAATGAAAGAAACGTGTTAAACACGAATTATTAATATGTCATGTTTCAAAAGAACAAAGATGTGGTGAAGGGATGTAACTCTATCTCACAATGTTTTGTGAAATGAGCACAAAGTGTCTGTGGCATCAACAACAGGTTTCAGAGCTGTGGATGTGTCCTTAGACCCTCGGATTAAGTGAGGAAAAACTCCACAAAAAAAGGTGGAAGAAACCTGCAGAAAACCATTTGTAATGGCACCCACCTGTCAATCAAAGCAGTTATGTTTTTAATGCTGCATAACTTTAAGCCTTAATATAACCTGAACAGGTGGGTTGTATATAAATTCACCCTCAGTACAGTTGTCATGAACGGGGAAATTAGCTACAGAGACCAAAACAGTTTTTTGTACCAGGCTGTAAACATGTTTATTTCTGCTGTGAAGTTGAACATTTCAACATGGGGACTAATGGTGACTCACTTCTGGAGCCAGCCTCAAGTGGATGTTCATGGAACTGCAGTTTTTGGCAATGCATACTCTGACCTCCTTCAGGTTGATGTCACAGACTTTTGCTACAGCTGATGTATCGAATGAATCCCTTCAAACTGAGGGAATAATTTCCTCTCCCTTCTCTTGCATGAATATGCTCTGATCTAAAATTCTGCTCATTTCACAAAATCTTACTTCAGTACTACAGTTTCTGCAGAGCACTGCTGAACTTGAGGTAGTAAACTTTGTAGTTCAGTTTGAATTGAGACAAATCAAAAATATTAGCTATAATTTTATCTGGTCCTAAATAAAATAAAAGTGAACTAAAATCATCGGACATCTGGTTATGGACTATCATCTGAACCAGTAGCTGGGTGTAGGCATGGCATTGACTGGATCCTACGCTGCATTTTGAAACTCAGATTGTGATAAAACAGAGAAAAAGTGACATCAAAGTTTATCTTTCATCCTGACAGAAGTATTTGGAGCACATTAGTAAACTGTGTGATATGATTTCTCAAAAAGAGTTACTGCTGTGTACCTCTGCAGGGCAGCACAGTCCTCCTAATGTCTTCAAAGTTAATGAACACAGTGATTTAAGTTAATATGTCAGTTTATTAGTGACGTCACAGCCATTATTGCGTGGCACATAAGGGATAGTAAATCCTCATGGTTAGGTTATGGCTTATCACACTGCAGTATTACATACTAAGTTACAATAAAGACAGGACAATATGATTTGAGGGTTCTCACAATGAAATGTGAATTTGGTCCATTTTGACACAGTGCCAAAGGTGATGAAACGCTTGCAAACGTGCTGAATGACAAGTGCATTTACTCACAGATAGCTGACTGCAGATCAGAGTTTGGCTTTTACAAACAGTCGTCAGAGGCTGAATTATCACAACCAATGAGCGGTTGAACACATCACAGTGTTACACGGCAACAATTGCTAATCACAGATTTCCTGATGTTGGAAGGTGTGCAGGCTAATTAACCAATCCGTAAACCCGGAACAGTAAGCCTGCCAAGCTTTGATTTACATGTCAAATATTCTGCATGGGTCTCTAAGAGCAAGACGTTAATATAAATATAAAGAGTTTGGAGCATGGTGTCTTTTTTTAGCCGTTTTCCAAAGCAAAAAATGAAACAGACGCAGCATTTATCTGCTATTACGTAAAGAGCCAAAGTTAGCATGTGCGGTGCAACTAGCGGACAGGGAGGATTGCTGACTTTCTGCCTGGCGGACTGAGCCTCTTTGTCCTTTTTCAGCACAATACCATGAGTTCTAAACTGAGCCTGCTGGAAACATTAAGAAGTCGAGCAGAGACGGCCTTTTCAACAATGGAGCAAACATTAGCTAACAGCTAATGAAATTGAATTTTTTTTTTTTTTTAGCACATATATCATGTATGTGGCCATCAATTGCATATTTAAGACTTTACATTTTGTGACCAAAGAGTCAGGTAGAGGCAACATTTTCAACTAATGGCTTAAAGAGCTAGCTAGCTACAGCTGAAAAAAAAAAAAAATGTTGGTGACAGCTGTCAGCCCAAAAATGTTATTTTAGTCAGTAGCTGTTTTCTACTTGTGCCTGAAATCACGGACCCGTAACTCGTAACTATCTTTGTAAATTGCATATTGGACTTAGGACTTAGCGAACGGTTAATTAGCTGGACTAAAATCTGATTCTGTTGCTCGATCCGCTGACGACAAATGCAACAAGTTAGTTTCTTTTTTCCATCCAGAGCAACTGTTTGTAGAAGTCAAACCACAGTCCCAATCATTGCTTAGTATGGTTATTGGTAATGGGCACTGTATTGTGTATTTCGCTGACGCACGTTAAACTTCTTGAGCGCACTGAACAAACAAAGGTTTTCATGTTTCTTGACGGTGGGACTTGCTTGGTAAAAAAATAAAAGCTTCTTTAAAGTGTCATGCCTCATCGTTTAAAATCAAAATGCCGTCAAACTTATTATTAAAATAATTATTGCAAAAATGGGCAGTTCTTTTTTTTTTGTAGTCATTATTAATCATAATGGCAAATTTACAACTTTACACACACACACATACACACACCCACACACACACCACTATACATTTTATACAGTTTCATGCTTTTTAATAAAACATACCTTAAAATATGGAGAATTATAATTATTGTTATTATTATCATGAACAAAAACTGATAAAAACTTTGGAGTCATGACAGGTCCATTTAAACTACTGCATACTGCTCACAGATATTATACTGGTAAAAACACACTGCAGTAACATTAATATTTCTGTTTGGGGTATTTGAACAATAATTCAGATGGAATATGGATTATAAGTTTTTGTCCAGGTCCCCATAAATGAAATGAGAGGGGAAAAAAAAGACATATCTAGGCTTATTCAGTTTGTAGTGCAGATAATTAGAGAGCCAACTTTGAGAATCATCTGCAAAATGAACAGTTTACAGATTATTAAATTGTGATTGTTCTCTGCATGAAAAGCCAAATATACAGACAGTCTCCTTCTGTAAGCTTGAGGCAACGAACTGCTGCATCTTGGATGCACCAAGGAATTATTTCAGAAAGAAATGACTTTGCTCACAATATATTTTATGGGTCTTTGTAGCTTCCTAATTATTTCCTCGAAATAGAAGAATGTTACTGTAAAAGTAATTTGGTGCAAATTGTAAGACAAACTGCAACAGGACTTATTGTTTTTAATCACTGAACTGTATGACACATCCCATTAGAGCAGTTAAACAAAATGCCGCTGTGAGTCAACGCCCACTTATAAAGGAGGTTTTTCCTTGCCATTGTTACCAAGTGTTTGCTCATGGTGGGACTAAACAGTATAAAGAGTACAGTCTAGACCTGCTCTATTTGTAAAGTGTCATAAGATAACTTGTTAGGATAGGATATACTATAAATCAAATTAGAGATAAAGTTGAATTGAATAGAATTGAATAATAAACAAACATTTTCTGGTTCTAGATACCAAAACAGTAACTACTTTGTCACAACAGTCTATATATTTACCATAATTTGCACCAAATCACGTTGAGAAAAGTATTAAGAAATCACTGCACCCATAAAAGAAAGTGTTGCCACTGTTTTCGTTGTCTTATAGAAGACTTCAGCTTGTGTTGGTTTTCTGTTAGAAAATACCAATTAGACTACACGACATTCACTAAACATTTACATGCAGCTCCAAAGCAATATGAACATTGGAAGAGGGTGTCTGCTTTGCTACCACTGCAGTGCAAGTTGCATATACACCATTTGACCAAAAACAAAAAGAATGATAAATGATCTATGATCCCAGCTGACATCGATTGTAGAGAATAATGGTGAGTAAGGATAGAAGATGTGACGTTCCACAACTGAACTTTTTCTGTCTCAGCGGAAATGTAAGCACATTGAAAGTCTCAAAGTATTACATCCTCACTGTTCGCCTTTTAAACACAAAGCAGAAGCAGTTATGATCCAAATCCCCCACAGAAAACACATCGTAGTGTTATTCACAAAGCACGAAACATTAGGAAAAAGAAGAATCTCAGGGGAAGATCTGGGCTGTGATGGAAGACGATGGCTGTAAGCCAGTACAGCATTTGCACCTTGTGAAATCACAAGCTCAAAAGTTGGTTCACTGCGTGATTGTTATCTTGACCCAGTGCAGGAGGGGGCGGGGGGGTGGTGGGGTGGGGTTGGGGGGGTGGGGGGGCGGGCGCTTTTTTTGTTTTCGTAATAAAAAGCACTTTGGTAATCTTAGGTAGAGGAGTCACTACGTAAGCCAATATGTGTCTACAGCACGTGGATGTGAGGAGAAATGCGGCTGCTGGCAAAGATGCTCGAAATCGCTGGTGAACCGTGAGGATTCAGTACATTTCTCGTGAGTTTACTGGAACAGTTTCGGTTAAGAATATTGCCGTAGACATCTGCAAACATTTTGGAAGCTGTGAGTCAATTAAAGGAAATTCATTTGAATAAATAAATAAATAAATATATATATATATATATAAAAAACTCAGACAGTTTCACTACTTGAACAAACAGAATGCAGAATAACGACTATATACCAAGCAGTATGAGCTGTAATCATTTACCACTAGAAAGGCCAGTCTGCTGTCAGCTGATCTCAATTCTAGAGGGACGGTTTATTGATGCAGCTTTGTTTAAACTTTAAACACACCGAACAAACTAAATCATTAAGCTGAATAAAAACAAAATTTGGGATTTGGATTTTGAATTTAGAGCTTTTAAAACCTGAAATCTTCAGCTGACACTTTGCAGTGCTTCATGTAAGAACCTCATAATCAACACACTTATTGGCCTTTCTAGTGGTAAATTCATCGTAGATGTGAGGACAGCAGGTTGTACCAGGTGTTCAACTTCACAAACAGTGAGAAGGAAAGAGAAGAACAGGAAGCCGAGGCTCTAAGGAGGAAGGAGACTCCATAACAGATTAACCAGTCAGGGTTTTCTTTTTTTCTTTCTTTTTTTGGAACCTGACGACAGACAGGAAGAGGAAACTTCTCAGGAGGATTTTAGTCGGAGAAGAGGCTGGCGAAGGACTGTCGGAGGCTGCGGATGGTCTCGGCTTTGGCCTCGTCGTCGGTTACGTTTCCTCGTAATGTCTCCGTGAAGCTGTTGGTCAGCGACTGAGATTTGCTGTTCGGTAAAAGTAAAAGGAACAGTCGTTTAATTAACTACTTTTTAACTGAAAGAGTCTGCTTGCTGTTTTGGTTGTGGATCAGCTGATTCCAGATCTCCACATAGCACATTAATCTGAGGGTATCATGGATCATAGTGCTATTAATAGGACCCCAGTGTGGACTTACTTCAGCTGTGGTGACTGTTTCTGAGCTCCAGGCCCAGAAGCGGCAGGGATGGGGCCGGGCTGGAAGGCCTGGCTGGGAGAGGTGGTGGCAGACCGGGCTCGCTGAGGTGAACCCTGGGCTGACTGGGAGGGAGAGGCAGAAGCAGAGCGGTGTCCCCCTGCAGCAAGAACACACAGGTTACATTGAAATTAGTCATTAACTCATTTAATCCTAACACTACTGCAGCCAGTACTCTGTCGCAGTAAACAGAAGAAGTGTGTCCTACCTCGTCTGGGCTGTGTGGTCTGTGGATAAAGGGCACAGAGACATTAATGAGTCATGCACATGCAAGTGTTACATCAAAAACAAAATCTCTAAAAGTTCCCTCATCATAAATGTAGCTCAATTAACTAAAGTCTGTCGTTCTTAAATCACATAATGAGCAATAAAACACAAAATGGACTTCATCTTCACTTAACAACCAGTGTCTTTTCTCTTCAGGGACACTAAAAATCCTGCTTGTTTCTGTAGCCTACAGTAATTCACCTGACTCCACGAGACACAGAGATCTGACTTTTATGCTTCATATGAGGCTGTACACTGAAGGCTGTTTTTCATCAGACAACACATAAAGTAAGACAGTAGTATGAAATTACGTCATGGATTGGAGCGTAGTAAGCGATGAGCATGGTAACGTACTAGCAGGAACATTATCAGAAGTAGTAATAATAGAAGTGACTGAATACAGGGACTTTTAATATTTGATTTAATTTACTGTTCAAGGTAGTTATAGTTGGAATAATGGTACAGAGAATAGCTCTAGCAGTAATAAAAAAACCATCATGTGTACATGATGTGTGATGTAATGTACCTTGACAGAGGAGGGCTGAGGTGTGGAAACTCCCAGCAGCACCTGGGCCATCTTGTTGATGACCAGCTCTGTGATCAGCTGTTTGTCTTCCTCCACGTGTTCACCAATCAAAGGCATGGAGCTGTCCATCACCTTACAGAGACAGAAAAATCAGACAATCAGATTTCAACAGAGAGCCCAACGCCACACAACTGAAGCTTTAGATCTCCTCCACTAGATGGCAGTATTACATCTCTTATCGGGAAGATTAGTCACGTCCATACACCAAAGATGTCAGGGATAATGGACTCTGTGGTGCTGTGCCAGCACCGATGAGTCATTTTACAGAGAACTCAGACAATGTAAGCTATACAAAACTCTGCTGGCTGTAAATACAATTTATTGCCGGATGAACTTAACTTGACAGTGACTTTTGTGTTTGTTCCCATGCACTATCATGTTCCTCAGAAAGCCCCTTGTCTCTCCAAATACATCGTCTGCAGGCCAGTTCAGCAGTTTTTATCAGGGAGGGTGCAAAAAGGACAAAAACAGGGTAGGATTGAATATAATTTCTCTTTAATCTCTCGAAGCTTTTAATAAAAATCCTTATAAATGAGTTGAAGTTGTCAGCCCCTCGGCCTCCTGTGATAATAAATCAAAGTAAAAAGAGAAACCTTCATAGTTTGCTGTGCATGTGCAGCTTCAGATGATGATGAATAGCGTCATTTTAAGGGCTGAAGAGATAAAAATATTGAGAGCTCCTGACTCATTCTCCATGTGAGCAGCAGATTAATTGAATGGGTATATTTAAACACACAAATCCCATCTTTCAAACTAACTACTGTTTTTCTGTGCCACTCTCTGATGAGCAAACAGACTTGAAATTAGAATTTTTAGTAAGTAGCAGATAAAAAGTGACTGCATCTGTAAATATTATGTTGCCCTGGGTATGACTTGGAGGGTCACAGACCATATCCAATGCCACATACAAATAATTTACCTCAATTTATTAAACCCCCCCAAAAAACAGCTTTCCCACCACTTGAGCTCACATGAACATGCACGTGTACTGCAGAACCTCAGAGCCAGCGCCTCTTCTCTGGAGACCAAAACAAACAGGAGCAGAGAAGTGTGGCTGCTGGCACTGCTGGCTCGGATGCAGATGCCCGCTGTGGTGGATGAGGGTGCTGCACCACAGGCAGTAAACACAGTGCATGCATGTGCTGATCCTCTTGTACACAGTGTACGCTTAGCAGGAGCCAGCAAATGTGAGATGAGAGCATGCACAGGATCCGGTCCAAACAAACACTGTACCAGCTCATTTCACTAAACGGACTTCCCCTTTGCAATTCTTCAAGTTGTTTTCATTAGTTGCATCAAAATTCAGTTCAAAATACTTTTGTCCCTCAAGAGCTGGTTTTGAAACAACAAAACACAAATCAGTATAATCTTTTCTTGGATTGGAATTATATCTCCCTTGGTACATTGTGTACCATCACATTTCAAACCATTAGGAACCTATCTACAGGATATAAATAGGCGTAAATGCAATGCATCTACAATATAGTGTAGAAATACAGAAATATTCACATAAATGATATGCCTTGGTAGGTTACAAGGCTACAGCCAAGATATTTGATTTATCTGTCCTTTTTTTCCATTGATCCAAATAATTATTTAGCCTACAAAATGTGGAATGAGTAGATAAAAATGCAGAACACAGATTCTGTTCTCTAAGGTCAGAGGTCAAATGTTTTGTTTTGTTCAACCCCCCAAATATTCAGTTTTAAATCAACAAAAACATATTTGTTTAAAGGTCCAGTGTGTAGAATTTAGTTGCAGCTAGTGGTGTAATCGCTGCATTGCAATTTCCTCGCCTCACTCTCGCCTTCCTAGTGTAAAGGAGAAAGAACACTTGAAAGGCAAGTATATAAAAGTTCCATCCAATAAAATATGACATTTTGCTTAAACCCAGCCAAACCACCCTTGATCAAGTCTTAATCAGGTCCCTTTAGTTAAGCCCTTTCTGATGTTAAATCCTCTCCCAACATCACGTTTCATGTGGAAACACGTCAAACCACAAAGTAAAATTAAAACCTTTAATGGTATCGGATTGTTTCATGCATTCTTAAATAAAATGAATCCAGGGAATCTGAAGTATCGAAAGAAGATTTTAAATACAAACTGTGGATCATGGGTCGGGGTTTCTTACTTTTTGTCCTTTGTTTTTCAGAGTAGTTAGTTCATACTGTTCTACACAGAACCACTATCCATACCAGTGAGCCCTTTAAAGCCCTTCCTTTTCTGCGTGTACCCAGCCTCTTGGCTAGGATTTGGCAGTGAGGTGGGGTGTGGCACACGATGTTTTGGCCAGTTGAATCATTACCACAGGGGACTGAGCAGAGGCCTGGCAAGCGACCACCAGGCCCCACTTCAAACGGCATGTGGTGGCAAGCAGAGCCGGGATCCACCCTGCTGATTTATTAGGATACAGAGTCATCTAGCAGAAGACTGGAGCTGCCACTGGCCTTTTCAGCACTGGAACATAGAGGTGTTATTCTGCACTTTTATTGAGCTGCTGCATGGGAAAGTTCACAGAGCATGTGAAATGTGTTTAATCAAAATTATGGTGCAGGGATGGGCAGAGGGCGATGTTTTCCTGGGAAAACAGCTGTAGCTTTAAGATAACAGCATTCGTATTTCTCCCTATCGCTAACCTAATGAGTTTAATAAAATATAGCAAACCAAGCTAACAGAAGACCATATCTGAGTTTATCTCATCAAGAATGCTGTGTTCTTATTTACTGCATTTCATTTAACCTTCGTCTCAGTCTGTATCAAATACTGTAGCTCACGTCATGTCACTGAATCATTTTTGTCATGTAATGCTGAGTCATGAGTCAAATCAGTCATGGTGTTTTATGCATAACTTTAAGTCTAAATATACAGTCATTCGAAGAGTTGTCTTGAACAGGGACGTACGTTTTTTTTGTACCAGACTCTGCTGTGAAGTTGGACATTTCAACATGAGGACTTATGGAGACTGACTCACTTCTGGAGCCAGCATCTAGTGGCTGTTTGAGGAACTGCAGTTTTTGGCACTTATGCATTAGCTTCACTTTACAGCCACAGAGGTTGGAGCTTGGTCTGTAGGTGTATCATCAGATGGACAATGCCATCAGTAGCTGTTAATGTGGCTAAAAATATCACTGTATCACTGTAGTGTTGCATCATGTCATGTCACTGGTATGTGATCCTTCCATCCACCCATCCGTTTTCTGTAACCGCTTCTCCTTATCGGGTTACTCAGGGACTGATGTGTGAAAGCGGATACTGTTATGTGACATGAAATTATATGAAGTTTGTTGCATCATTCGAATGTCTGTCATCATGTGACATGTCATGCTGTCATCGTTGTATAATTACTTATCATGTAATTTGTGTCATGTCATGTCATGTCATGTCATGTCATGTCATGTCATGTCATGTCATGTCATGTCATGTCATGTCATGTCATGTCTCATAACAGCAGTGTCCCTTGTCTCCACACTTTTCCAGTGAGTCAACACAAAGCTGGAGTTTAATACCCGCTGCAGTAAACTGTTAATGAAGTGCCTCGAAGCAACTCATTACTTTTCATTAGGGAGAGGTGTCATGGCCGATGTCTTTGTCTGGAACAAAAAACAGATTCCCGCTGTGACGGACCGACAGCTCTTCCCTTTTGCGGTTAATTAAATTCCATCGTGCTGAAGGGTGAGAGACAGACAGCTAGAGCAGACAGAGAGCAGGAAGTGCTGCTCGTCAGTGAACGATTCATTAATTCCATCATTACGACGTGCGTAGAAAGTGCACAGAAAATAGGTGCGCAAACGTGCCCACAGGCCAATTTTGTTCTTACCACCATGCGTGGGGTTATGCAACCCAAACCCTATCATGCACATGTTTAAGCACAGATGTGTGTGTACACACTCTTTGTGAATGAGGCCCATTGTCACACAGATCTGTCACACGTTTTTTTGTCCAACCTGTCCGGCTCTTAAACTGCACATCATCTCTGGAGAGCTTGTTGGTATTTCCTGAGATAGTTTGGTTTTTTTAAAAAAAAGGTTATTTTCTCACCGCTGACCTCACCAAGAGTATAGATAGAGAGGCCTGATGACATGATCTCAACCTAAATATGGACATAATCAGACGTCCCAGACCAGGCCAGGCCTGTTTTCTCAGATTTAAAGACATGGGAGACTATTCTAAAAATAAGACTGATTACAGATGATACAACTATTTGTCTCCTGCCTCTCTCCTGGGTATAATCCGTAAAGAAAAAATCCCCCACCATCCTCCTACACAGTATATCAACAGTCACTGCTGTGTCTGAGGACTTTTGAAGGCACTGTTACAATATTACAACCCACCTCGTCTACTTCCACTTCAGCAACTGACTTCTGATTTGCAATAACACCCATACTACATGACTAAACCTACCTGTGTTTTTATGTGCCAGTGGAGAAAGTGAGAATACTGATAGCAGTCTGAGATGTCTTTCATGTAAGAGAAAAACACTCAAAATCTTAACTGACTTGTTGAACGATATTCTAGTCTTTTTTCAGCTCATATACAGAGGTACAAATTGATCTTTGTGTCAGTTTCCTGTAAGATTGTTGTATACTGGGGCCAAATGATAAAAAGCCTGTTGCTCTTTTTGATGATGCCTTCATGACCAAAGAGAGATTGACAGCAAAATCCAGTGCTAAAAAACACAACTGGACTTGACATCTCTTGCAAGCTGTGAACTCAAAAGTGACATCAATTAGCTAGAAGACAATAAAAAAGTTAATAGACTGCAGACTTTCAGACAGTTTCATCATGATGAGTGAACCACTTCATATTACACATAATCAATCGAACAGTGGTTAATATTGATAACAACACTTTTAATATGTTTCACAGGACACAATCCCACTGTCAAAACGGTGAATGAAACCCAAAAGTTACTTTGGAGGAAACCCTCAACCAAACTGGTTGTGTTAGGTCAAAAAATAGCTTTTTTGTTTGTGGACAAACTGGAAACCAGTGGATTTCAAACACACAGGCTGTGTTGGTAGATAGTGAGTCAACCACTGACTCCTGATGTTGTTTTCATTATCCTGCCTGTGTTTGGTCTACAGACTAATCATTCTTTCAGGGCACTGATGATCACGTAGCATCAAGTCTGGCAACACCCTTCCCTGTTGAATTTCATTATGTTAAAAAATATTATCAGCAGGGAAAGAGCCTGAATCCAAGGAAATGTTTACACTGGATTGGTGTTTTATCAAAGCTGGTTTCCAGTCATTTGTGACTAAGATGGGTCATGTTTTCCATCTAGGCACTCACCTTTATCTCAACAGTTAACAATCAACAGGCAACAGGTACTTCAAATTACACAAGGCGGTAATTTTAGTATGTTTAAGTATGTCAAGGTGCAGCGAATATCTTTCTTATGTGTAAGTAAGTTTAGCACCATTTTCTAGAATCTTTAATTCTTTGTTGTGTGCAACCTTGGACTGATATTGGGTGTTACTCTGAAAACAAACTGACCTCGATGATATAGTCGTTGCCGTCTTTTCCGTGGACGGCCTTGACTGCACAGATGTCTAGGCCACCAAACATCTCAGCGCAGGAGTCCACCCACAGCCGATATCTGTAACACAGTGACATTAACAATTGATAAGCCAATAATTAAGGACCCAATACTCTCTAAAGATATCAAGAAGGGCTAACAGGGCTGGCTACAAATAACCTCGATAGTGAAAATGGAGACGTTTTCAGAGGTATGAAATATACAGTATGAAGTTTGCAGTTTACCACCAAATCTCTGAATCAGCTCACCTGTCAGTCATTGCGATCTGCTCCAACATGGCAGAGCCTGTGTTAGCCTTCCAGTTCCCAGAGATGGATGTTCTCCTGCAAATCAAAGAAAATCATTAGCAAATGAATCAACCTGTCTCAAGTTAAACAGCTTCACCAATACTGTCACTCACACTCGCTCTTGCTTGTGTAACTGAATAGAAAAGCTTACGGGAAGTCAGTCAGTGATGATGATTGCCATCCGCACCTTCATTATGTTTGTATCAGTGCCATTTAAAGACATGTTTTCACAGCGAGGCCAGGGGAAAACGAGATGAGATAAGGCTTGCCTACTGTGCTCCTCTGCTTTTGGTCAAGTACTTTGTTCAGATACTGTAAAGAGACTTGAAAGTTAAGAGGGTGTTGACTCATACTCTTTGTTGCTATATGGTCGGCTGATTTTATAGAACAAGGTCTCTCGCTTCCAAATGGGTGTGAGGGTTTGAAGAAGAAATGGGACTTTCTGAGATTGCACGCATTGTTGCTGAAAACTGCCTTAAATCCAATTAAAATAGCAATTGATGCATTATCTATAAACTACTGATGTATCAGCTGACCCGAAAATAACAGCTTAGTTCTGATTATGTGACACGTTTAGTCTAAAGTGTTTTCTGATGTTGACTATCTTGGTTTTATTTTAATTCTTTTAGATTAATTTAAAGGATAAACAAAAAAACACCTGGAGAGCTTTGTAGGGTAATGTAGACTATCTCTGTCACGTTTTTCCCTCACAGTCTTGTTCTGTTCGGGAAACAGAGCATCCAGCAGCTTTATTTAGTTCCACAGCTAAAGTTTGTGGTACCTGATCTATGGTTTATACTTTCTGATGGCTCCGGATGTGTGAAATCACACCTGAAACACCACTCTCGTATTTTAATCGATTATCAGAGAAGTTTGTCTGATCTCCGGGATTCTAGACGCAAACAAAAGGTGCTAATGAATTCTTAGTTCCTATGGCTTCTTAGTTCCTAAAACAATGTACCGTGTACGGTCTAATGATGGTTTAAATGCTCTTTTGGAGCAATAGAATCAAGTTCCTGATGTGACATTGGCCAAAAGTGAAGGTAACAGCTTTATAGACAGCTTTACTACATCTGTAATGGTATCAGCCATTAAATGTGTTGACTGACCTCAATGTAAAGTTATGCTCTGCCCCTACTGTCAAATGTATGATTCTGGTGGTGAAAAACATCTTACATGTAAGCCTTGTAGTTGTTGCCGATCTTCTGGATGCGGATATCATACTTGGACTGGACGTAGGGCTCAGTGGTTGCGTAGGTCCCGGCCAGAGCCACCACGCTGGTGATGTCCTGGAAGTCCTGTTGGTTTTCAACTTTGATCTGTCGGAGAAACGGCACTTTTTAGTGTGCTGCTAATTAAGAAGTGTGGCAGCAAAGCTGCCAGTGACCGCTAAAGATCCCACAAGATTTTCACATTTGTACACTTGCAGGATAATGAAGGGTCCCTGTGTGGAAACATTGCCAGGGGCGACTTTGAACTACGTCACCTCAGTCCCATCAAGTGATTAGGCTGTAGACTGGGGAAATGATGCAATGGGAATGTATCAACACAAAACAAGATTCTTACATAAAACTCAAAGGCGTTTTGCACTATGACTTTGAGATAATTAGGTAACGATGAGGTGTGACAGGAAGAAAACAAACCCTGAGCGGGTCCTCAGTGGCAGTCTGCAAGACCCTCATTTCTTTCTGGCTACAAACGCTCTCATTGGCCTCTTTACCACAGTTCCCAGGCACTGCCTGTCATGTATGATGTCTTCTTTAGATTGTCTGTGATGTTTCTTTATGAAGTCCTCTCCTCTTTGTCATATTTAACTCAGCTGATACACAGATTTATGAGGTGTATACTATCAGGTCATGGGAAGTGGGGCACTCATTAATCAGCAGCTGTAATGTATTGAAAACTTTCAGAGCTCAGTGTCCCCGATGCAAAATGACTCTGTCCAGAGCTCCCACTCAGTCATCACTAACTCTCTCAGTAGTATAAGATCTACACAGTGGAGGGAATGGTGAGATGCCATCAAGAAAAAAACACAAACCAGACAGAGAATCCAAGAAGGCCTGGTTGTTCCTCTGGGGTTTCAATTCGTCATACTGTTTTCCCTTCTAAATATGAGTTTAAATGTAGGTTTCACTGAACTCAGTGCGTGTAAAGATCATCAACTTTACTATAAATTTTACAGGAACGTGACATGTGGTCCCAAACAAGGCTTTGCATCCTGGTCTGATGGTTTGTAGAAGATGGCAATAAAAAAGTTTAAAGTCGTTTCAACATAATCAAAAGGCTTAAAGAACTATTTCAATGCTAAACTGACATATAAGAGCTAGTTGTGCCACAGATGATGTAAAAAAAAATAGTATAGCATGGAAAGCACAAATGGAAATTAGACCCTTTGTGAGGTCTTAAGAACTACTCAAATGTAGTGTTTATAAGGTTTTAGGTTTAATGTACTTTTACACACAAACACATCCTAAAAAACACTGAAAAAGAAATACTAATTGTCTGGGTGGAACAAAGAAATCCCAAGGAGCTTTTAAAAATGATGCAATCCTCACCAAAAAAAGAACTGACACAGCGAGAGAACCAACAGTTGGAAAACAAATAAAGCAAAAGTGAAAATGGACCAAAAAAACAATAAAAGTAGGTTCAAATGTTTCAAAGAAGAGCAGGCAACTTTGATGGCTCATATGGTCCAATAAACAGTGTTGTTACTTTGATGGGTAATGAAATGAAAAGGCTTGTTGCAACCCACATAAAAAGATGTTGCAAATGATGATGCAAATGAATCCAGTTTCTCAAATGAGCTGAGAAGACACACAGACAAATATCTGATATATATATTTTTAAGCGGATAAAGAATGTCAGATGAACAGAATTTAAATGTAAAAACCGCTCATCTTGTTGAATCTTAGAGTGCAACAATAATACAGCATATACTATGGAGTCTGCTGCAGACACAACTAATGTTGTTTTATATTCAAAACAACATCATATATTTAAAAAATATACATGTTTCTTAAATATATCGTTTTTCAGTGCATGCACCCTAGCTTGCATACAAGTAGAGAACGCTATTGGCTAACAGTAAATAGATATCACAGTATTATCAGCTTGTCACTTTGCATTTCCTGTTTAAACAGGCTGTTCATAATGTAGTTAGCTAGCATTTCAAAGTTTTAACCAATTTGATGTCACTTGTAAACTGGCTACCATACAAGTGGCGGCTAGCAATGGCTAATAGCTACAAGTAGACTGTAGAATGGCATTAACAGCCTATAGCCTACACAGTTGTATCCATCTGTTTTTGAAGCATAACGTTTGGGTCAGACATAATGGAGTTAGCTAGTATCTCAATGTATTTGGGCCATAGATACCTGATGCAGAAATACAGATAAAGCAACCCCTGAATTAGCATAGTTGCGTCCTTAACTTATAACTAACTAGGCTAATGTTAGTTAATGTAAACACACTTTAAATATCGCTGCGTAACTGAAATTTCTTAGTCAGTTTGATCCTGCTATACCCTTTCTATACTTGTGCTACTGCTACGTTACAGTTTATTATGCCAGAGTGTTGTTAATGTGAGATTAACAATTGAAAAGTACTATCAAAAAGGAAATAGGCTACAAAAAGCCAACACACCACGACCCTTTAAATATTCTTTGACATGTGACATACTAAAGTGTAGTGTTGTGGAAGCTAAGAAGAGTAATAACACAAATACTGTAGGAATATCAGTTATGCTGAAATCTACCTAAAGTCGGGGTGGCTAATGTCAAACCAGACCAAGGCTGTTGCAGCAAAATCTGTGCACGTATTGAAGTAAGTGATCTGTTGTGGTGCTTATGAATTATTTTTAAGAGGAAGAGAATGTGTTATTTCTTCTATTTAAAGTGTGTTATTTGTTCTATTAGTGTCACCTTAATGTCGTATTTCTTCAGGAGGCTTCTGTCCTGATGTCAATACAGTGTTCGAAATGTTTTCTTTTTGAAATTTCAAAACATGACATAATCATTTATAAGTGGCTTAAAGATGTGTGTAAGTACTATGAGGTAATTATAAAAGTGAGCATTTAACTAACTTTCATACCGTAAGTGGTGCTAACAGAGTGACTAAAGTACTGAGGCTGGGCGCTGAACCCTGCCCGTTTACAGAAAGCGGGCAGAAGTTGAAACAACAAAATCAACTGAATGAAGGGAAGTGACTCACGGTTCACATCATGACTCTAGAGGTAGAACCTGATAGCTAGTGGCAGCTCCAGCTCTGAGCTGTAAGCACACAAATCCATCCAGAGAATTACGCAATTCCTCTGAGAAACTAAACAAACCGTAATGATGCAAACAGAGAGTAAAAAGGTAAGCCAGAGAAGGTGAAACACTGGCATCGAGATGAGGAACAGCATCTGGTGGAAAAAGTCAGGTCATACTGGTCAGCGTCCAGACTAAATGACACACTTGCTACATATACAGAGCTGATCTAAAAACATCTAATGGGAAAATTGGGATTAAAGCTCCCCTGTTACGCCAATCATGTTTGTCACACAAGGAAGGCTAAATGTATAGCCATATTTAATACATATACTAGATGTGAATACACAACAGTTTCGTAGCGAGAATTTTGTTTTTCTTTTGTGAAAAACGATTGAAATGGTAGTGTGTGACACGATAAAATGTAATTAAACAGAAAAGCCACTAAGTTGGTGAATTAGTTAGTAGAACATCATTTCAAATGTTAAATAATTTTGCTTTAGTGCTTTTAGTTTCTTTTGACAGGAACTTTCTGTCAACATTTCACTCCAAAATCATCCTGGTGACTCACAGTGGAAATAATTTGAATAAATCAAAATAAACATAAAAATGATTCCAACTCAAGTGCTACATGTAGCACCTTTAAGGTCTGGTTGATGTATTATTTTATTTTGGGTAAGAACATGTCTTTTCTTTGATCCACTTAGAAAAATATTACAGGTTTCTGTCAAAAGCAAACAAAACAGCCATAACTTAAATCCCACATGTTCCTGTCCGTTCACAGAGCTCTGTGAGGTCTGAGGGGTTAAACGAGGTCCTGCTCTACAAGGGCTTGCCAAGTTCCCCTCGAGCCTTATAGGAAATTCTATAGCATGTCTGGCTCCTGAACAGGAAACCAAGCCCAGGCAGACAGACGAGGGTTAAAGACGGAAGCGTTTCCCTGAGACAAATACGAAAACAAATGCTTCTCACTGCTCATTGCATAATCATCAAAGATGATAGACCTGTCTACAGTTATTTCCATCCAGCTATCATGTTAAAGCGATCTAAATCGTCGTTCAGCCAGACAGTTGTGTCAGACAGCATTGAAAGTGAACTTGGTGGACTGTAGACTTTATCAGCTGATTGTCTGATGTTTTCTCGCCATTGTGACAATGTAGAGAGAGCAAAGCAAGGACACAGTACCCACTTTACAAGTGCGATTTGGCCACCATGACTGATTTTTGAGATTGTGGAGAGACAGCACTGCTATCTTAAACTGGAACAGACGAGGGATTACATTTCTGATGTTTTGTCTTCCGTATGAACGTCAGAGCAGTCAAAGCTGTGGTGATAATATTACGTTTGATATCCATGACGGGAAATCAAGACAAATGTGTGAGCTTGAAATCCGAAATGCCAAAAGTGGAATGTGTGTGTACGTATAAGTCGGTTGTTGCAAGTGTGACACATACATGCAGATTTTTCAAAGTTTTTAAAGTGTAGTCCAGTCTAGTCTCTCCAGATGTTAAAAGAATACTTTTACACTCTACTGACTATATACAGTGCACCACCATGCATGGATAGCTATAGCAGGAGTACAACACTGTGTTTAACATTTAATTTTACATTCTAGAGGTTAAATCTTCGGATGTGACAATAAATGTGTTGGGAGTATTTTTGTTTGTACATTTCAAAGAACTTACCTTTCCCATGCCAGCGTGGGCGTGCCCCATCTTGACAACCACAGGGTAGGAAGGGGTTGTAATCTGCAGACAAGAACAACATCAGATAATTGGTTATCTCTTATGATAAGATGGGCTTGGTTGGGATGATGGAACAGAGTTTTTGACTTTTCACCTTTTCAGTTTGTGAAGGGGCATGTTAAAGCAAAAAAAGGATACTTAATGGCAATGGAAAGCACACTGTGAACACAACACTGACATATTATCACTCTATAAAGTTAGCGAACAAGCGCGCAAACTGCTGTTTGTTTGGTGGAGGTGAGGATGAACCTAAATAGTAAAATTGCAGGTCATAAAACCAAATCAAAGAGCTGAAAGATGCTAAAACACTCCACTCACAAGAGGGTTTGAAGAGTGAGTTGATAATTCTCTGTGGGTTAGCACCAGCAAAACTTTTCAAACATTTTGATACACTTTCAATATAACAATATTTAATAATGCAGCTTCAACTAAATCAATGTCAGTGTTTTAGAAAATAAATGTAAAAACAGGGAATAAAATGTACTTAAAGCCTGCTTCAACCTCAAGATTAGATCCTGCAGAATAAATGTTTTTTGGTGTCAAGTGTTCGGAAAAGGATGTCACACTAAGTAGGTACATTCAGAACTGTACTTTGTGCTTTGAATATACAGTAAGACAGACATGTGGTAAATGCCACACTGAGAGACAGAGGAAAGGAAAGGAGAGGAAAACTATTTCTTGGATGTGTACATGAAGTGTCCAGAACCATGGCCTTGTTAAGAAATGCACTGGCTCTCATGCCATGCTGCTGAACTTAAAGCGGCCCAGTTTAGGAAACACGAGGTGGAGTCGTAAGAATGTTGGTTTATTACACAAAAGAGCAAGGTTCTGGGAAGTTGGGTGGAAAACCACAGCTCATTGAAATGGGTCTGGACAAACCAAACAGCCCGCAAACATTCTATTTCTCAGAGTTTGTATAACTGAAGTGGGTGAAACATCAACAGATTATTTCAAACCTCCCTGTGGTTTAAACGCCCCTTGATAAATCCACTGATATCATTGTAAATGAGATGTACTAACTTTAGGGGCTTTTCCTGGAACTTTCCCTGATTTTGTGTGTAATCGGCAACAAAACTGGTTTATGTAAGGGTCTCTTTGGTCCAATTAGCAATTATGTTGATGAATAAACAGTACTTTTATGACAATTCATACTTTGATCCAAAAACTTTCCAAAAGTTTACAGTCATCTTCTCTGTAGGCACCCCCAGGTGAAGCCCACAATTATTGCAACATACATCAGTAACAGAGGAGGATCAGGCCAGGGGCCCAAAGCCAGATCATGCACGGAGATTTAAGACCCATGAGGAGGAAGGGAAACGCCTAAACAGCTGCTATCACTTCGTCCAAACCCTCCCCGACAGTTGACAGGACTGCACATCCTAATGTTGCCGTCAGCTTGTTTGGTGCGGAGCCGTTAGCAGACATCGAGCTGCTCGAGGGTGTGAGCGGCGCTTCTGTTGACAGGGTCTGACAGTACAGGCCTTGCCAACAAGCAGCCAAGATAAAGTGTACTTTAATTGTCTCCATTATCACTTCACGAGTGCCAGAACACAGAAGATGAGACTGTATCAAGAAGTCTACTTAGGTAGAAGGTTCAAGAGACCTACTGCATGGTTGAAGCATTTAGTAAAAGCACGGAAAATAGATCATTTTCTGTAAATATACAACACGTTTTAACTACAACCGTATTTATACATTTATTTCAACTTTAACATGCTGGTTTTAAGGGTGTTTTAACAAGGCTAGACTACCAATTACGCAACTGACCCAGGCCCAAGATTTCCAGGAGCCACCAAAAAAGTTCCAGATTTACTTTATGTTAACTAATTTAAGCCGATTTGTTTGGAATCATCTAATATATCTTAATTGTCTGATCTCCAGGCCTTGTCTTGAGACGCTTATTGTTTCAAGGTCTACTTTTAATTAGGGCTGCACGATATGTCCTGTAACCAATATCTCGATATATATCTCGATATTTTTGCTGTTGTTGTTTTGTATTGTTTATTTCTAATAAATAATAATGTCATTATTACCTTGATAGCATTGTAATTGCTCAGAAGCAATGTAGAACAATAGATTTACACTTGCTGTATGAGACACACCTCTTTTTTATAGCATTTTAAAACTTTTTTTGGAATTTTATTACATTTCATAATGTAAATATGAGTTTTAAAGCTCAATAGCTTTCAGGTCCTGTGACCTATTGGCTCAAAATCAGTGTAGAACAGTTGATCTACACCTGCTATACGACACATACTCTTTTATTTTATTTTATTTTAACACTTGTCATATTTTTTATGAATTTTTAATATATTTTATAATGTACATATGAGCACTGAAGCAGTGCAGGATCATACTTGGCTTCTGAGACACACTTTTTTAAATCAAACTTTAACCATTCTTCATATTTTATAAATAAACGTTTAATACGTTTAACACCCACGTCTTATTTTGAAAACCGGAAGTGTCCACACGCTGCAGTAAGCTAGCGCTGAGTTTCCCGGTTTTCTCAAAGTATTTGCCATAAAGTCGGCAATAAGGGCGCACGTGAAAATATTGGAGCAGCTGATGTGACCACGCGAAAACGAGAGACGGCTGGTGTGACCGCAGTTGTGTATGTATGTATATTCGATATATCGCCCACCCCTACTTTTAATGCATATGCTTAACTAAAAGGACCAAACAGCAAGTCTGGGGTCAAGTAGTATTTTGGAATTTCAAAATGGACCTTGTGGTAAACATATATACAGTACAGAAACCAAACCAAGGAAGTTTTCAAGGACAAACATTGAGAAATTCTACGCCTATAGACACTTAGCTTCAAGATACCAAGTCCCTGATGAAGCCTTTGAGTCACAGTCTTTAAACAGTCATTGACTGTAAAGGGTCTGGAACTAATGACACATTGAAGTGGCAAATATCATAACTTTTAAAGAACTCATATTATTAGTAGCAATTTAGTGGATTGAATGGCTTACAACAGAATGAGATCTCAATATGTGTTTCCCTGCCTTACAAACAGTAGACTTTATGAGTCCAGGCAGTACAGCTGTTACATGTGTGCGTCACACGAAGAAAGATAAGATGCCTGAGGTTTAGCGAGTATCTGAGAAGAGCGCAGCAGTAGCACACTGTGGATGTCTGTCTGCTAGTGTTTTGGGTGAAAGGAAATGTAGCCACCCACTCTGTCTGGACCTGTTCTTTCCAGTCATTCCCATCAGTATGGCAATGACGGCAGATGCTGAACATGTTGGGGAGAGACAACCACATCCTCCGCCCCTGATGAAACTCGAGCATCAGATGGAGTTTTCTGATGGTCAAAGAGACCATAAGAAATGCATTGTCACTGATATTTCAATATCAGGGAAAGGGGAAATACACATGAGGCTGCCACAGTTAAAAAAGATCAACATTGATATGCAAACCATAAAGTAATCCCTCACATTTTTACATCATACAAGCCCAGTTGTTTAAAGAAATAGCATGAAAGCCTGATCACTCCAGAAGCTGATGTAATTGAGAAAATGTGTAGTTCTTGGAGCTTAGTGACGTAGGGACTACTCATACAGTTAGTTAGAAAAATACCGTCACTAGAGAGCTGAGCACAAACACCCTCGTGAGTCAGAAACATGTCGGTCACAGAAGCTCTCCATAAAAGGGCTCAGCAAATTTGCTGGCTGTCAGGTAGCATGGTCACTAAGGAGACAATTTTTTGTCATATATACAAAAAAAAGTACATTACAATAAATACAATTTATTCAGAAAATGCAGTTGTATCATTGACTCTTTCTTTAAGCTAATCTTAAAAATGTCTCTGTTGTAGGAAAGGTTATACTATAACAGAAGAATGTTAGAAGCTAAGCTAACGAGCTAAGATAGCAGATACACAGATTACAGATTTAAATTGTAACTTTTTTTTAACATAACTTGTTTGCTGTAGGCGTTAAATCAAGTATTTTGTTATTCTTTGTAAAACATTTAGTAACTTTTGTTTGGAATCTACAATTTTTCCTTTGCTTATATTTTTTTTTCAGAGCTTCCAGCTACAAAGTAGAGCGGAATTAGAAAACATGTGTACTGTATGTGACACTGCTGTGACATAAAGGAGGCCATTTTACAGAAAGAGTCCTTATTTTACAGTAATTGATATTCTTTACAAGTTTGTTCAACAAAACAAGTTCCCGACCTTAAAAAAGCCTTAGAAGGCCATTAGTGCCTGTGAGCTCTAAGATGTGGAAAGTTTGGTTTAGAACTTCAGCTTTGTTTCTGTTTCCCAGCTGCATGTGCGCCATTCGGTCTTTTGTTCCCAGCAGAAGTCTGTAAAAGGCATCCAGTGTGGTAAAAACGTTAAAAAGTCACATGCTAAAAAAGCTAATTATATGGTGGGTGATTTCACCAGTCTAGGATTTTTTTCATAACACACAGGCTCCCTTCATTTACAGTAAATGTGCCAGACGACCATGCCTGGCATGTGATGGAAATGCTTCAGGGAAGCCCTTCCACCCCCGCATCCCCTCCCTCCGGCTGTATATGCAAACCTTATTGTAAGTGAGTCACATAGGATTGTCGCTCAGGTCAGTGTCTGAGGCAAATCGTGCTTCCCTGCTTCGCCTCCATGGGTCATTCCTAACCTAAATATATTCATCCACAGTGGAATGGAATTTTCCAGATCCCACTGTGCATATGTAAGCTTAAGGGTAGAAGGACTGTATGCATTATTGACACAATTGTAGGTCCAAACAAGTTTCATTTCTCTCATCTCCCACATATTAGGACCAACGACAACCAACACTATGACCACAAGTTCCATTTAATATCTGCAAGATATTTTGATCATATCATATCTCTGCAGGTAAAAGAAGTCCTTAAAGAAAAGTTATAATAGAATGTGTGACACACTCAAAAGCCCCAGAACAGACTAAATGAGATTGTTCTGTCAACTACTGTTCCCCACTGTAGGTCAAATGTTAGCCCTCTCTATCACAAACCTCTACTGGATTATAATTGGTCACATCTTGATTTAATAGTAGTTTGGAAATAGATTTCAGATTAAGCTTAAACTCTAATAAAAGCTGTTTAGTTGCCAGAACAAAATATTAGAGAACATTTATCTTGGGGATTTTTTAAAGTGGCTTTAAATGCTATAATGAGCTCTAATCCCAGTAACATAAGATTAAAATAACTATGGCTTTAAAGCAGCATTCATTTTTGAGGCCAACGGGACAACCTATGACAGCTTTGGATTTTATCACAGTATAAAGTTATTGTTACAACCATTTTAGCAAACAGATGCCTACTTGCCTACACGTATGGAGTCATGTTTCTGGTCACCTAGTGAAGGTCAATATTCAGTCTCCTTTTAGCTCTGTTTTTGGTCTGTACCAACTAGTGAGGATAATATCTTTAACTGTTAAATGCTCCACTATGTTAACCTGCTAAACACCTACTTTACTATGCTGCTTGATCCTGGTTAAGTAGTGCAGTGGATATATTACAGCTGCTTGCTGAGTCTGGAAACGGGTGACAAGAGTGAACCAAAAATAAGAGCTGAAAGACTCTAAAAGAGAAACTATATTTTCTCTGTTCATCACCAGGAGCAACTATTCAATCAATCAATCAATCGATCAATTGCTCTTATAAAAAATATTGATAAATGAATCCTTAAAAGAGTCTCCAACAAGAAGCAATTACAATAACACTGATTACTTATTTCTTTTACACTACATTGAATTACTAAAGCTGGCTATCGACTTAAATTTAGTCACACTGTCAAAAATTGGGAGGGAAAACCATGAAACTTGTAGATTTACAAAGTGAAGTACATTTGACATTTGATCAGCAAGTGTATTGAATTTATATAGTAAAGTGAAGCAGGCAAAAATGGGTCAGTGAAAAGTGTGTAGAGAGCAGTGCAGTGCTGTGCCTCAGTTGCTGAGCAGAAGGAGTTGAATCTTTCTTTGGGGGCATATGCATTATCCAACAAAACACATGGTGCATGCATCCTGCATTTATGATCTCTTAATTTGTATTATGGCCACTCCAAACCTGCCACATCAAGGAGAAGACATGAGGCGCGATGGTTTGGGCAGTCGACAAGAGCTGGGGACCCCGACCCAGGATCCTTTTCAAGAATCCGACCGCAGTGGGACCAAAGACAGCCTACCCTCATCAAACCCTGCCAACGGATTAAGTGAGCCTCAAGAGACCAGTAATGTTTATCATGCAAGTCCCAGTTAAGTTACTGACTGAATTCATGCACCTGACAGGGACGGATTCAGCTCTCATTCAAAGTGTGGCATGTAATCGTTTGAGTCGTTACAAATTTACAAATGAAGGCAGGCGGTTTAACTTTTCACTTTGAAACAAAATCAGTTGGGCACTGGAATCAAAGATTTATAATAACAAAAATCCTGGCGTTATTCCGTGATGATGGGTACAACAGCTCCGTGTGAAGTACAGATGGTCCGTTTCAACACATTAACCAGTGGAAATGTAGCATTTCAACTATTTGAACATATAGAGAGCAATACAACTGGAGAATCAAAGGAGGGCTACATGCACCAGTTATTGTAATCAGTAAGCTGTGATTGGAGGAACAAAACTTTATTTAAAAGTAATATCATTTTGTTTTTGCTTCTTGATGCCAAACAATACAATCACATGATTCACTTTATATGTTGACATGGTAAGAGCATAAAGTGGCTTGTATACAAATGTTTAAGCCACATTTGTTGATCATGGAGTTAAGAAGATTGATACCAGTCTTATGTTTGATAAGGCTACAGCCAAAAGCCGCCTACCTTAGCTTAGCATAAAGACCAGGAGAAAGAAAAAAACAGCTGGCCTGCCTCTGTCCAAAAGGTCTCGTAGTCTCACCAATTAACACATTCATCTTGTTTGTTTAACCCACAGAAGGAAAGAAACCAAACAGCAGCAGGCAAAGTCCTCAGACTATAAACCTCCAAAACAAATTTTACACATGTTCCTGAACTAAGAGTGACATAAGTGTGACACATACAGTAGTTCCTGGATACGCGCCCAAGACAGACATTTACAAGTTGTCATGGTAACCCCTATGAGCTAACATCCACCCAGAGCTGCAACTAACAGTAGAAGCCCATTGTGTTTAAGTGTATACAGTAAAGGCTGTCTAATGGGGCATGATAATTATTGTTGTGGAATTCAACCTCATCTGGCTTGCATTAGGGTCTGTCCGGGTGCATTTCCATGAGGGAGACAGCTGTCTGGAAAATGCAACTTTTTCCTGAGAATGGAAGTTTCCAGGGTAGACGATCCCTGACAACGCTGAAGTGCTGATGGACAAGTGACAGAGGTGTTGTCTTCTGGTGGTCGAGCCATCTGCTTTATCATCACAGTTTGCTAAGTGATTGGGAGATGAAGAAATACAGTACAAGTACAGTACAGTGTTGCACTTTACTGTGACTACTCGAGCCACACAAATAACACCATAAAATGTTGATTTCATCTGTAGGAACAGCTGCATATCAGTAAATGTGTCACCAATATCAAGAACATGAGTCTTGTTTAATATAGTGCATAAATATCAAATGTTAGGTACCTTTTGAATTTGAAGCGTGCCCAGAAAGGGTTGCATGACTCATTTTTTATTAATCATTTTTAGCTGGGCTAGTAGTGTGGTGGCAATATCGGTCAGTAGGTTGGTCCACCACATTGGCCAGATTAAAATATGTCAACAACTTTTGCATAGATTGGGATTCAGTTTGGTGCAGACATTCATGGTGTCCAGAGGTTAAAGGTCACTGAAGATTGACATTTGTTGCCATGAGTGAACTAACTGAACAAATATTGGATTGATTGCTAGACATTTGTGAATTTCCATCACTTTAGTGATCCTCTGACTTTTTTTTACTAGCGCCACCATCAGGCCAAACATTTCATTACTCCAATACTTTGGAGTAATAAAATGTTTTAGAGCTAGGACACACTTGACTGATTTTGCTGAAAGAAAAAAATGGTTTCCGATTTTCCCTTTGATGTTCACCAGGTGCTGCACATGAACTCTCTCTGATTTAAAAAGCTTCCTGGTGGACAGTAAACTACGGCCAACTGTAGCTGCTGTTAGTTAATGTTAGCTCAGTTTGTTAGTAGGGCTACCTGGGCTGTGAGTTCATAGTATTTGTACCACAGAGGAGGTTTTTAGCCCTAGGGTGCGGGGACATGCTGACGAGGAACAGAACCAGTGTCATACCAGAACTGGGCTGAGCAGCTTCTATGGACATAACAACAGACGAGAAAAGACCATTAACAGAGGAAGCTAAAAAAAAAAAAGGAGAGTGACCCAACAAAAAGCCGTCAGGCAAGAGTAAATCTAGGACTGACTTTTAGTCATCAGCGGGAGCTTTGCAAAATAAAGGTTTGATGTTTGGCTGTTAAAAAAGTTATTGACTTGCTGTTTGTGATCATAGGTCATATAATTATAACAAATATACGTGTACTACTACTGCAATGATGCTTTAACTATCAATACTCCTCACTTGTAGGAGTCCAAACTGACCAATGACAGTTGTGGTGTGGTCCTCATGTGGTATCTCTGCAGCTGTTGTAGTCCCAATATGTACTTATACCTTTTGATGGGGCGCCCACCAAGTACGCTGTAGCCTGTGGCGTAACTATGCGGCTATGTTTAGTTTCTTAAACTACACTATAAATCTCCCTTTATGATGTCTTTATAAATATTCTGACAAAAACTGTTCTCTAAGAGACTTCCTTGTAATATCTCAGTGATCTCACAGGTGGCTAATATTACAGATGGTTAACCAATATCATTTAATAACAGAACAGAGCCACTACTTGAGTCCAGTCTATTCATTTTAAATAAACACAGATTTGTTTGAAAGTCAGTGTTAAGTACATGTCCAGACTGCACTAAAGCAGAGCTATTTCAGTCCAGCTTCTCTGCGGTCGTGCAGTAATAGGGACCTGGACAGCCCTTATTAGTGCTAATCAATTCACTAACCTACATTCCTGCTTTAGAAGAAAAAGGACAGACGGGCCTCGGGCGAGCCAACCCTGCAAAAACCATCAACGCTGTGCCACATTCCTCTCAGTCTAAAAGGAAAAGTGATGTTTCTTTCCCATTTTCCAGGGGCTCCTGCAGTATTAGGTCTCGGAAAAGGTTGAGCAGGAATGAGGTGACTGTGTGCAATTTTGGCTTCGATGTCTCATGATCCGTGGACTGAATGGAATCATTCACTCAGTGCCTTCAAGCTCGGTGATGCTGGCGAAAACAATCGTAGATCTAAACCTGCATCTGTGAGCAACGTGACAAATAAAAGTGTATGAAGACAGAAACTTGACTTATGAAGTCAAGTTTATTTTTCCAGAGGTCAGAGGTCAGGGTCACACATTGATGTCAGTTCTTACCCTGCATGAAAGCCACTACATTTCAGCTGCTTCTCTGTCACCACCTGGTTTCCAAGAAAACGTCTAAGTAGTCTTTCCTTGAATAAATCCTTGTCCCACCCCAATATCCTGATTCCACAGGAAATACATTAAATAAAGGAAGTTGGATGCTTTAAATATGCAGCTTCATTGTAACACTCAGGATACAAAGCAGATGTTGGAGTCTAGATTTGACGGTGCAGATGGATTGCTTTAACTACCGTTACACTGGGCTTAACTCAGTGGTTTGCCAGTTTCATGCAACATTGTCAAGAAAATTGCAGCTCGCCAAGGCATGAATTAAATCCCACAAAGTGAGTATCAAGTTATTTTTCTTAAGCAACAACAGACAGGGTGGGAAGTAAGAAATGTTTTAACTGCGAACTAATTCAATTTGCTCCACCTGTAAACCATGTCATCTAGACCCAGTTAAAATCATTCATTCACTCCAGAGATTATACATCTTGAATGACAAAATCACAGCCATGGTTATCTAAACTTGAACACTGAGAGCCGCAATTTGCACTGAAAATCATACACAGACTCAAATCTGACATGATACATATATTTTCAGATTCATTGTGACCTCGCCATTGCGAGTAGATGTCCAAAAATCTGTTTAGAAATCATATAAAAAGACAATCCTCATAACTCAAGGACACTGCAAATGAAAACAGAAAATGCAACAGGTCGAACACAGAAACTACATACTGGATTTCTAAACTTAGAAAGTCATGGCACATATAATGATAATGGTAACACACTGTGATGTTACAACCTGACTTTAGGACATATTAAAGTCTTGCTCTCTGTTGCAGATTCAGTGAATGGAAGAACACATGAGGCGTCAGCAACTTTTTCTGACAGCAGAGGAAGGAAAGGCGGGCTTCTTACAGAGTGCATACCAGGGCTCAGCCCAAATGTCAGCACCACCACTGTTTTCAATTAATACAGTACATAGGGAGGAGAGTGGAGGAACATCAAGGAGGAAGATGTTTTGGAACAGCTGGATGTGGCAAACCTAGTCTGAATTTATACCAGCTGTGCAAGCAGTAGGAATAGGTGGTACTACATGACAGTAGTGTGAAGCAATGACTGTGACGCACGTGTCATACTGTATACTATACTGTATATACAGTATATCATCATCATCATCATCATCATCATCAGTATAACTAGAAAGAAATCAGACTCTAAAATTTTCAGGAATTTATATTCCCCACTTGGATATGCATCAAAATAAACACGGCGATAACAGTGTTAATTAGCTGATGGCAGCCATGATTTTCGGATGATTTGTGCAACAGAAACAGATTCATGTTTATTTAAATGTATTATCTTGCTGTGGGGCAATGGTTTGAGGAAATTCCATCAAAGTTTGCAGGATGGTTTGTTGATGTTGATGTGCATCTTAATGAATGTTAAGATGGGCAACGACGTGTCAGTGGACCTCGTCTGGGTGCTCAAACAAGCCATCTGTACTCGCAGCCACCTGTCAATCAAAAACTTTAAGCCTTAATATAATGTGAACAGGTGAGTTGTATATAAATTTACCCTCAGTACAGTTGTCATGAACGGAGAAATTAGCTATAGAGACCAAAACTGTCAGCTGTATTCCTGCTACATTGAACAGTGGTCAATCTGTCACCAGCCATGAGGCCTTAAGGATTAAAAAAAGTTTTAAAAAAGTGATTTTATGTAGAACAACTTAGATTTTTCTTGCTTCCTGTTGCAGTAATAATCTTGGGATCTCTTAGATTGTCATAGTGTCATAGTGTCACCCCACCTCTGGAGTGACACTATGACACCCTCAGGTTGAGAACCACTGTTCTACAGAAATGCTGACATGACATAACAATGTCGTTGCACCAAACAGAGAAGGGATTGTGCTTAACAGATCTGTGGGGGCTATTTGTATTAATTCAAAAAATCCAGGAGAACTAAAGGAACAAACACAACAGAGAGTCCAGTGTTTGTGATGTGACTCAGATAAAGTGGAGAGATCCCACTGCAGTTTTAACAAAGACACTGTTGTTGTAAGCTATCTAAACACTATTATGAATTTCTTAACAGCTAGAATAATAATTGCGTTATGTTACTGCCTTTTCACGCTGTGTATAAATGTTTGTGTTGAGTCTCCTGTCTGGTTAATGGGGGATTCCGGGCATAAAAATAAATGTGGGATGACTTACCTCCTGCTGTGGTTTGTCCAGCAAATCATAGAGAGACTACGGTCAACAAAGCCTACACCCTCAGCTAGGGGAAGGTTAATCACTAACCACAGAAACACTGAGCCATCTTAGACTTTTACTTTTGAGAGGGAAAACTCCCAACAACAGTTTATCATTGCTCAAAACAAATATTGGTCACCAGTATTTGTTTGTAGGTGGAATCTCTCTATGGAGATTTTTCTTGAGGACTAAGTAAATGCAGGCATATGACGTCATATCCAGATATTTATTTATCAAAAGAAATAAATTTAATAGGATGCAATTATAAGGATAAGAAAGAAAAATATACAAAATACTTCTGTTACACAAAAACATTTTTTTATGACTTGTTTACTTGAGCTTTTCCTCTAAGGTCATCAAGTCATTCAAATGAGAAAGAAAATTCTACGTACAGATGAAGTCTCACAAATGGATCACTGATCTGAAGCCTAGATTCATTCATTTTCAAGCCTCTTGGATGTAATGTTACAAGATGGAAACACAACACTGTATTTTCCCTATGTATTTTTCACCTAATAATCACCTCATAAAGTTTTACAGCTAACATGATAGCATGTTGTTAACTGGTTCCTACTTATAAATCCAGTAAACACACAGCAACATTAATGTTTATATGAAGTTATATTTCTGTCCACGTGATGACTGTAAGCCTTTAGTGGATAATTTAGCAATATTTTCCATGTTTACCAGCTAGTTTTATCTTTGTCTGTCTACTTTTTTGCTGAATTTGCCATCAATGAAACCAAAACAATAAGCTGAAAGATGCTAAAATGCTCCATGGAACTGAAGGGAAACAATAACATAACGTAATTCAGATTTGTTACTAATAGTGAAATCTTTGACACTGTACATTTGGATCCATTGCATATATAAAAATAATAAATAGTGTACCTTTCAAAAAAATTCACTTTGATTGCAGAAGAAAAGATGCCAATTTCTTTTTACAGCACGGTGTATGCTACACCCAAAGTAGAAAGGAATAGTCCAACAGAACTGGTCTGCAATCATAACTTAGTGTTGAAGGAACATACTTTGAAGAGCTTGAAGAGAATATGGATTACAAATATTACTTGAATAAAGTGATAGTCCACAGATCTCCCAGGACTCTCGGTTTTAGTTCAAATGTTTAATAACGACATTTTGTGGCATTTTCCACTTCCCGTGGAGACACTTAAATGATACCATTCTTAAAATAATAACTCCTCTTTAGACAAAGGTCAGATGACTCATTCCTAAAACAGAACTCATTAATTGCTTAGCTTCCTGCAAAACATCATAGATAACATCGTACATGGTTTTGGAATGAAACATACTGTATGCTTTGACAAGAGGAAAAAACTGACAACGTTGTCCTATGATGTCATTTCTAAATTTAACCCTCCACCCTCTTACTTTGTGACATCAGTACCCCGTGGACCCTGTTGACACCCGTGACCTCTGACCTACTGGTGATTCACTGGCTCTCCTGCGACCATCTTCCTTAAATTAACTTTCTCTCTCCTCCTCCCACACACACCTTCCCTCTGCTGCTCAGGTTTCTGGGAAACACTGGCTTTTTACAGTTTCCTGAGAAGAAGAAACACTATGATTTACTGTGTCTTCCACATGAACTCAGCTTGAGACAAATTAATAGAGCACAGAGAGGAGGAAGGAATAACAGGCTGGTTTATAGAGGATCAGTATGGGTAAACACTCTTTAAGTGGTTATCTGAGAAAGAGGTTTTGCTTTCAGTCTTTCTCAGAGCACATCACTGCTCATACTACTACATACTATTCCCAGTGATCACCTGTCAATCAAACAGTGCACCAATAGTGGAAATGCCAGCTTCCTTCACTTTTGAAGGTTTGTCCGATACAAAAGTTAGCTTTACAATAAACCACACAGGTTTCTTGTCCCAGCTGAAGAAGTGTGACTAGCTCACATTGTGGTGTCACAACACAGAATTCACATTTAATTGTGGAAACAGTCTCCCTTCCCTTCTCACTGGAGGCAGTATTAGCATTCATTTGGTGTCATCTTTCTATCTGCTTGACAAATATTCAATCTTCTCTCTCCTTTTAGCTTTGTCTTGTACTGCACCAACTGAGCTGCAAATGCTTCTCTATGTTCAGCCAGTTGCTAACTAGCTTTGTGTGTCAGACATGTGGTGCTGGCAGTTGGCGTACAGTTGTTTTATTTCACTTTAAACAGCTGCTCTACTGAAGAAGACCAGACCAAAACAATAAGCTGAAAGACACTGAAACAGTAGAGCTGAGTGGAAGTGGAACACTGAGTGATTCTCAGTGGGTCAATCAGTGCTAGTGACACCTCTCCTAATGACATCATTAAACGTCATTAAACCTATTGTTATTTTCTATATTTTGATGCAGTGCAGCATTAAGTCGTGAATTACATGGCACGTACATATTGAATAAGCATACTATATTGTAGTGACATGTAGCTTTATTACACATTTTTTTCACACCGTCACTTTTCATACATAAACAAACAATGTTTATTTTGCAATTTCTGTGTAATTTTTACATTTATTTATGTGAAAATGTCTTAAGTTGTCGCTACGTTGGCCTAGTCTGTGAATGCAGGATGAATGCATTATAAGACTAAATCTAACAGACATTTTGTTTTTACTGTGCTCAGCATCAGACCCAGTTTAGGCATTCCCTCAACCTTAAGGAATTCCTCAAAGCTATTTCCATGCTGTCATATGCCCATGTTTATGGTTAGCCCTGGTGTCTCTTGCCGTAATACAACATAGTCATTTTGTGGGGTTTCCTGACCGCACACACACCAAATATGTACAGTAGAGTACAACAGGGGACCCTGCGTCTGAGCAGCGAGCGCTGTGGTTGCTTTTGGCCCGCCTGAGTAGGAAGTTACTGACCGTCCATCATATTTTATTGCAGGGGGAGTCCCATTGTGAGTGGGATCATGGTTCAGGGCAAAGTTTGTGTTTCCTTCTCTGATGTCTTAACTCCACATCAGATGACAGACGTGCTGAAGTTGGAAACTGGCGAGCATCTGTTGAAATGTTCAGTTGAGTGGACGGACTGAACGGATAACAAAAGCGCCACTAGGCCTTCATATCATATTCAACTGGGAGAGTGGAGACTAAGGACGCCACTCAAGCAGCCAATATCTCACTGTACTACCTGCTCTCAGATACTTAGATGTGAGCTCATTTCCAACAATTCAACCTCCAGTGTTCAGATAACAGCAACAATGTTATCTAATGCCTCGTCACTCTAAACTCAAAGAATTCTGACAGCAACTGTGTCCTTTCTGTCTTAATTTGACTTTTCTTGGTTTATACAACTTCCCTGGACCCTCAGAAAAGAGACATAAATAAAGAAATAAACAGGCTGGTACTTACTTTTATAGACCACTGGTGTGTTGAGTAAGTAAGTCACAGTCTAACATCATTAATCCTTACATTTTTAATGTTTCAAATTAAATTATTGGGTCAAATTGTGTTGAACAAGGCATTTTCTGCGCAGTTAAGAAAAGTGATCTTTTGACACCAATTAACAGCACTGAGGCCATCACAGGAAGTAATGAACTATTAGCTTTATTTGTTCTTAGCTGTATGAAGTCAACATCTAACAAAATTCTGCTTACTAAATAAACTCAAAAAATGTTGTTCGCTTCTTATTAACTTGTCTGTGGGAACCTAAAAAACAAATTAACATTATGTTAAAGCTGTACTAATGGCAGCTTTAAAGGCAACATCGGGCAAGTTAACAACTAGCTGGTAAACATAGTGTAGCATTTAGCAGCTAAACAAAAATTGTATTTTGCATTTATTGGAAATTGTTTGTTCACTATGTTCTCTATAACAACTTATACATATTTATAATATATCATGTTGTGTTGGAGTTCCACAAGGTTTGGTGCTTGGACCCATTCTATTCCCTTTATATATGTCTCCATTAGGCAACATTATTAGGAACATCTCCATTAACTAGACCCTCCAGAAATTTGAGATGTTGCGATTTGCAACTTCAACACAACTTCAGTGAATCTCGGTGAATTCAGGGCGGTATTGCAATTTTAACCAATCACTGCGATTTTCTGCAACTTTGAGCAATCATTGGTTTGAGCAGCTCCGGGTCAGCTTGAAAAGGCTAGGGGGCGAAGGTTGCCTCTCCGAGGCTCGCCCCCAGGGGCCCCTGTCGAATCACAACTTATCGCAACTTTTACTTCCTCCCGCAACAAAATCGCAACAAAAATGTAAAAAGCAATTTTTTTTGAAAACCTCATGCAACATCAGGCATTTTAGGCCGCAACTATTTCAAAAAAGGCCCGCGAAATCCTGGTGGGACTGATTAACTTTCATTGTTATGCTGATGATATGTCATTATATTTAATGACCAAGCCGATGAAACCAATCAGTTAGTGGCTCAAGGACATAAAACTTGAATGTCTGCAATTTTCTGATGTTAAGCTCAGGGCCCGTCCACATGTGTATGTTTTTGTCAAATCCGCTTAAATACTTTATTGTTTCTGCCTCGCGTCCATAAGGATCAGGCTTTTATCATGTATGAAACCGGTATTTTTTGAAAAGGGGTCCCAGAGTGGAAAAAACCTACAACGCCGGATAGCCCGGAGTCGCCTGGATGGCGAATCTAGATTTTTTCAGAAGCGATGACCAGAGTCTCTCTAAGTAATAGTATTAATAATATTGAGTATGCTCTAGACCTGTTTTATATGAAGTATCATGAGATAACTTCTGTTATGATATGGTGCAATCTAAATAAAATTAAATAAAACTTTAATTCAACTTTTACTAAGAAAGAGACAAACATAAATGTGATTTGTTGGTGGCCAAACCAAATCTTGTGATGATAAACTGCAGAGAAAACAGGACCTTTTGTCACGATGGCAGTCGTGACTGTGGTTGTTTCTGTGTTTCCCCTTGTTTCCCCATCCTTGTGTTTACTTGTCTCTCTGTGTTGTGGGCGTGGCACATTTCCTGAGCCTCCTGGTTAATCATCAAATGAAGCACACCTGCCGTCCCTCACTTCACATCCTTCCATCAACTCATCACTCCACCTCCATATGAACCCTGGCCTTCCTCCCACTCCTCGTCATTTGTTTGTTCAGCCTCTGTGGTAGATTGCGTTCGGACCGTCTTTACTACTTGTTCCTTGTTGTTTCCTTGAACCCTAACCACCCTTCTCTTGTGCTCAGGTCCACCACCATCGTCACCTCCTGCCACCTGCTTGCCTGCTCTCCATCCACCACCTTCAGACAGTCCAGACTCTGTGCCTCCTCCAACCATTCCCACCACTGCATCACCTCAGCCATTCCCTCCACCTCGTATCGGGCCCTCTCCTGCCCCTCTCTACCCACACCTCAATATATCCCATTCTCTATCTAACCACCTTTACTGTATGTATATTGATAACTATGATCAAAAAACTCAACATGATTAAAAAGTTAGTGATTAAAACCTTAATAACAGTAGTCAGTACTCTATTCAGTGGACTACACGTGTTTCATCTCTGTCAAATCAGCCACCCAAGAAGTTGGCGAAAGATCCATCACCAAATTGCACGATCAGCACTCTTTATAAACTAGGAAACATCCAATTACTGTTTTCCTTTTGTGACATGACTTCTACTAACTATCAACCTCACAGCACAGTGCTGCAGAGCAGAGGTCATCCTGTCTGTCCCACTTAATTGCAATGGCATGTTGGCTGTGCAGCAGGGCTGAGTGAGTCAGGGCTGGATGCTGTTCTTTGGTGACCAGCGCTCCCGGCGGTGCTATCTTTTCAAGTTTTGCCTCTTCCTGTGTCTCTTTTGTGGCTTGTCAGTCGGATGAAAGGTATTTCCTGTGAATCACCGCTCTGTTCTCCTTTGTCAACTCAGAACCACGCAGGCCTTAAAAATTTCCAGTACACAATGCTGTTGCCTGCTCCCCGGTTGGCAAACCTTTTTATCTATAATCAGACTTTTTCAGCAAAATGCACTTTGCTTACAGTATGCTGACCTACTTTGGTGGCTCCAGAGGGTCTTGAGTGTTTTTTGTTTTCAGTTACGTGAGTCAAGTCATAGTTACAAGCTGTGAGAGACACACATAATCAGAATATTCTGGACCCTTCCATTTGATCTAGTCCCATTTCTGGCGAGTAAAAGTAGTGCATGCAGTTTTTCATATAACCGGCTCACGATTTTTGTTGGTATAGCCACAACATTAACACACAGTGACCTTTTTGTTGGGCTTAAACATAAAGGAAGGCTTCATCTATCTTATGTGGTCTAAACTATCTTGTGAGGACAGCTGCAAGCCAAGACCAAACACTGATCCCACACACATATGGTGAGCAGCAGTCCCTGTTCAACTATTCACTCTTAAAAGAAAACTTACCTTCATATAGTCTTACACACAATAAATCATACTAAGATACTCACTACATTCCAAGAAATATTTTGTGATGAAGTGTTGCACTTTAGTTTGCCTTTATTCTGAAGCCATCAACCTGCCTCGTAAACTTGCGCTTCAGTTTACAGATTGCCACATTTTTGAGGAAGCCTGTTGACACAAACCAATGGACGAGGTTAAACTCGTTGCTCTATGTCCAGATTAGAGAGAGTATAATCAGATAGAACAGCTTGGGGAAGGTGGTGCAAGTTCAAGTTCATTTATAGCTCTATATCACTGCTAAGTCTACAGAACAGAGACTCCAAAGGAAACAAAGCATCTAAGCAATCAACTATCAATCAGAACAACATGGACTGATAGAATCCAAAAACACAATTTACAATCTGGCCTATTTTCCCTACTCATGAATGTACAAATAGGTTTATGTATGATGGATTTTTCCCTGTTGAGCATCTGTAAAAAACAGCAGCTGAAAACAGAAGCCATACGTCTTTGATTATGAGGATGTGATACTGAGATTTGCTGCACAGTGCTGAGTATTTTATCACTGATAATGTATATGACTGGCTATTAGATGGCAATAAAACACTAGTTATTACATTACTCAAATCCTCCACACCCACACGCCAGTTTTAACTTTAGTGCCAACATGTAAATAAGACGACATTGCAGTAACAGGAAGTCGCATTTCTCTTTCCCACACCTCCAGCTGTGCTGGAAGCTAACAGGTTACTGGAAAGAGTAATCACATTACTGTCCTAGCTTTAGAAGTGTTGGAAGGTGGATTTTGTTTCCTTATGACAGAGCTAAGCTAGTTGTTTCATGCTAAGCCAAGATAACCATCTACTGTCTGTAGCCTTATAATTAATGCACGAGCATAACTCAAGAAATTTTAATACTGATAAGTCTTAAAGGCTTAAAATTATTTATTCTAATACACAATCCTTTATGAATGTCTGTTTCATTCTCTGCGCCTGATTCAAGCTGTTATCTTTGGGACATATGTTAGGAATGCAGGGCTGTTTTACCTCTATATCCATGAGTGAAGTCATGCAATTGCCCAAGTGAATCACTCCTCTGCTCAGCCTCTCAGTAACTTCCTGTCTGAGTCTCTTTTCATCGCCTCATTTGGGCATACAAAATGTAAATCCACCTGTCACACATTCCAAGCCAGTGTCTAACTGAGGAATGTCACAAATTTGTTGGTTCAGACTTCAGACTTGGAGGCTGAAATAATACCTGACCGGTCATTATCAATGGTTAACCGCAGCTAAGCGGCAGACGTGTTTCCTCTGGTGTCTGTTGGAGCCGTTAAAGCCATCCAACCTGCTCTGGACCTGCAGATGAGGCCGTGACTCTGATAAAACACCATGATGATGTTGAATTTCCACAGATGGTTAATGTTCTGTTTTTTCCTATCCACTGGACAGAAATCAAAAATGCGTTGATGTACTGTACCTGAATGCACCACTGAAAAAACACTGGCTGATTTTCTGGGTTATAGTGGAAGAACAAAAACATAGTGGATGATAACTTCTTTGTGTGACTCATAGGTGAAGGTTGGATGGAAACTGATTTCCATTCATAACAGTTCCTGTTTTAGTTTAGTCTAAAACAATATATCCTGTTTGTTATTAACTATTCGACCTATAAAGGGAGGACAAAAAAAAGTCTCATGAACCCACCAATGCATGACTTCAGTCACATTTGCAGCTGTTACTTTAAAATTAAAGTCACTTTTTAGAGCATGTCGTATCAGTGCCAGGTTCTTTAAACTAAGATAACTTTTAATGAAGGCACATGGAGGGTCAGAGTTCCCTGACCTGATTATTTCAGTCTTGGTTATATAACCGCGAGCAGCGTCAGCCCTCAACATAGCTCAACCAGTCTCTGCAGATAAGCCTCTGCAGCGATAATGCAGTTCCAATCAGGTCCGTGAACGCGGTCAGGAAGGAGAGAAAAGGGGGTTTAGTTGGCTAATTTGACTGATCGTGCCCTGCAAGTAACTTGAGTGGTTGGACTGAATGAGGCTGCATACAAGGCCCTACAGTATAAGTAGTGACGGGTAGAACCACATAAAACGTTGAAGAAAACTGGAGGCTCCGTTCGCCTTCACAGCTATTGTTTCTAACTGTTCAGAGATAAACTGTCATCTGGTTGCGATGCAGACTGAAGGAATCTTGTTGCACCCTGTATTTACTAATCAAGTGGGCGTCAGGGGGTGGGCAGGATGACTAAGTGAGACTGAAGAGAAGTGAGCAAAAAAGAAGAATGATTTTAAGAGAATAAAAGGATAAAGTAGGCGGTCCTTTGTATTATTCTGTTTATATTTAGAAGATGTTTTTCAGTGTTTCAAATTTGAGAGGAGCTGACAGTTACCCAATTAGTTGATCAATGGAAAATGAAGAGGCAACTAATCTGATAATCAATTCATGTTTGCACTTCTAAATTGTGAAGATTTACTGTTAGAAAAAATGTGTAATTTGAAGATGTTATCTTGGACTTTAGGAAATTATGATTCTTGTTTTATGGGCCTGATTATTCATCTAGAAAATACTTGACTGTTTCTCTGGAACTTGCATGTTCTCCCTGTGTCTGCATGGGTCCTTTCCGGGTACTCCGGCTTCCTCCCACAGTCCAAAAACAAATATGCAGGTTAACAGGTGACTTGAAGTTTCCCGTAGGTGTGGGTGTGAGTGTGAATGGTTGTTTGTCTCTATTTGTCAGCCCTGTGATGAACTGGTGACTTGTCCATGGTGTACCCTGCCTCTCACCCCATGTCAGCTGTGATCAGCTCCAGCCCCCTGAGCTCCTGATGAGGACAAGCAGCAATAATTGTTATTTTGAGTATAAAAATATAAACTCAATATAATAATAATATAGACAGTCTGGTATCTATCTATCTATCTATCTATCTATCTATCTATCTATCTATCTATCTATCTATCTATCTATCTATCTATACCAGATGTGAGTCATTTCTACCCAGCTTGGAAACGGTGTGCTGTCTATAGTTATATCAGTTTAATATTTTTTTTTATTATATGTCTACATATTGTGTAAAGTTTATGTAAGCTACTTGATATTACATAATGTTATTTATGTGAAGAATATTGGAAAGACTCGCAGTCAAGTACCAACGCACATGCCACCTTCCTGTTTATTGTACACACACTGTACCTCTACGCGTTTTTGTTTAGTTTTTTTCCCCCCTTCGGTTGAAGTTTTGTCTGGGAAAATAAGACGAAGCAAAGTTCCAGTATGTCATCCTGTCTGCTGTAGTTCCTAATGGCATCACCGGCCGCTGATTGGCCGCCCCGCCCGCGAGTTGCAGAGGTGGAGCGGGGCGTGAACGTCTCTATATGTACGGCTGTGCGCCTCTCCGACATCAGTGTGACACTCTCGAGCGAGACGAGAAGCACCAGCAGCGTCAACAGCGACAAGAAGCAGAGCAGAGACTTGGACATTACACACGCAGCCTTCTACTACTAACTACAGCAGCAGCAGCCCGGTGCGCGGAGCAGATCCAGGCGGACTCCATACAGTTGAATCCAGCGGCAGAGAGGAGTGAGGGGGGAAAAAAAGTTTGTAGAAATGCAGTCAGTGTACCAGCACCTGATCAGCCTGCTGTTTATCTTCAGCAGCCTGCAGGTCAACCAGCTGACGGAGGGCTGCTCGTGCGCTCTGACGCACCCGCAAGACGCCTTCTGTAACTCCGACATAGGTGAGTGACGGATCATATCGATCTATTTACTGCTGTAAATGAACGTGGTTTTATTTTCCTGAGAGCTGAAGTGCTGTCTGTTAGTGAACAGGGGAGAGAGGGCTGATCTGCGGTCAGTTTGCTGTCTGCACTCTTTAAGTGAAGCTTGTTTTTACGCACAAGGAACAATTCACATCTTCGGGGTCATTTTTCATAAAGTGGACCTACTTTTTACTTTAAAGTCCAGTTTGTTTACACCAGAACTCCTACTATCATAATGTGTTATGGTTCACTCCAGCATATTACAACCGAGAGTCAGGGTCAGATGTTTCTTCCCACTATGTAGTGGGATATATTGAAATATAACAAATGTGCAGTTTTTGGTCAGTGATGCTGCTTTTGAAAGTGATGGCTGTTTACACTAAGTCAAGGCTTTTCTTACATTTCCATCATTTCCTTCCCCGATGAGGTTTTTTATTTTTATTAGAATATTTTCTTCATCCTTTTCGAGAAGTTTTTTCTGTGTTGCTCTGAGGTGACGTATGAGTGCTGTGAATTGACACAAAGCCAGTTTATACGTTTCAGATGGTGGTTATTTATCTGCACGCTCTGGTATTTCTCTGTCAGACAGCCACCCGGTTGTAACTCAGATACGCCCGGCCTCTGGTTCACGTAGCTTGTTTTACTGCCTGTTTATGCTTTCTGTGACTCCCCAGAATAATATGAATTTAGGATCTGGCTTAGCCTGTAACGCCTGTCCAGCCCTGCCTCTGTTTTTAGATAACACTGGTTAAAGACTCTGGGATTATCTGATCTGCCTCTGTAGAGAAGGTGCTTGAGCTTGAGGCACTTTGGTGGGTGAAACGTTTTAGAGGGAGAGTAGGGCAGCTGATTTCTTGTGGAGAAAGAGTTGTGTGTTTGTGTGTGTGGTGACAGGACTTTTACTGTCTGATAACTTTACACACGCCATACATGTATGCTAACATTCTTTTTGAGTGCGGCTGATATTTTGTTGCAATATCATTCGATCCTAAAAAGCATCATGTGACTCTCTGAAAGCCTGACACATAATCAGACAATAATCTCTCAGTTTAAATTGAGCACACACACACACACACACACACCAGCAGCCATGTGTGCAGCCCATGTGTTTACCCTATCGCCTAGTGTCGATAAACACATTGCAAGGGAAGTCCTACTTTCTGAAGGAAACGCCCCTATACGCACAGACACGCAGTCAGATGTCACTTGTGATGATGTTGCACTTACTACTGGTTACCAGCAGAGGCTGATAATGACAGATTACAAATCTCTCATTGATGCTTGAACATCACACTGAAATAAATGACTTTTTATGATAATAAAACACCAAAATCACTAAGGAATATTTGTATCAGTCTTAGGTGTGAGAGGCTGAGATCATTTAGCTTCATACTATTTCTGTACACATTAAACAAACAAGATATAGCTTTGGAGTGACTGGTAGGAGGATATTGTTACTTTTGGACCATGCTAGGCTAGCTATTTCCCCCTGTTTCCAGTTTTTATGCTAGGCTAAGCTACCGGCTTGTGGCTGTAGCTTTAAAAGGTCCAGTGTGTAAGATCCAGGGGGGCCCAGACTGCCAAACTAGTGTCTATTAAGAGCTTCCACCTTATTTTGCGGCCCTTGTAGTTTCTCCTTCATGCTAGGAAGAAGAGGCTGAGGCGAATGGGTTGCAATCAGCAACTACATGGGTAGATGCCAATAAATCCTGAACACTGGACCTTTAAAGTCAACACACAGTCATGAGGTAACAATTATACAACTCTCAGCAAGAGAAAATGTGGGTTTCCCAAACTACCGAACTGCTGCTTTAACTCTAACCTCATACTGCAGCAAGAGATGAAAATATAAATCCTTAATGTCCGATAATACAACACATTTTTGAACCCTCTTGCCCCATCACTCTGCCCATGAGAAAAAATTACCTTTCTCTCTGTAACTGATCAGAGATGGTTTACACTTCTGAATTATCCCAACAACTAATACATGAACATGCTGTTTCATTGTTCATACATCATCACCTTGCCTCAAGCCCTTTCTTTAAAAAAAGGCTTCACCATATGAAGAAAATCAGTTTTGACGTGGGTGGGAACCCACAATGATGCTTTGGTCAATCCTCTGTGGAGTCTCAGAGGGGAGGAGGTGCAGGTTTAGGCTACTAATCATCTGAGGACCCCACCTATATAAGACATAGTCTGTGAAATAGGACCAATTTTGAAACTTATGAACCCAAAATGGTCACTATATCTCTTGCTCTTTGGTAACCTTTGATCACTGGGCCTGTGGGAGCATCTTCAGCCAAGTGACCCGGTTAGACTGAAAACGGTGCTTCCACAAACACTCATGCAATGTTTCACTCTTTTCACAGTCCTTCAGATCATCAGATAGGGTGTTGGCACCCGCTGGGACATGCCGGTGTAGAATGTGGGACTGACTTAAAATGGGCTCAGTGATCAGTTGTGAGCCCTGCAAATCCCGTTTCCAAGGTCCTGGCTTAGGTCGAGATGTGCTTTGAATGCTCGTGGTTCCTCTTATACCTCACCCCTTTGAGGGAAACACTGGTTGGATGTAGAGCACAAAGATCATGGCTAGTACCACTCATTAATCTGGGTCAAATTTACTATTATGTTCAATCAAAGTTAGAATGATGATGAAAAATATACTTTTTGTGCACATCTTAACTGGAGTTAATGAAATCCAGGCTTTCCCAACCTTAGCTTAAAATACAGGTTCAGGTTCCATCACCAGGCTAGTGTTAAATCAAAGATGGTGGTTAAAACAAACCACACACTACATTGCCTCAGTTTATCGGTATAATGTGAAAGTGAATTGATCATATAGCACAATGTGATCTTCGTTACTGGTTCTTTCGTTCATTTAAGGTCTATTTCTATCACCCTAAACCTTCTCTTTTGTTTGTGTGAAAACACAGAGACGTGGAAAACAAAACTATGGGGTTGAAATTCTAATGTGGCGAGGGAGAAACCCTGTAATTCTCACCGTCGACATCAAAGGCGACAGGCCTGAATCTTCCCAATTTAAGACCCGTACTTGAGTTCAAAGCGTTTTGCTCTTGTTTTCTTGGCCATGACCCATAATCACCTGCAGGCACTCCACTGGATGAATCCCAATTAGGCTAAAGGGTTAGAAATTGGGTTATTCCAGGCTGTCTCCCTTCATTTGACAAATATAAACTGAAATATTTGAGACCATTGAGTCTCTCTCTCTCTCTCTCTCTCTCTCTCTCTCTCTCTCTCTCTCTCTCTCTCTCTCTCTCTCTCTCTCTTCTCTCTCTCTCTCTCTCTCTCTCTCTCTCTCTCTCTCTATCTCTCTCTCTCTCTCTCTCTCTCTCTCTCTCTCTCTCTCTCTCTCTCTCTCTCTCTTTTTCTTTTTTTTTAAGCATCTGGCATTCCTTTTATTTTGATGGTAGTATGTCATCGAGACCTGGAATGGAGTTCATTTTCTTGGCTAACACTTGAGCACTTGCTGATAAAATGTGATTTTTATGGTTTGCATTTGGAGAACTATAAATGGGAAACCCACTACATTGCATTCTGCTGGCTTAACTTCTGTTCTTATGAGGTTAGAGACATCCTGTCAGTCTTCCCTGCTAACATACCTGGACACCAGGCAATGGTCTCGCGTAGAGACCTAGTTGGCTGCTGTTAGGCAGCTGGGTTAAAGCAACCCATTCACAAGGGGAAATGAGCACCGCTTGTTTTTCCAAAGCCCTCCAAAAGCAAGATTAGAGGTTGGGCAGTAAACTTTGACCCTGAGATTTAATATCGCTCTGTTACCAGTTCCCAAGCACTCAGTGTGACAGGAAGCTTTACATGCTCGTACCATGAACCAGGTCATTTGCTGAGGATTAGCGTGGTTGGAGTGCGTGCTCGGTTTGGGACTGAGGATCATGCCATTGACAGAAACTGATCCTTCCCTGCTGTGGGTATTTTGTTGTGCATAGAGGAGCTTTGTCAAACAAGTGCAGCGTAGCAGGTTTAGAGCGTTGCATGGCCTGAGGCTTTGTGACGGCACTCTCCTGGTACCAATACATCCTCCTACCTCTGCTAATGAGTTATGTAGCATTTGCCCCCCCCCCATCTGCAGGTCAACAGGTGATAACCTGAGCGAAGCCAGGACTCCTGTTATGAGAAACATTTATAATATTGGATCAGATATCCGCAGTTTTCCCAAAAGTGAGTTAAAATACAACGAGCTGTTGGTTCTGGATTCCGTACAAGCTTAGGATGTTCGTCCCCTGAGCCAGGCGTATCAAATCTCCAGTCCGTCCCTCCCTTTTCTGATGACCACACCGCTCAGGGGTTCACTGTTTTAAAGAGGAGGCCAGCACAGGGGCAGTGGACATCAGCCCAGCAAACTTATCATGGTACAGTCACTACTACACCACAAGCCAGTGATTAAATCAGCTTCAGTCGGTCTATAAAACACCTTGCAACAGTTGTACTACCATTTCCCTTAGTCTACGGTGGCCCGTAACTGTCACAAAATTTGAAGTCGGTATACAAGAAGAGTAAGCTAGACACTAAACAACAAGCAGGAATCGTTTAATGTCACTGACATTTGAACTGCAGTTGTGAAATCATCTGACCGACAAGTCTAAAAAGAAAAGGTGAGGGGCAGTCATAAAACAGAAAGAGATATGAAAAGCACACATAACGCAGGCCAACTGATGAGTTGGTCTCAACCAAGTGTTGGTTGTGACTCAGACATACTCACTAATTTGGCGATAGGGCTTCAGTGTGAAAGAATTCATTACTTTGGCAGAGCTCACCAAAGACACAAATTTAATCTTACACAACTACCGTTTTTAAGATAAGCTAGCATGGCATTTAAATTTAAATGACTAGTTGCTTAAACATTCCCACGGCCCAATCCAACAGAAAGATCTTGTGAAGGGAAAATAAGGAAAACAACAAGTTACCACTATGAAGCTGTAGCTTGTCTCTACGAAGTAATAACTGAGCCCTCAATCAATTCTGCCACTTTTCAGTTTATATTAGATGCATTCAATTGTACTGCCCTGTCCCACCATTTTATCCTCATATAGTTAAAATATAGGCTTGCTTAGTATGACGTAGACTTACTCAGTCTGGTTTGACCAGTACCTTATGATGGCTAATTCTACTGTAGCTAACATTAACGTACATTAAGTAGATATTTCTGTAACCACATTTTTTTTTTTTAAATCTGTGAAATGAAGACTTCTGGATTTAAAACTTTCCCTGCTGTGACATGAACAACCCACCATAGGCAGCGATTATAAACTCAGTTCATACTTCATAGGCTGCCTTTGCTCTTTGCCAGCCAGTAAGTGGACGTTACAGGCTTTATACTCCAGCATTTCAGTGGATTCAGTTTCAGTGTTTATTTTTGAGCGTGGTAGTGTGTCGTCCTGAGAATTCCTCTTCCTCCCACTCGCCTCCTCAAACTTGGACCACTTTCTGCATACTAAAATCACCGTCACCCGCCCTGTGCCTTGCTTTCTTTCTCTCCTTCACAAACACAAGCGATATTATTCTTGTCATGGCTGCAGTTTGCCACATTGTACGTAGGTTGAAATAAATGTTTAACTAAATTACATGCTCACCTTTTTAAGATTTAGCATTTTGCATTCACACTTGTATAATCCCCTGCTCTAGGCGAGAGATACTAACTGAAAAATGGATTCACTTGTTTTTTTCCCTTCTTTTTTGTCAGACCCTGGTTACCTCTCTTATCTCGAAATGCCTCCCACTCTTAAAAATGTACGTCAGATCCTCTGCAGAAGATGAATATGTGTGTCACAGCGCTGGCCTGTAATTCCTCATGTTTAGCAAAGTAGGATGGAGAGAGACTCTCACATTACAGTATAGAGTAACTGATTGCTATTTCAATTAAACTAAATTAACTACTGGATTATTAACTACCAAAATAACTACAAACAACACTACAGTATGAAACTACCCAATCAGTGGACAGTCAAAATTGAAAAGCAGACTCATTATGTTCCCTCCATGGACAATGTATCCATGATGTCACCCACAGGTTTCTGAAGAGCTGTATGTAAAGCTCGGAGTTTGATGGCTCTAGCTGCCGCCATCTGGCAGTCCTGCCTCTGCCACCTCCCGACTAATCTAAAAATGGGCACCCACCTGCCAATCAAAGCAGCCACACTGTTAATTATGTGTAACTTTAGTTGTATATTACTTTATATATATTACTATACTTTAGAGTTGTATATAAATTCACCCTCAGTACAGTTGTCATGAACGGGGAAATTAGCTATAGAGACCAAAACTGTTTTTTGTACCAGGCTGTAAACATGTTTATTTCTGCTGTGAAGTTGGACATTTGAACACAGGGACTTATGGAGACTGACTCACTTCTGGAGCCAGCCTCTAGTGGACGTTTGAGGAGCTGCAATTTTTGGCATTACTCCATTGGCTTCATTTCACAGCCACGGAAGTTGCTGCTTGATTTCCTCACACAAATGGCAACTTAAATTCAACAAGATTCAAAATATCTGGGGAAAAGCACTTTGGCTGCCTGATGTCCTGCCATAATTACAACAAATAAATGTGTAAACTAGGTAATTAAACATGATTAATGTACAAATGGTTACATCAGTGGTGATGCATTAATACGTAAATTTGTGAGTCAAGATCAATCAAATTCAATATTAGTAGAAATTGGTAAATATATGTGAGGTATATTCAGACTTGTGAACATATACAGAGGAGTTTAAAGGTTGCAATAAACTTATCTACACAGTGTGTCCATAGTTTCCAGTTGAACCAGAGTAATGTGTGATCACATTATGAAACTGGGTTAAATAAACGCCCGTAACATGGACTTTTTGACATGAGCAGGCAGCCCTGCGGTTGTATGTAAATATAACCGCTGAATGTAGAGTGGAGGTCAAGGGGTCACTGCAGCGGAATGACACAAATCCTCTGTCTCCGGAGCAGCTGAGGCCTTTCACACATTCCTTTGGGTGATGGCACCATCGCTGGCCAATTAGTGGCTGGTGTCCAACAAGAGGGGTCCTGTCTGGATGTACTTTAGTAAAATCAGCTGACGTGTGGCCCTTCAAACATGAAACATTTAGTTCCTCCTGAGGGTTACTTTCGAGGTCAGGCCAGAGTAGGAAACTAGGTTTTTGGGTGACACCTGAAATAACAGCAGCAGTGTATTTAACAGAGGCAAAAGTATCCTGATAATCTACACATTCCTCTGTAATTGTGCCCTGGTTCTTCAGTAATTGCAGCGGCAAACGTCTGTCAAACTACATTTAGGTACATTTAGCAGAGGTCCTTCAGGAAATAGCTCTCACTTAGTTTATATTAAAAGAGTTGACAGATTAATGGATCAAATGTTCTGCAGAAAGTTATTGTAAAAGGTCAGACAGTGGAGGGCAGGCAGGGGGTCCGTACATTAATACTGAAATGTCTGAAATGACGTGTATTTGCCTTGGTTGTGTAATTTATTGTGGAGCTGACAGTGAAAGTCAGTGAGTATAACACAGTGCTGGCAGGTCAAACTGAGGCTTGTTACCTCACATGTAGTTTTCCAGTTTTGCACGTGTAAAGTCAGGCTGACATTGCATTGTTTACTCTGGGCTTTCACTGGAAAAAAATCAAGTTTGTATAAATGAAAACTATTTGTTTGAATGGATTTGAACAAAAACAAATGTTGTCAATCCTAAACTGCACTGTAGAATTCACATTTGGATGGCTGCCGTGACTGTTAGGGTGACAAGCTGAGGTGAAGTTACAGGTAACCGTTGCTAATAAAGCAGAATAGCTCCAGAGATGAATGTCAGTTGGTTAGTGCACCTTGGTCCTAATATTTCAACAACTATTGAATTTATTGCCATTAAATCTAATACAAGTAACCATGGTGCCTAAAGGTTGTCCTAAATGACTAGTGACTTTTTGTCTAGTGGAACCAGGTTGACATTTGGTTTTCATATATTTCAGATAATTTTGGTCTCTTTGCTTTTTATCAGGTCAAAGTTTCACTTGATCCAGCCTCAGCTGTATTTTGTGTTTAGTGCTATGTAGCTGATGTTTGCATGCTAGCATGTTAAACTAAGATGGTCACCACTGTAAACATTGCATGCTTAATATCAGCATGTTAGATTTGTCATGGTATGTCAGGTATGTTACTATGCTTTGTAGGTAGAACAATGTGCTCTCGTCTGACCTTGGTTCGTCCTTTTGTCATTGACAAATTGGAAGGACTCTCCTTTTTATTTTACACTTTCATTGATGAGCAGAAACATTTTGTGTCACATCAAACTGACTAAAAATGAACCAAACAGGGCACACCGTATTTCTATTGGTATGCTGCAGGATGGCCACATTCCTTTTAATTTGTTTATTCTGGCTCAAAAGATTTTTGTGGCTATTTAAATAAACGCTTGGTTCAAACTGGGGTCTTCATGTCCAAAAAATAAATTTGTGGTCACCACTTTTGGGTGGCCATGCAGTAACTGCTTCCTGTTTGAGTTTTATTTTTACGTCCGTTTCCATTTGCCTGGAAGTAAGACAGCTAGACAAATGCGTCCCAAACAGAAGATGCCCTACGTCTCATTTCTTTCTCCAAAAAGAATGACAGGCTTCTCATTTTTTTCTCCTTACTGGGGAACGTGAGCCCCTGAAGAATGTGTCAAGGAAATTCCACCAGGAGAAGATAACAAACATAGCCAGTGTTAGTTGTGTCTGCAGCCGGTCGGCTGTGGGCAGCAGGTGAACTTCACAGAAGATTGACTGCTTATGCAGGGCCCGCAGTTCTGGTTAGACTCTTTTCACCGGCTCAGATTATCACTCATTTCTACACTCCCTGCCTGGCCTTCCACTCGTGTTGGAGTAAGGGGGCTTACCCCTTACTCCAACACGAGTCAAAGCAAACAAAGTCACCACTGAGTGTTTTCACCTTGCAGATGTTTACATGAGGGTCCAGCACATAGATTAGATCTTTTTCATGTCCTGATCCCAATATAGAAGGACCCTGTTTAAACGGAGTGGACACACTGCACCCATTCCCCTCTGATGACTTGTGTCCATGTGTTTTTAACCTGCAAAAAGCTGAACAAAGTCAGGCTTTGCCAGTTCTGATCTCAGTATTACATAAAAAATCAAAACAAAAGGTAAAGAAATGGATGCGATGATCCATCCGTAAGCAGTCTTGAACACCAGCAGTGAGAATGGTACATGGACGAGGCCTCTTTTCCTCTAATTTCTGTATCAATCAAGTCCTTGCACAGTTTTTTCCCCATTGGCCTCCCTTGGCACACAGCAGCAATGCAGAAAATCGGATAAACGGATTAACTGTGGTGCCAACCTTGTCCTGAAATGGTATTTATAATGGGTTTGCTACTGGCCGGGGAAGCGTGTTATATGATGGATTGGAGAGGAAAACTCAACGTTCTACAGTGGAGACAGAGGAATGTGACACTATGTCTATTCTGATCATTCTAAGTCATTGACACGTCTGTCTCTTCTCTTCCTTCTCTTCACAGTGATTCGAGCTAAAGTGGTGGGCAAGAAGCTCCTGAGAGATGGGCCTTTTGGAACGATGCGCTACACGGTCAAGCAAATGAAGGTGAGAGCTTCAGTTCTCTGCTGAAGTGCTGCTGAGCAAGACACTGTATGTCTTTCAACTCTAAAGGAATAGTAGCAAAGACATGAATTTACTGAGCTGAGAATGAGGCTGGTATCAACTTTCTCATCTAATTTTAAGTATGAAGCTAGAGTCAGTACAGTTAGCCTAGCTTAGCATAAAGACTGGAAGTAGAGGGAAACGGCTAACCTGGCTTTGTTCAAGCTTTGTTGAAGGTTTGTTTAATAAATCCACCAGCACCTCTTAAGCTTACGAATAAACACATTATATAAATAAGATACAACTAAACGATAGGCTTGCAGTTTCCCTCTGTTCAGTCTTTATGATAAGCTTCATGATAAGCTAAGCTAACTGCACTGGCTCTACCTTTATATTTAGCTCCGCAGCCTAGCTTAATAGCAGAGTGGAAGCAGGGGGAAATGGCTAACCTATAAACACCTCTAAAGCTCAGGAATTAACACATTGTATCTCATAAAAACACAACTTGTCATTAGAATTTTAACTTTAGACAGTGCCAGGCTAGCGGTTTTCCCCTGCTTCAAGTCTTTTGCTAAGCTAAGCTAATCACCCGTATCGATCTTCCCATCCAACGCTCCGCAGGAAAGCACTTTCACAGCCTAGTCTAGGATGCACTGTTGTGTCTTGAAATCCTAAAAGAAGACTGCAAACTTGGTTTGGGTTTTTATTAATGTACATATTTACATTTATATTTATTTGAGTTTTGTTTTTCACCCCACATAACAAAGTCTCTGCTGAAGCTACAAGACTCTTCATCCCTTCAGTTGCAGTGTGATATGTGAAAAGCAGTTTAGGATAGCCTGTTCTCCACTTTCTTCATATTCTTACGTAACGCTCCATATTTCTGACAGATGCTGACATCGGCCTGCTGCACAGACAGAAGCCAGGCCGTAGGATTAGTGAGCTTACAGGCATTACAGCTTAACCAAGCCCCTCACTCTCAGAGTGTAAACATTTCAACAGAGTCATGTGTTGCATCAGTACAATTCCAGTTTGTACAAAAGCATTAAGTGGCCCTTTTGTTAGTGAAGCACAGCAATCATCACTGTAAGGATTATCCTCAAGAATTAGATGTGACCTTTGCACCTCTTGCGGTATTTATTTTTATTACAGTCTGTTGGTTTATTCTGCAAACAGTGGTTTTCCTTGTGGGCTACAACAAAATACAATCCCCTCCAAATTTCAACAAATCCTTTGAGACAAATGCCTTTGGCTTTCCCAAACCTCCACGGTTTCAAGCTTAAGTAACAGTCTGTTCTGCTTTTCTGGGAGCGTCGCGTCTAAACAGGGATTTCCTGTTGTTCCCAGACAAATAAATTACACTGAAGAAATCACAACAGTTCTCAGGGCAAACGGCGACTGTTGGCTCTGCATACCTGAGCTGACTAGAAGAAGGCGAGTTCCACGGTCTAGCAATGACTTTGCCAAAACAGCATCAAAGTCAAAGCACATTACACAATGTAATCATGTTATCTATGATTCAGTTAAGGGCAGAGCCTAATACTCCTTCTCCCACGAGGCATTCCTTGAGGAATGTCATCTGATAAAGCTGGCGCTCTGTTTCCATTCCTGATTATTTATGTAGAGGATGTGGAGTCGGGAGTGTAGTGCCAATGTGAGGGGTACAGCGTTGCACTTTTTAATTCAGGTGTTAACTCCAATTTTGTTCCTTGTGTCTCGCAGATGTACAAAGGATTCGACAAGGTGCAGCACGTGCAGCACATCTACACGGACGCCTCAGAGAGTTTGTGCGGCGTGAAGTTTGACATCAACAAGTACCAGTACCTGATCACAGGTAAGCTGACTGTCTGACTTTGGTTAATTCATTTACATAAACCCTTAAATGTTACTTTATACTTGTATGTGGCTGATTTGATCTTTTATTATTTTATTGTTTACTTGTTTTAAGTCAAACTACTAGTCACAGGAAGTAATACACACCTGGAGAAACATCTATATATCACACCTAGACCGTAGTGACCACAAGTACACCAAGTATGATAAGGCTGATAAAAATGATAAAGCTAAGCCACAATGTTACAAAAGATGCTAGAAGATGGCTTATGAGAAGTGGAGGATCCAGTGTTTTTGGAGTTTGACCCACACGAGGAACTAAAAGTCAACACATCTCAGCCTCTGCTGCTTTGATTTTCACCATTCTGTTTTACATCAGTGTTTCGTAAGACACTCGAATATTTGGTGGAGACAAATCCAGTTTTATCTGGCATTTGCTTCAGTTCAAACTGAACTTTTAACTTTGTGACATGACGCAACGCTCAAAAACAAAATCTCTTTCAACCGAGAGATTCTGAAAACGTTTCAGTCAGATTTACTGTTGCCAGTAAACGCTTGTCACTTCTCAGAGGCCTTTCAAAGTCTTGCCTAGCAGCATTGCAAGTTTGTTTGGCTCAACATACTCCCTCAGTTCTCTCCTCTCCAAGGACTTCTTCGTTTGTCCTGTGACACAAACTTTCCCACTATTTATAACCTACCATTTGCCACTGTGCAAGTAGGCAAAGCAGGGGCCCTATTTTACATTTTCATTTCCCTCAACTTCTCAGGCCAGAAACAGCAGAAAGCCATTTTTTCTCTCACAACTTGTAATTAACAGCTAGCAGGAAGCGACTTGTGTTTTCCAGCAAAAGCATTTTATGAGTTGCTATTTCCAACAGAGATGCAGTTTACTTTGGACCCTGCTGTGCTTGGTGTATATAACTGTCGCTAAGTCCCGACCTGTAAATACCGTAACTACACCTCACGGTGCAAGTGGACGAGCCAGCGTTGCCAGGCAGCAATGTCTATGTTTACCCTGTCCAGTTGCATGTGACATCACTGACGTCTTTCTCTGCTCTTGAGGCATCTATAATAAGTCCTGAATATGATCAAGACTGCATTAGGCACAATTTAAACTCACCAGAGCCTGTGAGACGAGCTGCTTTGATCAAGCATTGAGTGTGCCGGCCCTGATTAGTATTTTAGGAGCATGTCACACACTCAACACCATGTAATAAGCCTGCAAGTGACTCCAGTAATCCCAGTCCAGGGATGCAGGCAGAGTGGGAGGTTCAGAGGCGGTCGAAGAAGCACATATTTGTGAGCTGTCAAATTCCTGCGTGGTGACAACACGGTGAAGGAGACACGTGGTGACAAATCATGATGTTCCTGAGTGTCCACAGGCCGCTGCAGTGCACCTGTCTCAGGAGTCGGAAAGCTGCAAACGGTCTGGCACTAAAAATAGATGTCTGCTGACCTTTGGATAGTCAGAAATAGGGGTGTTGGTTTAATATAGGCTTACTGTATGAGATTGTCTTTCCATACATAAACAAGCTGGATGGCTTGAGTGGTTTGTTTATGTTATCAGATGTTACATGCGTAGGATTATGAAATTTGACACATAACAAAAGAGCATTCATGGCTTCATGGCTCAAGAACAAGACTTTCTTTCCAAAATTAGCTGCCGTAATATGACGCCAACTCAGAGTAAGTGTCTGCCAAAGACATTAAGAATGGTGAGTTTATTAGCTTTGGAAAACACTAGAAAACTGGTTGATGCTATCATCCATGCTGCGTTGGCAATGTTGGTCACTGAGTTCACCACTTTGGTCCAGACTGAAATACCTTGAAATATTGTCCATGGGTTCACGCACGATGATCCCTAATGAAGTTGATGACCACCAGCAGGTGTGTGGTTTTAAGAACTATTGGATGAACTCCCTTGAAACGTGGTACCAACATTCATGTTCCCATTGGGGTGAATTGTAATAACCTTTCCTTCATCACCTGAAACCAAACAGGTGAAAGTTTCTAAGTGGCACTACAAAAATGTCCTTTTTCAAAAACAACATCTGAACCAATTCCCTCAATTCTTTTTTTCCCCAGGTCGAGTGTACGATGACAAGGTCTACACAGGCCTGTGCAACTTCAATGAGCGGTGGGAGCGCCTCTCATTGGCCCAGAAGAAAGGCATCAACCATCGCTACCAGCTGGGCTGCAACTGCAGGGTGAGTGGAAACCAGCAATGTTCGCCCAGCAAGAACAAGGAAGATGAGGGACGAAGAGGCAGGAGGAGGATCAAGAGAAGGAGGAGCTAGAACTTATGGCTCCTCTATTTGACTCAATAAAATGTAACTAAAACTACCTTGACTGCTTACATAAAGTCTACGAGAGTTCTTGTTAATGATTACAGGAGGAAAGAAATGCTTCTAACAGACGTACCTTTGTATGTGACAATTCAGGCACACTAATGCAAAAATCATTTACTCAAACTTAAAGTGACCTTCATGGTTACATGGCCGTCATGCAGTATTATTGAGAGTGAGTTATAAGCATCATTTCCACTATTACACATCATGGATTTTCAGCAGAGACAGAAATAGAGAGAAAACAAGTTTTACCACCAGCATTGGGAATAATTTAATAACAGCTCTGGAATTAGCCCAAGTCTTCATTCCCAGTTTTTATGTGACTCAAACATGTAGCCTGCCGCTGTGCAGCTGCTGACCCGCCTCGTAAACGTCCTACTGTACAGCAGTGTCCTGGACATCTGCTAACACCATTGGCCCCTATCAGTGTAAGTGGATTAGCAGAGAGACCTATTTGTTCCCAATGTGGACCAGCGCCTGTAAACTGTGTTCAATGTGTACATGGCAGCAGCCCAGAGGCATCCAGAGAAGGCAATCGATCAACTGAGACTTGAGTCTGAGAGTCAGTAAGCACAGGCGGGCATAAACATCATCGCACTTATTAAACTCACTCCGCCGTCCTCCACAAATGATGATTTACCGCACAGGGAAGCGTGTCGTACCGGTTAGACAATTATTCCCCACACATCAATAAAACCACTCAAAGCAGGAAGTTATGTCGAACATCTCTGAACCGTGCAGGACGCCCCAGGCTTGAATAACAAAAACACTGAAAATGGGGAGGGTGCCCTCTAACTTGCTGATTGAATTTTCTGGCCCATTCAGATCCACATAAGTGCAGCTGATGACTTTGTTTCGCTGTCACTAAACACCGCGTTTCCGTTCATCACCTCTGAGTAGTTGTGTGACTCTTCCTGTCAATTCATGTCATATATTCATCCGTGAAGCTGCCTTTTGTGCGAGCACCTGGAGGTGTGACGCACAAAAGAGCCTCAATAAAATCGAATTGAATCATTACGAAACTCTAAAAACATCACTGCTTCAGGAAGATGGCTGACGATGATTTAACATTCCACAGCTCAAAGCATACGTATGCCACTGTAATGTACGCTTATTTAAACAGCTGCCTCTTGACACCTCATCTATTAATCTGCTGCAATAAATGACTGAAAGCAAAAGCTGAAAAGCAGTAGAGCAAAAGACTCCACGTTGTAAATGTTTCACCAAGTGCATGTTCACTGCTTTTTATGTTTCATCCAAATCATACACTCACTTCCTTTCTTTGATTATCCAAGCTTATTTCTCTCATACAATTGTGAGTTTTTTTCATATGTTAATGGCTCATTAAGCTAATTCTACTTTGGCCTTTGCACAAACTTGAGCGACTGTTGACTCACTGTTGTTCAAATCTAATAGAATGTCCTTAATTTTGCGACATATATTCATGCTAAATTTGAAGCTAAAGCCAGGGAAATGTTAGCTTACTGTAGCGTAAAGACCGTAAGCCGGGGGAAATGGATAGCTTGGCACTAGCCCAAAAAAGCCACCTAACTTTTAACAAGATACAACTTGTTTAAAAAAGTGGCTTAGAGGTACTAAAGGTGATTTTGTAAATTGAAAAGAGCCTGTTTCCCCATGTTTCCAATATTATGCTAGCTAAGCTAATTGCCTGTTGGCTGTTGCTTCATATTTAGTGTACAGACTAGCATGATAAAGTCATCCTAAATTTAGAATGTTCAACAAAATATATCAGTGAGTCTACACTAGTTGTCGCTCTTGTGCAGTTTTGTTTCCTGCTTCATGGCTACATCTTTAGTTTCGCTTCTGTCTCTGTAGATTAAACCCTGCCACTACCTGCCCTGCTTCGTGACCTCAAAGAACGAGTGCCTATGGACGGACATGCTGTCCCACTTCGGCTATCCCGGCTACCAGTCCCGGCACTACGCCTGCATCCAGCAGAAGGAGGGTTACTGCAGCTGGTACCGGGGCATGACTGCACGCGACAAAACCACCATCAACGCCACCGACCCCTGAACCCCAAAGCACCCTGCCTGAAATCCACTTCCTCCTCCCTGACTCCATCCCGTCCCGATCACTTATAGAGTATTACAGAACTCTTAAAGCTCGCTGGCCTGGGTGATAAACTCTCTAAATAGGCAAAAAAAGAGAAAAGATCGAATCCATTACAGTGCCTGTTTCGTAGCACTTCTAATAGAAAACAATACCTTTTTTTTGTTGTGTAGATCTGTTGAACTCATCATTATTTTCCCAAACCATGAAACAGTTCTTGCACTAAACTCTCTTTACGATGTTAAACAGGTGACAAAGATAGGCTTTTAAAAGGTCAATACGAAGTGAAAGAATTTGATCAACCTCTATTGTGATCTTCAGAAGTAATCCCCAAAACAAGCAGTCAAATGTCCACGATCAGAAGTCATTGGCATTACTTACTTTCAATAAGCCTCTTGCCAGCCTAGTATTGCGGACACTTTGAGGCAGTTTATTTAAAAAGCTACAACTCTCAAGACTAAAACGTCCTAAAGTGTCAGATGAATTTCAAATCAAGAAAAAGTACAACCAGTGATCACCATGTAAATTTGAAAAGGTGTTACAGTGTGCTTGCTAGCATTCAATTCAGTTCTACATGTCAGACGCAGAGCCACGAATCTCTTCAACAATACAAATCGAGTGCCAATGCGGGGTATAAGTTATACCTCTTATTTTGGCTTCAATTATTTATTTTTTTAAAAAAATGGTATTGTTTTACAGTGAAGTATACGTCGATTATGTTCAGTTTCTACTGTAACATGTGTCTTTATGAATGGTAATATCTCTGCTTACCTGAATGTTTGCAATGTAACTCATTTTGCAGTTATATCACAAACTACGCCCTCTCTGTTGAGCACTGACATATCAGAAAATGCTAAAAAAAAAAAAAAAAAAAAAGTCTGTTACAGTGCCGACACAGGGAAGAGCTCACTTCTTGCAGAGATCGTGATATTTTATTTTTTGCTGTATATAACATAAGCTACAGAAATGAACTATCAACTCAGATGAAACCTCTGTAATCCATTTATTTATATGTTTATTGGATTACTCTGTAACCATGTGGTATATCCGTTTAAAAAAGAAGAAAAAAATATAGAATAACTACAGTGTGACAACCATCACAGCCTGTGCAAACGTCCACTAGGACTAGCTTGTTCAATAGAAAGGTGGTACTTATGGTACTTTTTTTTGTCAGCTTGATCAATGAAAGTATAAGCAGAGGTTTCAGACAATGAGATATTTTTTAAGTGTATATTCAACCTTTTTGTATTTAACTATTTCAAATGGACATTATATATAAATATATATATAAATGAAAGTAACAATATTGTCACTAAATTCGTTCTTCTTCACCTGTTCCCATCTAGGGTTTCTTATTTTTCCCCAGTGCTGTACCTTCAGTCCATTCCAATAACAGACACAGATTTGCCTCACAGGGAGTAATGGCCCCTCCATCATTAACACTAAATGCGTATTAAATATCGCTAACACAGGCAGCACTGAGGACACAAACTGTGGCTTTGACCAAGTTACTTGTTTTAATAAAAAAAAAGTATTTTGATATTTTGGAAGTACATTTATTTACTTTCTTGCTTGGAGTAAGATGAGAAGATTGTTACCCCTACACTTACATACCTTAAATATGAAGCTACAGCCTGTTAGCTTAGCTTACAGTAGGATAAAGACACGTCGTATCTCTGCTTAATTCAAACAATATCAAAGTGTAAAAACAACAAGTTGAGCTATTACAGAAAGAGGATTAAACAAATGAGATATACCAAAATATACATATATTTGAACAGAGCCAAGCCTGTGGTTTCCAGTCTTAAAGCTAAGCTAACTATTCTGTTCATCTGTAAGGGACAAGTGGTACTGAAAAATCTTGTCCAACTATCAGCAAGAAAGCCTATTTCACCAAATGTCAGTCAATTTCTATTAATTCATTCATCTTCATTCCAAAATGACAAATGTGGAGTTTTCTCCAAGTTCTCTGCATGTATATTCAGAGACGCTCCATGCTAAAGTCAGATCTTATTAGAGGAGGAATCCAACTTGTATCTTGACACACAATATTGATGAATGAATCTAAATTAGTATGAAGTTATTTGATTGCAGTGATGTTAAGTATTCAACTTTCAGCAAAACATCCCTCAATCCATCTTAAGTTTTAACTAAAGTTTAGCTTCAGCCTGCCTGCCTCCTCTTGATAATGAATCTTTGGCTTCAGTTTGCATCACACAGATTCACGATTAGGTATCATTTTGTTTTTAACAGAACAGGTGACAAAATACTTTGTGTAAAGCCAACAAATCTACGTCAGTAAGAGTTATTTCCTGACATCTCCTTTGTCTTTATATGTGATGACGAGGCTCTTTCTCCAACTGTGGCGTCTCTGTGTCGATATTTCTGTGGTTCATGTTCGTGTAAATATACTGTCTGCTTAACACAGAAACACTTGGTCAAGTTTGATCCTTTAAAAAAAAATCCAATCAAGGAAGCTGTGTACAGTGTGTGTGTGTGTGAACACCGATTCCTGATGTGTGTGGGGGGGAGTTTCCTTGTAGGGGTTATAGAAATGTTTGACTTAATTTCTGTGTTTTATATTTTTATAATAAAGATTTAATGAAAAACAGGCCACAGGAGGTTTATGGTGAATTTCTTTTTGTGTGTGTGTGTGTGTGTGTGTGTGTGTGTGTGTGTGTGTGTGTGTGTGTGTGTGTGTGTGTGTGTGTGTGTGTGTGTGTGTGTGTGTGTGTGTGTGTGTGTGTGTGTGTGTGTGTGTGTGTGTGTGTGTGTGTGTGTGTGTGTTTTAAATGAAATCAGGGCACTCACCATCTGTGTGTGGTTTGGGTAGAAGGTTTGTTCGTTCAGGGGGAATTTCTCAGGACCAAGGGAGTGGTAGAGCTTAATCATCTGAGAAAACTGCAAGCAGAAACAAACAAGACATTCAGACATCTTACTTAACAGAGCTGAGGACAGAGGATAGAAACAGCACAGCACAACATTCAGAACCACAATCTAAAGTTCAACATCTGATGCTTAAAATGTGACCAAGTACAGTCAGACCCAACTCTGACGGTGAAACACCTGTTGCCCTAAAAGTAACACATTTCAGATCCACGGGAGCCATCAGAAGATTTCATCTTGAGGTGTTGTGATTGTGTTTTCTGGTGGACCTACTTCCTCGTACCTACTTCAGTTAATACTTGTTGCATCCAGCTGTGGGTAACATACCAGTAGGCTTAGCTTGACGTTGTAGCTGCAGTGGGCAATTCTGGGCAATTTTCTGCTAGTGTTAAAATGTATCTTGACCTTTTTATCTACTTCTAATGGCTGTTGTTTCTCTGTGTGGCTGCAGAACATCAGCTCTAAAAAGATAACCTCACTCTTCTTTCTGATTCTGAAGCACCAGCATCTGATATTTACTGCTGATGTTTTAGCTCACAAATACAAACCAAGAACTGAATGCAAAGTACATCGCGAGTGACAGTCCATATGAGCTTGTAAGCCTCATCAACTTGAGTTCACATTCTTTACATTGCTGCCAATAATTTTCTTAACATAGCATGGCTTTGCTTTTTATTAGATGATTTCAGCATGCAAACTGACTTGTGGAGACTCACAGATACAGCAGCTAACCTGAGGTGTGCTGTTGTAATGCTGCAAGATTTATCATGTCATTGTTCATTTATTGTGCCTTTATTAATGTAAAAAACATGGTGACATTTACATAATCTATATTTCATGTCACGTTTTAAAACGTGTCAAAACAGGAAAAGAAATGCTTGAAATGACTGATTTGCAAACATTCATTTACCATTCTTATATATCTAAAAAACTTAGCGCTTGCTTTACAAAATAGATAACATGTTAAATGAGCTACAACACATTTTTTTCACCAGTTTCTGGACATGTGTTGTGCTTTCAACTTGTACTGTAGCTGACAAGACTACAATAATGACCCCATACCGAGCCGAACATTCACACCCTTTCCCCTGCAGTCTTGCATCTTGTACTTCTTGTACAGAGTGAGTAATAATATGTGGTGGTGGACGCTACTCACTTCGTATTACAACTCCCTTTAATAGCCAAAATAAATCAGTCAGAGGCAGCCGCAGAGGGAGGCACTCACAACAACATTGTGTGGGTTAAAGTAGAGCAAATCGAGCAGTTAAAGATTGCTTACCACCCAAGGTTTGCTGCAGAAGTTGTAGATGGAGAAGAGAGAGTTGATGCTGGGGACGCCGCCGAAATGAAGGCCGATGACAAGGTTTCGGAAGTCCTCACCGGGGATCATGCTGTAGGCGTGCTGGCGAATCAGGACGAAGTCTGGCTTGAAGGACCTGCAGCAAGGAATATAGGAATTAACATAGGAATTAAAGTCACCAGGGAGTTTGGTGTGGTTTGGGTTACTAGTCTGTAAGAAGAGTGCTAAACGACTTTTAAGATATTCTATGGTACGATTCAATAACACTATGAATTTTTACCCACACTGACTGTGTGGGTACACAACAACACAACCATTCACACCCGCGGCCAATTTAGAGTCACAAATTAACTTATTAAGTGGGAGGAAGCCAGAGTACCCGGAGAGAACCCACACAGACAACATGCAAACTCCGCACTGAAAGAACCAGGAACCTTCTTGCTGTGAGGCGACAGTGCTAACCACTGCACAACTGCCGTCTAGGTCAAAACATTTACATACAAATACCTGCACAACTGATCAGCCCAAACTTTTTGGGGGTAAATTAGCAAATGTTAGCGTGCTTACATGCAGGTTAACATGGGAAACATTATACCAGCATGAATTTGACTATGTCGCATGAAAAAAGCTGAGCAACTAAAGATTGAATGATATCTTCAAGCTTCTTAAATAACAAGATCTTCTACTGCAGATTGAACTGAATTAGTTTTTAGGCAATGATATGAAAGCTGAGGATGGATTACTAAGACAGATGATGTCCAAACACCACCTGTTACATTTACATACAACAAAATGTTCTGAACGTCACTTCCATTTTCAGGCAGTCAGATGCATTTGGACTTGTAGACACATAAAGAAAATGGTCCATAAATGTCGACAGAGCTTTTCATTGATTAAAGTTTAAAGAACAGTCGCTCTTTAGTTTCAGATCTTTAGCCTCACTGTGCTCAATCTCCACCCATTGGTTCCTCCTGGGCCGACAGCTCTGTCACACCACATTAACACACTATCTGGGCCTTGTGTTTACAGTCAAGGGCTCCATTTTTCAATGACAGTTTCGCACTGAAGGGGTGGAGAAATGCTCCTCGGTGCACCTAATCTTTTTCAACCATCTATCCAATTAACACAATCTAATCCTTCCTTTACAAACTGTTCTGGGAGCAGAGCCAAGCGACCCATCAGACACCTGAAGGCCTCATTTCAAGCAGCCCGCATTTCACATCAGCACAGGAAATTCACTTTGACTGCTGCCATGTTTCACCTATTAATGTTTTCATTCAGGTGTTGCGCAACTGTTGCATGTTTCAGATTCTTGTCATTTACTGCATTTTAAAAAATCTTTCACTTGCAGTAACATGCCCTGGTTTGATCAGTTCAGTGATGTGGACAGTGGTTCAAAATGTGTTATGCAGTCATCTACCAAACTGTAAAATGTGTTTGAATCATACAAATAATAAATAATAAATGTAATAGATGTACTCTAAATTTACACTATATGGTGTACCATTTAAATAAACGTACAAAGTATGTGTGTTTTGCTGTACATGATTCTGACTTTTCAAACAGATTTTGGAGTATACAGAAATTACACATTACACTACACACACTGCAAATTTGTAGAAAAGTTCCATATGTGACATGTAGAACTAAAGTATACAGAAAATACAGTAGACATAATTATGAAGTCTCTATAAAGTGGCTCATAAAAGGACACATCACAAATTTTTATATAGAGAAAATAGAAATCATATAGTTTACATTCAGAAATAGTGTTCAGAAGTGAACATAATGTGTAAAGCAGAAATGGCACACTGAAACAATTGGGTCAAAATTACAAATAAAATTCGATAATTAAAGCCTCAATCATTTTTTAGCTGGAGTCAAATCTGCTGAAATCAACTTCCTACTGCATCTGGAAGCTAGTTTGGTGACAGTGGTAGTAAAAAGCAGTAAAGCTGCAGGCCATAGAACCAAAACAATGAGCTGAAAGACGCTACGGGGGCCGAACTGTAAGTCAGCTGATAATTCTTTGTGAGTTTGTCGCCACAAGTGACCCAGCCAAATGACAGAACATGGTTTGGCCCAGAGTTATTATAAAAAAATACTCATTGAGGGTAACTAGCTGCAGATTGTTGGGTGAAATTACAACCAGGCCCTCAAACAAACCCGGGGTCTTCAAGTGTTGCTTATGTTAGACTGGACTGGCAGGACGACTGAGGAGTGATCTGGTCTCGGCGACAGAACGACTACAGCTGTTCCTCCCTGCTGCTGCAGTCAGCCGCAGTGGCAGCAGACCAAAGGCTCTGCTATTTATACTGGATGAAGCTGTTTATTGAGGCTCCAGAACCAAACCAGACTCAACAGTTCATGTGAAACGCAAGTTCCTGACAAATACATGGGATGATTTGTCTAGCGTGCTGGTTCTAGCAAACATGCAAAGTTTAAAAGAGAACAACATTCATTCAAAGTGTGCATGGAAAGTTGAGGACTACATGAGACAAGACATTGATATGTCCTGTCAGCCTGATCAGAGCAATCTGCCTTCCAATCAGAAAGCCGTACAATCAGATCAGTTGGGTTGAATGCAGATATTAGTTTTATAAGAAATGTCAGAAAAGGAAAAAAAAAAGTGCCACGTGACATCTTTAATTTTTTTGTTTTTTTCTCAAATATGACTTGAAGATGAATCAAGAATCAAAATTGGTGGATCTGGTGGATTAGGATTTTAAATGGCTAACCATGTAAGCACAAAATCCCTGACTTAAGTCAGGCTGGGAACTTTTGTCTATGTCATCCCTCCTCGCCACAATGCACCCAATAAATTGTTGCATATATATTTTCTGGCAATCGATTAATCAACAACTCACTAGAGAAACAAGCTCCTCTCAACATCTCCATTCTCTCTTGTGGGGTTCTTCTTAAATTTGCTCAGCTGACATGTAAGTACGTTTAAGAAGAGCTCCACTAATAATAGACAGATTCATTCATGGGAATAATTACCGACCTTAAAGGTATTCATATCCTCAGAGGACTTGTTCTAACAGTGACATTTGCCATGAGTTTGATATATTCACAATGATGTACATTAGTAAGGACAACGTCTTATCCCCGGTTTACATCGGACAGCACAGGAAGACGATGTGAAGCATGGATCAATAAAAACAGCTAGACCATACCTTTGTGTTACCTCATTACCACAGAGAGGCCAGATGCAGAAGACATTCAGCCCAGTGGGATGGCTTTCACCGGGCTATGGTTAATGGAGCCAGTGCCCTATAGCAGCAGAGCACAACTGAGGTTTGTCACCCATTAACTTTGTTTTTCTGTCTCTTCGCTCGGACGCGTTCTAACGAAGCAGGACTCCCTGCGGGTCGTGGATTACACTAAAGCAGCACATCCAGGCTTTACGACCCAAATCGCCCAGGCCCAACAGTCATCACTTCACGGGTGATATGCTAATGCGCCCTTTGAATGGGTTATCAGTGGTGCAATAAAGGCTGATGACAGGCTATGATAGGAGGATAGCAGTGTTATAGATTAGGACATGAAGAGGGAATGGATCCATGTGAAATGATGAGCAAGAGCAAGATACTGTAAGTACAGACATGTTGAATCCATCTTCATAAGTCATCTATAGAAGTGGAGTATGTATTTTATGTAGCAGCTGAAGATATTTCCTTTCAAGGTTTGGTGGAGACCAAAACAGAGCGAGAGTGAGTGTTGGATTTAATCCTAACGTTGCACCATGTCAATGTGTTGTGTTTATAGCTTGTTTCCACTGCCCCGAATGGCCTAAATAAAGAGTGATAGAGAAAGCAGGTAAGCCATAAAAGCACCAATAACCATGAACAAATAAAGCCAGAGAAAAGTTCACCAGCCTTTATATCTGTCCGGTTATGAATACTCTGCAAGCCTGACGGTTGTGTAAGACCATTAAACAATATACTGTACAACAGTGCCAACGGGATGTTTTCATCAGCATTCCTAGAGCAGAAAACTATTCAAACCCAAGACAATATGTTGCCATTTTGTTCTCCAGATTCATTTATCATACAGAATCCCTGACCTTCTAATAGACTCCACAGGGATGTCTGAATTGCGGGTAACATTTGTCTTCATAACGGCCCCATGCCTGGCTCAAAGGCTGGCAAGGGTCTTATCTTCCTCCCATCAGTCTGTCTTTCAATGATAAGGATAATCAGGGTAGAACTCGGTGGGAATGCCACAAATGTCAAACAGTACATACCAAGGATCAGCGCAGTACTTGTAGACAATGGTGCATTGTGTTGGACTCCGTCATCAGAGGGAAATGCACCTTAGACAGAAAAATCTGTGCTTTCCTGTTACGAGAAGAGACACTATGGAAAAAAAACCCTCTACATAGTGCCGCAAAAATTGGTATACTCAGAGGTAAATCTTTAGCATGGCATTAAAGCTTGAACTTGGGGAAACACCTAGTGCAGCTCTCTTAAAAGTTAAAAAACTAGCAACACCTTACGGTTGTATGTTGGTAAGTATTTCTTGGTAAACAGAAATTTGATGCAGTTGTTATGGGATTTTCTCTCCTTAGGTTACGCAAGGTCACATGTGGGCCTTGAGGTCCTCGGCAGTATTAGTTGTTTGGCTTTGTTTGAGAACAGCAGGTGCCAGTCTATCTCAACACTGTGGTGACCAGGGTCGATGGAACTGAATGTTGCCTTCCTAGACATAATAGATAGTTTGACATTGACATTTCAATAACATAAACAGACAACAGTAACATATTTTTTGTCGTTTGTGTACAGATAAGCACCTAATATACAATGTCTTAGCAAGCTTTACTGGTTGGCAGATTTTTTAGTGCTCAGAGACACATTCTCTCTTTCCCACTTCCAGTGGTAAGATAATCTACACCCAGCTCTAGCTCCTTTTAACTCACATGAGGTGTAATAATCCTCTTATTCAAGCCTTGTAAAGAAAGTAAATGAGCATATTTCTCAAAATATCAAACAAAATCTTTTAAAGTGTCATTACAGTAGGGCTCCAGACAAGAAACTGGACTTCAATGGAGCTCTCACGTAGTTCTCTCTGTTGCAATCTCACTTGAGGACAACAAAGCTGAAATATTAATACATCAAAACCTCCACTTGTGCAACTTTAAGAATATAATAACTGTTGTAAATCAAGAGCAATTAAATTGATCATTTTCTTATGAGAAGGATTGCCTTGTCATGCTCCTTGGCAGCGCTGCAGAGGAGCACTCAAACTTTTATGTAAGAAAATGTGACAACATGCCAAACATTAAACAAAGATATTAGCTTTGGGGTTTAATACTTACTTTGGTGGTCTGCTAATGAAAACTGTGTGTGTTGTTGTTAAATGATAAACATCATCAATTAGAAACAACTTGAGAAAACTCTCTCTATCCACTTCGCCCAATTCAACACTTTTGTTTATTTTAATTGGTGGATTGCGAATCACTTGGCTAATGTTTGAGTAAAGTTTAATGTTGAAGGTGGACAGAGTGAGATTTAGAACGGCTGTGATAACGCAATACAATTTACTTTAAGTTACAATGATGTTGGATAGTTAACGATTGGGTTTTTATCTAGAGCATTACACATGGTGTCCAAAGAACCCTGAAGAACCCTCTGTTCTGTGTGTGTGTAGTGACTCCCTGTAGCCTAGCATCACGTTGTGGTCCCCTGGCCTGGATCTAGGACTCCCTGTGGTTGTGGCTGTGGCTCCAGGCCCAGTGGCACCAGAGTGACCTGGCAGTGGCTCAGATCCTGGGCGGTGGCCCGGTCAGGTCTGCCAGAGCTCTGGATCGCCTCCAGCTTCAATCGCACTCCACGGCTCATCTCCACAGCACACTGAACGCAGCAAAGGTCACGTAGAAAACAACGGATGCGCGCCAACAACTAATGACAAAGAATTGATGATTCCTTTAAATTTCACTCTATAGTCTAAACAGGAGAAGGTGTAGCTCAGGCACATGCACTAGCAAAACAAATTAGAGAACGTTTGGTTGCTTAACAGTGATTGTGTTGAGGATTTGGAGAAGAGTCCCACGGGAGGTAGTTGCAATGAGGAAAGGAGCTGCAAGAGCGATAGAGCACCAAATGACCTCTGGCAGAAAGGGAAATGAGTGTTGTTAGGAGTTTGAGTGAATTAGCAGGGCCATTTGTATCCATAGCTATATTACAAAAGAGAGTGGAGTGGGCCTCACAGGCCGCTGCATGCTTTCATTACAGTCACTAAAGGAAACCACGCTCAGGCCTCTTAAAGCCATGTCTGAACTCAGCGTGTCTGTAAGTGGGATTTATTTGCACGGTAACTATGAACCTGTCTGAGGTATTAGGTGTTGAGGCTGCTCCAGGCAGACAGTACTCTCACTGATTAAAATGGGCCTTCACGGGGGTCAAGGGAAGAGGGGTTAAGGCTAGTTTTGTGTGTGTGTGTGTGTGTGTGACTTGTCTCTGTGTGGTCTAAGCAGTAAATCGTCACCTGAGGTAACCAAAGGAGGGGAGTCTTATTCTATATTCTGTAGGGATTGGAAAAGGTATGAGGGGTGGCCCCAACTGGCTGAGACCAGTAGCTTTCAAGACAAAAAATTTAAGAGAAGTAGAAAAAAAGAAGAAATCAGACAAGGATCTGCAAATGTAATCTGGGAGTCTTCATCTATGGGGCTGAGAACAGTGAGGAATGTGATAAGACGTCTGGCTATAGCAAGTTCAGGAGCCACAGACGTTAAAAACACCCATCTGAAAACAGAATTCAGTGTAACGTTGAAACAAATTCAACAAAATCAATAATAGAATATTATTTAATATTGTAATACTAATATTTACATAAAATACATTTGTGGCAAGAAAGTTTGGAGGTGTCCATTAATAACAGGACATTCTCCAGTGGTGGCCTCTGATGAACATACTGTAGGATAAATTGACTATACATTGACTTTATACTGGGGACGCTTGAGTTTTACAACATTTCTACATGTCTTTAACTCTATGGACCAATTTAGACCAAATGCAGCACTGCATACAGGTTTTCCTATTTATTTCAATGGGGGTGGCAAACCTGAGCCAGATTCAACTTTTAGAGAAACCTGGCCTTACAGTGTGGAGGACATTAGTTCAAACAGACCAGTTAAATGGCTCCACAGTCAGCATTAAAACGTCTCTGAAACTGAGGCTATCCAGGTGTAGTTCATGGACTAAACTCTACCTGTTGTGTCCTCGCCTGGTTCACGCTGCAAAATGGTGACACCTCCTTTAGTTTGTGTCCAATGAGAGAGAATGAGAGAGGGAACAATGGTTGAGTGAGATAGATAGTGAATGATAGAAGGAGCACCAAAAACAAGAAAAAGAGTAAATGTGTTATTTTCTGAATGAATGAATTTTGTTTGTATCATGTGAGCTGATACGTTTCCTTCTACCACCAGCAGGAACACCAAGAACCATAGTGATGCATCCACAGAGGCAGTGAAGAAGAACTATTTTAAAAAAGAAAGATTTTTTAAAATGGTTTTGCTAATGTTTAATGAGAAACAAAGTGCTTCCTTTGAGCACATTTAAACTAGCCCAATTCCACACCCCTCAGTCATCACACACATCATTGAATTGTTCTGTAATTAAAACTGGCTTTGTCTGTCCAATCAGAGCTTAGTTGGCAAGACTAAGAGTGTAGATGTTTTCGTGCTACATAGCTAGCAAGCTCCATCCTTGAAAATATTGTTATATATAAGACTAAAAAACAACTATTGAATGTGTTAGTAGAGCAATGATCAATTCATAGAGGGAGGCCTGTGTGTTTGCTTAAATGAAGCTGGATTGGTTTCAGTATTGGTATTAGTGTCCTCATGGGTACAATAATGTGAGCAGCTAGTGTTAATTAGGCCGTCAAAGAGCAACAAATGTTTTGTATATGAATTCTAAAGTTTATTGTGCTGAACTTTTACAGCCACACTTCAGCATACAGCTAAGACCCCAAACTACTTCCAGTGAATCACCAACAGATCACTCTCGACAATAATGACCACTAATTAATCAACAAGTTTTTATTGACCACGGCAAGAGCTCTGTAAGGATGACGGAGGAGAGAAACGTTGCTCTGTGGCTTATCATACTTTGGCTGCTGTGATCAGTCTTTCAGCCAGACCAGCGTTCCCACTTGGAGCCGAGCAGCTCACTGGAGGTTTTGGCAGCAGAGAGCGGAGAAGCCAAAGGGCTGACTACAGCAGTGCAGCAGGGAACAACACACCATAACTACTGTAACTTGTGGCGTGTCGCTGTGCTGTACTGTAGGCTGCGCAGTGCATGCCACGTTGCACGTCGCAAATAGTGGGAGAAAAAATTGTAAGTAAGCACCACTTTTTATGCCCTTGAAGCAGGAACTGGCAGTCGGTCTTCGTTGCTCATCGAGACAAGCAAACATATGACAGCAACCAAGCCAAAACAAACACAACCGCCAAAAATTATGACACCCTAAGACCTGACAGTAACGAGATCTGGAGGCAGATTTATACAACTCTACACAGGTTCACAAGCAAAACTCTGTGTTCACAAAGCCAGACTAATTTAATGAGAGGTTTAAAGCTGTGCATATACAGTGTGTGCATTGGCAGTTCATCAAAAGTGAACAATTGACACCCCATAAATAAATCATCTGTTTGTATGTCAATATTCAGGTCAACCCCGCAAGTCTGAAGAGCTGTAAATGAAATAAGAAACACCAAATAAAGAGGTGTCATTTCACTGATTATATCCAGCAGCATCAGACTACACCCAACCAGTGCACAGGGATGTGACCATTGATATGAATAATTAATCAATGATAATAAATATGGTATTATCGTTCATTCATCACATGTACCACTCATCAGCAGCGAGAGCTCAATCATCAAAGATTATTCCGTGATTTGGTTTATAACCCTTCACAAATAGACTTAAAAAATATATATGATGAATAGAAGCTACGATAAAAAAAGAATAGAATGATCCAATGTCAAAAAATAATAAGAAAACTCAGCCCACAACAGTTTATATTGCACATTTGACTACAGCAAGGTCTGGATTCATATTTTTGTAACGAGCAGCAAACATGACACGAGTGAGACAAAAACCTCAAGGCATAAACATCCCTGAAACCACAGAACTGTGAGAAAGTGTTGCTGCTGCACGGAGCCAGCCGAGGTGAGGTGTTCAGAGAGCACGCCTGTGGATGGAGGTCAGAGGTCAGAGGTCAAAGCACTGCAAACACAACATGTGGAAAAGCGCGAGTCTGCTTTTAAATATACAGTACAGTGTAAACATGCCTGCATGCATGTAAGCAGCCCTTGTGCGATCACACTGAGACAGTTTGTGCTCGTGAAGCTTGTTTTGTCTGTCCTGTGTATCTGTGGTTGTATCTCAACATTCTTCTGGCTGCAGATGAAACACACTGCCATCAAAGAAATAATTAGCTTTCGCTGGCTTTAATCTGTGACAAGGACAGATTTGAATCAGTTTACACAAAGAAACTTTCGGTGTCTTAGTCAATGAAAGATATCGACTTCTGTGGGTCTCAACTCTGCAGTTACAAGATCGTGTTTCGAACCGCAGCTTTATTAGTCATCAACCAAACAGCAACTGCCAGCTACAAACAAGCATTATACTATTTGTAGTCAAGTTCAGAGTCATAAACGACAGGCTAAACCACAACAAATTGGCAGTGAATGTAAGTGTTGTGTGAACAAGCAGCAGTCAGACCATCTGCAGCCAATTTGGCTTCTCTATCATTACAGCAATATCACCGAAAAATATTCAGCCCACACAATAACCTCTGTGTCCACTCTGACAACAGGTTGCATTGTAACATCGGCCTCGCTGCTGCTCTTGCTCTGTGATTATTCTCGCTTGATTTCAACGCTGCGCTGCATGGTGACGCCATTTCCGGTGCAGGCGCTCCAACATTAATAAGAAAGTTGTTTCACAAAGTTCAGTCCGATTAGTAGATTAGCTGATTATTCCCAAAGATTAGAATGAGACCGGTTTAATGGACCAATAAGGACGCAGAGAATCAGAAACCTACATCATGTAACAAAACATCTTTGTTCAGGTGTCCCAGTAAGTCATGACAATGTGACGACGAGCAGGAACAATACGAGGATCCTGAAACTGAAGCAGCTAAATGGAATTCAGCCATTAGTAATTTTATCACTCACAGCTGTACATTTGATGTCAAAATGTCTTCCATTAAAAAGAAATATTTAGGTGATGCCAACATTGCTGATTGCTTTGATTGTAATCCTCCCATCCCATGTCTGATTGTATTGTTGGAAACATGAAACAGCTGGGGGTGGCTGTAAACACAGCTGTAAAACGTTGAGTTCACAGCTGTAACCTACAACATTGACTTATTATCACCTCTTGAGTTGATGTAGCGAACTTGTTAGCAGTTTGCTTATTCACACATCCAGCAGATGTTATATGCTAATGTTAGCATTCAAGTCCAATATTCACTCCCCTTTTAGCTCTGTTTTAGTCTCCACCAGCTTGTGAGGGAAATGTCTCTGTCTTTAGCTGCTAAATGTACCATTATGTACACTAGCTTGTTGCTCGCTTTGTCTTGAATCAGACACCACAAGTCCTCTTCCACATATTCCGCCATATTCCCAGAAAGGTAATCACTCGCTCTAGATTACATAGGATCTTTGCACATGTTTTGGCCACCATAGTTTCTCCTTAACAGTAGAAGGGAGAGGGTGAAACAAAGCTAGACACCACTAAATCCTACACACTAGTCCTTTAAAGCTGCAAAGTCTGATTGTTGTATATAGATTTTTGTTAATAAAGGCCAATCATATTGTTGAGCGAGAGCATGAAGTGATCTTTGCCACTGAGATCAGCTGATCATCAGCGATGTGCAGTGCCAACTTGACATAGCAGAGCAGTCTATTTAAATACCCTGCTTCACTGTCTAACTGCTGCTGCTGCTACAGGAGCTGCTTCCTGGCCAGAGGCCACCTTTGCCACTGGGAGTGACGTTTTTCTTTTACACTTCAGATGTCAAATGCTCAGTAGCTAGCCAGAAATAGCATACAAATGCAGATCTGTGAACATGCATTTTGCAGTATGGTGTAGCATTAAAAAACAGTGCTAAGATCATAAAGACGCAGAAAAGTTTACGAGATTGAAACTTTTGAACTCTTTTTTTAACATTGTCACGCAGATTTTCCACCATGGTTGAAATAGGGCAAGACTTTTCTGTTGTTTTCCCATGGCATAATCCCATTACAGCCTTGATTTCTCTGAGTGCAAGCAATGTTATATATACACAGTCATGCTCATTGCCACTGAGAGAAAAGAACAAGAGTCTTTGTGCAGGCTCACTGAGGCAGATTACAGATTGCGTGGACAAATGCGTCAAAGGGCACAAGCTCCTTTTCGTCCTCAGGCATCTTACCTGACCACCTTGGTGCCACCTTTGTTGACTTGCATGTCCACCATACATCCCGAGTTAACGTAGGATGCGAGGTTGATCTCTGAGAACTCCGCCTGAGGAACACAAGGAAAAAACACAACCTGAGATCAGATGGTACATTCCACAACGACGTAATGAATAAGGTCAAGTTTGACCTCTGTAATTGAACTCCCTGACTCTATGCTTGGATGGACAAAAGGTCTTTCTGATGTTAACGTGTTCATTTAAAAAAGTGGAAGTGAAAGCGTTCTCTTGTTTTCATGCCTTTGGCTCATGGAAGTCATGTGGTGGAGCTTCAAAAGCAGGCACCAGCATTTAACTTGACAGAAGAACAGCGCGTTCGACTGCCAAGACAGAACAGACAATAGATTTTCATTTATTTTACATTTCTGTATTTGCACAGCACAGAGGAGAAGACTGGAGTCAGAGGGACAGGGAGAGTTGTTGAGAGGAGGCAAATTGAGTTATCCCCAGTCTGTGGCCTCCAGGACAGTGAGAGTCTTGTGAAAGGCCGTAGCCCAGCTACCTAATGACTCAGTAAAGCTCCCAGAGATACTCGAAAGGAGGGGCGAAAGTCGACTTCTGGGAATGGACTTCCTACATGGACAACGACCAGAGAAGGACAATTCAATTTTGATGGCAACTGCAGTCGACAAATCTATTGATGTTAATGCTCCTGACAGATTTAGCATTCCTGTGATGAACTTGTTCACAGAAGGTGTCTTCTTAAGTGTTAGCCAACATGCTCCTCAAAACAAATAAAAAATGCTGTGACTGCCTGTAAATGAGCTCTGTGGTACCAAAAAATGCTACATTTGCAGGTAACATTCTGTATAGTACAGTCATACAATTTTAGATAATAACATAATAACAGTTTGCTCAATGCAGTAAGATGTAGCCTTCTTCCAGATACCCTACTTCACTCTGAATATACTCTCCGTGTTGCCTCAGAGGGGAAGTGTGTTGCAGAAAGCACAAAGAAAATGGTTTTAGTCAGTCTGTTGGATCACATATTTCCCAGTCTTCTGACGGGGCTCAACCTCAAGGCTGCATGGTTGAAAACTGCAGGTACAGAAAGCCCTGGAGGAATGTGAAACAGCAGCCAGTTGACCTCAGATGTGAAAAGATGCCATTTGTTAGTCTTCACATCATTTTCAAGTATGAGGAATGACACTGATGTAGTGGATTTAATGGGCGCTAAACAAGCGGCCTGCTGACTCTCTGTGGAAAAACAAAAATTCAATTTGACATGACGTGTTCGACTACCAAACACACACACACACACACAAAGAGCAAACGCATTTGCCTGTGAGTACTCTAAACCTGATGGTGGGCCAGAGTCAATCGTTCACTCCCCCCTAACATCGCACAAAAGGAATGCTGTGTATAACAATGAAATGTCACTCAAAAGAAGATGCAGTCAGATGAAAATGCCAGCCGTAGATGTGCCAAATTGGGGCCAGAGTTCAGCTTTGACCACAGCATGCTGCCACTGAGAAAACACAACGACATGGTGTCTACACTGCTTTTAGCTGAAGTGCCTGACTGTAAAATGACTGTTTTCATTTGCATAAATGTAGGTTATTACCATATGCAAAAAAATAATCTCTACAGCACTTCATTTATAGCTTGGCTATATTTTTTCATGCTGTAAAAGGGAATTTATCAAAGTATTCTTAATGTTAATAGAATAATTTCTGCAATTCAAATATTTATTTCTGAAATTCCTGCTCATGAGGATATTTTGCATTTTGGAGTGAAGCCATGCACACATGTACAGCACCTGGCTAATAGCATATGGCAGTCAGATAATCAAAGAAACTGGTCGGTGACTCAAGGGTTGATGGATTAACTTCTGGAATGGCTAGGTAAATAAGTAAAAGCCTGACTGTGTAGCATGTAGCCTCTGTTTCTGGTTTGCATTAGCATGAATCATTTGTGTAGACTCTGAATCTGAACAATGTGGCGCCGTGAAATATTTCCATCCTTGATCGCTGATGTTGTGGATCAGTAAGCTAGATCCAGAGCTTGAAAGATGCTCTAATCAATATTTCTATTTGAACAACAACAGCGAAAAGGCAGTGTGATGTGAAAGGTGTAACTCATAGCAAGGAAACCTCAGAGCATCGTCACTTAACTTGGCAGCCAATTAGAGTTGAGCATCTTTCAGCTCATTGTTTTGGTTTTACGCCCTGCGACGTAACTGTTTTGGTTGAGTGTCACCACTCTAATTAACTTTGTTAACCTCTGGACCGCTGTGATAAATCTAATGTCTGCCCCACAACGACCAGCTGGTCAACATAGGTTAGCTGGCGGAGACCAAAAACAGAGCTTAAAAACTGGACTTCATCCACACAAATCCAAATCAATGCTAATGTTGCTCCATGTCTGCTGTATGTCTAAATAGGCAACTATTTGCTAACATGGTAGCATATCAGACTTCATACGGTTTGCTGCCGCAAGTGAGAAAATTTAATTATTGCAGGTAGAAAGAGTCTAAGCCAGAGGCAGCACAGTCTTAAAATGAAACTAGCAGCAACTTAGAACTCCACTGTAAACTTAAAGAAACTTTATTGGTAATGATTCTTGTTTACCAGTATGTGTATTAAGGGCACAAGGAAGTGCAGCTGTTTGAATGTCAGACAGCTGATCATTAGCTGGATAGCCTCACAACAACACAAACGTACAGTAAACTGCTTCGCTTCGTAGGATTCAACAGACAGGCAGCACAGCATGCCTCATGTAGATCAGCCTTTAAAAAACACCAACACGAACGGGGATGGAAACAAATCCTCCAGCTGACCCTGTACTCAACCCAGATCCTGCCAATTTGCATAGAGAGTTAAGGCAACTGCTATCTACACATTCTCATACTGTCATCATTTGAGACTTTAAGCCTGCTTTACCAAGCTTTACATAGGCTTTCATCTGCATGAAACGGAAATATTATCAGCAATATCCTCTCGGAGATAAATTTCCCTTTCATCCAGTGCTGTGGCCCATGTAAACTCTGTATGGGGGAGTGAGATGGTTTTGAAAAGAATGTGCCAACATAACGAAACTGGGTTTTTATTTGCCAAGAGAGAGAAAAAAAAAAAACGCCCACCTCTTTTATTTATTGTGTTGCACTCTCAGAGGAAGAGCAGGGGGCGAGTAAATGCCGTAATCTTATTTAGGGGACAACGAGGCGCCACTCACACTCTGTGCCTCAAGGACATGCACTTGGCTCCTTTCCTTTTCTCAGCTCTTCTCTACTGATCCCCACCTCTGAAAGAAACATCTGTGCGCTCAGCAGCACATGCTTTGCTACAAAAGACTCTTACATGCATAACACACCCAAATGTGCACTCAAACCCAACTACACACCCTCCATCAATGCATCTCCTGAACAAATCCCATTCCAAACACAGGGGCCTACGATGACTTTTGCTGCGACCAGATAAAAAACAGAGAGTGGGCAACATTTTGGCAAGGGCCGAGCATTCCACGTCATCTGTGATTGGCTGGTTCTGGGTAAGAGGACTGCTAACAACCACTGTCATTGGGCAGTAATGGATGAAGTGGCTGGTGCAGGGCACAGGTCCAGAAGCCAGGACAGGAGGCTTTTCACAGCACCATGGTTACCATCACGGTAATACATTCAGACACTTGTCTTGGAGCGGCTCTTGCCCTGGGAAAGGAAAACAGGAAGTGATACATGGGACAACTGCCCCCAGAGCTGATTCTTCTCATCCCAAGGACAGTTTTAGCCAACCTCTTAGTAGGAACAGCATTATAGAAGACTGTACGGTTGTGATTAGGTACAACTTGTTGAGGTAGTTTGAATTTCTGCAGTTTAAGTAGCTGCCAGACAATTGTTGATCGATTTACTTACAGTAATCAAAGCACTATTAATATATAACTTTTTTAGTTATATGGAAATGGCACTTTAATCAACATATTCTTCAAATTGGATTAATAATATCTCTAACCTGACAAATGGTACTGTGGTGTAAGGCACTGCTTCAGCTTAGCCACAGCAATCTACAGGCAAGTGCTATGTGCACTCTGTCCTGACTGCCAAGCCATGTGAACCTGTGGACGGTACAGTAAACACCACTTGACAGGAGCTCATCTGGAATGTTTGCGAGTATTTTTAGATTTGGAATAACCCGTGTCACTGAGGTTCAGGTGGTAAAGGTGCCTTTTGTTTGGTCAAATTGTGAACAGGATCTTTTGTCCTTTGGCAAAAACAACTTGAAGGGCGAGCTAAACTGCACTTCAACAACAATCTGCAAGTTTGTCTGAGCAACGAGACAACTAGAAAGATGCTTTCTTGGGCTAAAAAAACACTATATACAGAGTTGAAGGTCAGTTTTAGTTAAAGAGTTCAAGAGTAAAAGCTGAAAGCAGCTGCACTGTCAGCTGAAGAGATAAAATGCCAGTCCATGTCTAAGCCATAAAAGCCATATTTACATGTAAGCTCTGAAACAGCCAGATAAGGTGTAAGTTGAACTGTCATTTAAAAGCAGCTCAACTGTGCACGGTGGAGGGAGTGTATGTAGCAGTGACGACCTAAAAAGTAAAATAAATAGTAGTTCAACTATCATCTTAAGAGTTTAAATGACAATTGACATGTCAACATTATTATATTATTTATATCATTTTAACTATATTATATAATTATAGATTACAAGCAGCCAATGAGGATAAAATAAAAAAATAGATGCTCTCATAACTGTTTATGCAAAACATTCTTCTTTTCCCCTCTCCACAAATGCTTATTATATTCCTTTTACCACTGGCCTTGTTCCACTGATAGTTGTTCCTTTTTTTTTATTTTTGGTCTCGAGTGACCGAACTGAAAAAGCTGTTGATATAATCGTTCAGCCCACATGGAGCCTCTTATTGTGCGGTTTCCTTTCATCTGAAAATAGATGTTTTTTCTGTGACAAAAAGTGCTTCTTTTACTGCTTCACCTCTGTGTTTTCAACAGGGAAAACCTTGATGAGGATACAACTTTGAATTGTGAATGTTGCCTAGAATTAGCTGTTACACTGCTTCTGCATGCTTACTGGGGGGGGGCAATAAATTGTCTGGCAAGTTGACACGTTGAGGTTTTATGAGGTAAAGCTACACAGACAAATGTTAAAATGATCGTAGAGTACAGATTGCAGTTATCTCATTTCTAGTTGCAGGGCTGACCTTTTTGTTGCCCCTGTATTTTTAGGAATCTTGATAAGCTTTGTTGAATCACATACTGGTGCAATTGAGAGGCCTGAAGTACAGTGAGCCATTCATGTGCAGCACAGAGAGGTATTTGCCGCAAATCACTACCACCTTGTACAGCAATGAAATAATCCATTGAGGCACTAAATGTTGAAATCCAAGACAGATGCTAAATGCCACAGGGCAACAGAAGGCATGAGGGCAGCTGGGTCAGTCAAATGTCTGCAGTACCAAACCAAATCATCCGTCTTTAGCAAGTTCTACCCAGATGCCCTATGTCATGCGCAAATACCAGCCAAAAAAGGGTACGGATAACATACAGCCAACTGCCTGTGAGCTGCCATGACTGCAGCAGAAAGGAGCGTGGATAGCGCTGAGGTCATATGCCTGCTGAACAGATGTTGCCCTGCCCGTCCCAAACCACACATGGTCCAGCAATCCTAAAGAACCTCCCCTTGTTCTTTCACAAACAACAGACCCTTTTTTTTTAAATTGAACTGCCTAATTTGTCCAATTGTGTAAATTGCAGTGTTTATGACTGTGCAGGGCTTTGTGGGTGTCATCATGTCTGCGATCAACTTTGACTGCAGCAGATGATCATTCAATTTGACATATTTCACAATGGGCTGTCATGTATGCCAAACATCACAGGCAGGATGATAACATTAAGTGCACATGATCTCAGCTCAGGAGGCCCTTGGCTTGGCACTGTCACCATGCTACACACACCCAAGACCCCTTGAAAGGCGTACAAAAGGCACTGTAGGCGATACCCTAATCCCCTAAGCTCCCAAGATCTGTGGAATGCACCACTATTCTGAATGAGTGCACCTTATCTCTGGGTCCAAGTGTAAAGTGGTGAGCAGAGTTGTCCAGATAACAAACTGGTTGGGTCATTAGGCCAAACGGTCTTCAGTCACCTTACAGATAAAACTCCCTGAGGAAATATCTACATACGTAGTATTTCAGAAGCTGGGTCAACCTTTAAAGTGAGACTTTGGAACTTCTGAAATGAGAACATTTTCCCTTAGAAATGAAAAGCTTCAGAAAATGCATGCTTATGTCAGTGAACTCAGGAGTTTTGCTATTTATGGTCTCTCTTGGTGTGTTATGACCAGTGGCCTATGATGGCTAAAGTTAGCTTGTGTTAGCAATCTTAAGGTAAATATGGCTACAAAACTGACATTACAGACTTTAGAAATCACAGCTGTTGTTTTTTTATCTCTCATTATCGTCTCTTGCAAAACTAACAAAGTCTCATTTTAAAAAGCTGAATTTTTCTGCAAAAAAATGAACTTGACTTATTGCTTCATGTTTAACCATCTAACAAAAGAAATGCTAATCAATCTCAGAGTTTGAACAGGTTCCAAACTTTTTTGATGCCTGTATTCAGTTCTAGTGGTGGAGAGATGCTGTTGTTTCCAGTAAGTCCATGTAAAGGCAATTCAGAGATTTCTTTCAAAACACATCAAATATGTTTGCTGAAAACACATGAAAAAACTTTTAACAATATATTACTGAAATGTGGAGTTAGAGGTTCAACTGTTTTTTGTGGGCGGTCTTTAAAGGGTGGCTCGATGACACGATGAGGCCACCCTGAGCATACCCCTGCACTCCTAGCAGAGAGATAGAGATGGATTCATCTCGCTCAGTGTTTCAAAGTTAGTCATGTCATTTTCTGAACTCATCTGACACGTTTCAGTCGCTTCTTAATGGCTGCGGCCATTCAGTGACACGCACACTCATCTGAGCTCAGAAATTAATTTTGACCTGATTTTGACACCTTATTTCATAAACCTGTCAATATTTTTAATCATTCAAATTTGGCTGGGTGGTTGATAACTTTTTTTTCTTTGGTCTGATGAACTCAGAACACATTTATTCTTACTTTACACAGACTTTAACAGTTTGTGCCTTTCAAGAAACAAACTTCTTCGCTAAAAGTTTGATGAGAAGTTCTGACTGTAGACTTTAATTGTGTGAACTTTTATTAGGATTATGGCATAATGGCAAAAAAGAGGTACATACCGGGGATAAAAGTGCATGACAGTTTTTCTGTTTTATTGTTTTTCTGGATCTCATGATTTAAGTGAGTCATGATATGTGAGCACTGACCTGATGTTACTGCACATTAACTCTCCCTTTAAACCACAAGGGATTAACTGACAGAGTGTAAGTGAAAAATATACACCTCTCAGCCCTGTTCAAGTCAGGCAATAGAGACCTTTTTGGAGTCGACTCTGAAGTTACATGTCACTGAGAGCCTTTCTATACATGTTCGTTTTTATTTGGAATCAGAAAAAGATGTTACGTTACTGACTGTGAGAATTGCTTGGTATGTTTTTGGCACTCAGCATCAAAAAACTACTACTGAACATATTTCATCATTTTGCAAAAGAGCAATGGCTCCAAGCCTGTTTTTATTAGTCATTTAGAACCACAAAGAACCACCACCAGCAATCCTATGAGCATCTGTTTACAGTTGCCCTGTGGATACAAGTAACACCAAATGTGACTTCAAAGTGGCTCATGTAAATGAGAGGCAATGATCCACAACAATGCATTCACAAATTTGCAGTGGGGCAGTTTCTGGGAAAGGTACAGGTGGCAGGGCAGATATTACATTGAAGAATCTCTTGCATGCAGATTGGCATCACGCCTCCACACTGCAGCATCACATGCTGTGGTGAGACTGTGCTGGAGTCTAAAGATGGTACCTTATATGGCAGCAAGTAAGTCAGTGAAGAGTTATGTTAGTTTGGGGCTTGTGAGCACTGGTTCAGCGATCTTCTACAGCATGAACATGTGCTGGGTAAGGTCAACGTCCATCCAACTATGACAAAAATGATATATACAGTATATGTACATATGTCCAAACAGTCTATTTACTTAAGTTAGGTGTTAAATGCATAACATTTAGGTCACAGCTTTAAACAACTACGATTGCTTTCTTTGTAGAGATGTTAAGAGCTAATGAGGAACTGGGACTGAACAATGCAGTGGGTCTCTCTGCTTTTATTGTCATTCCCTAAAAGGGTTCATCTCAGCATGTCGCAAACTTTTCACACAGAGATTGGATTTCCATCATCCTAAGGCTCTCAGCGAGGTGCACTAACAGCCTATGAAGAGTCTGGCTGCTGAAGGCAATTAGCAACTGACTTTTTATCGTTAGTGCAAAGGGCTTCTGGGAAAGAGTGGAGGGTCCAACAAGATCTAAGTAGGTCAGTTGGAGCTATAGCTAAGCTTTGTGTGTGTGTGTGGGGCTCATATGGTCCTTCTCACGATTTCACAACTTAAGGCGCCTAATTAACTCTGCCACATTTTTTATTGGGGTTCAATATCTATGACACCACAAAATCCATGCAACTTTACATTTCATAGAAAAATCTTTACTCAGATTGCAACCCCAGCCCGCCCCACAAAGAGGATGTGACCACAACAGTAGTGAATTGAGCAAACAGGCTATAAAATCACCGGTCCAGCTTTTTGTGGTCTCTTTTTCCTCCTCTCATAAAAACCCACCACACCATTTCAAAGACAGCTCCAGTCTCAACAATGGCTTGCAGATGTACAGCTTAGGTTATTTGAGCTAAATTAGATGTTATCTACACACTGTAAATACTGTATGTCTAGACTCATACACATATTTCTGTGCATGCTGTACCTAATATTGGCTTTAGAAGAACAGTTCAACATTTGGGGAAATATGCTTCTTTGCTTTCATGCTAAAACTTAAACTTTAAGATTAATAGATGTCTGTCTGTTAAGAATGGAGCTCGAGCTAAGAAGCCCATAAGATAAGCTAAGCCGAGTACAGCCTAGGAAGAAATAATTAATATCCATCAAGAAATGGTTATGGCAGATAACTCCTAACAAAGGCAATATAACGTTAATTTGTGATTTAGAGGTGCTAATAGCAGCTGTTAGATAGGATAATTTTCAAAATGTCTATTCATGACTAACACCGGCTATATTGATACACAGTGTTCCATGTTCATGTTCAGGCTTACTTCATCCACGTTTAGCTGCAGTTAGCCTGGGCATTGGCTACAAAGTGAAGGTTATCCTTTCATCCAAAGGCAAAATTTTAATGTTAAATCCACCATACCTGCTCCACTCGGATCTCATACTCTCCATTCAGCTTCTTCCCTCGAAAATACTTTGCCCTGCAAAGAAACAGAAGATAAACTGTGAAGGAATTGGCAGATTTTATATACAGTTAGAGCCTTTTATTAAATTCATAATCTGCACTTCAACAATGGAGAAAAACCAACCTGTGGACATTTCTATATAGCAAGGATTGATTTATCTTTACTTCATATGTGTGCTTCAGCATGTGGATTCCTGTACTGCACCAGCAGTACCAGGTCCTAACAGTCAAAACAACCTTAAAATATCCTTTGTTTATTTGATTGAAGGAGAGCTGAAAATTCAACAGACCTTCCAAAATACCTTGTGAGCGGGCAAAATAATGAGTAATATTTTCCATAATTACAGAATCTGACCTTGCAGGGCTTCGAGTAAACAGAATCTCTTGGCAAAGAAAAACGAATGAAATGCTTTTAATAAAGAGAACACACTGATAGAAGTGTAGTCCCTGTGTGTTTGTGTGTGCGTGTTTTTGTTTCCTTTTGGGGACCTTTTCTGGTATAAACACCAACCTTGTCGGGACCAGTAGTCTTCATGGGGCCCAAAGACGACTGGTCTAATAAATGCAAAACGTCATTTTTGAGGTCTTGTTTAGGGTTACGGGGCAAAGTGGGAATTGATGTTAGATTAAGGTTTGGGTTAGGCACTAATTTGTTATGGTTAGGGTAAGGATTAGGGTACGGATTTAGATTAGGCTCTTCACATTAAATTAAGTCAGTGGAATGTCCTAACCAGCGCCGGTTCTGGCTACATTTTCGCCCTAATTAGCGCCCACTTGGGGAGGGGGAGGATGAGCTGTATAGAAAATTGGCAAGTTTTTTTTTTTTTCGGGCACTCGTGCGCCCTCACGGAGACTGCGCCCTAGGCGGTCGCCCACATTGCCCATAGCTAAAACCGGCCCTGGTCCTAACGATAGCTCCACAAACATGCCTCTGTGTATACTCTAGCTGGCAACATTTAATTGATTTTTTGTTGGTGTTAAGGCTCTTAACTTTATGAGCCATCTAACAAACCCATGGAAAAAATACAGGTACCATTCAGCACCGATGCACTTGTTTTCTTGCAGTCGAACCTGGGAACTTCCAATGACTGAAGCTATTTCCATTAACCACGAGACCTGCAGTATTTAGACTGATTGAGTGATACGTAGATTCACTGTGCTATTTAAAGCTGGAATTTGTATACAGAAAAACCACAGTAAAAAGCTGACTTTGTATTTGGCTCATTTAAGTGCGCGTTGCACAATTAATCTTCCTGTTTCTGTAACTTTATCTAGGCATCAGGCATGAATGTCTACGGATGCTTCTTCTCTGATGTTTAGACAGAATGGATAGCGAACAGTGGCATGTACTGACTTTACAAGTTGACATGGATTAAATGTATACAAATGTATACAATGTAGATTAAAAAGTTCTTACCCGGTGCTTTGAAACTGCACTGGTCTTTTCAGCCCCTTATGACACATCAGCAAAGAAATGTCTGGACTGTAGGATTCAGTCCAAAATAATTTGCTTTTTGTTGTACCCTATACCATTTTGTATTGACCATGTTACTCTACCTCCTCGAAAAGAAACCCCCAAGCTTTCTTAAAGTTTTTACTTCTTAGTCTTGTTACTCTTACTGCACTGATGATAACACATAATATGCAAATCTAGTAGCAGTCACTGAAACTGACTGATGATCTTTTTTACGGATTCATTTAGGTCAAAGTGGGCATTATGTTATTTTACAGTTATGGGAATAATGAACAAAATGACATTATTAAATTAGTATTGAGACTTTTGCTTGATCAGCCTCATGGCCCAGTGGCAATGTTCCAAAGCCAGGTACTGGTCCACAGCCTTTGGTTTGGGAACCACTGCTTTACAGCACAAGTTTTTTGACATGAGCCTTACAATGCAACACGGTTCATGGGAAATGAGGCCTTCATTTGGAGAAACACTAGAACCACACATACATAATTTCTCTTATTTGACTAATGCATACATTTGACATGTATACTTAATATTGAGAGCACTTTTAGCTTGTGGATTTCTGATTTTTACTTTTTTATTTTGGCCATTTCATGATTTATAGCCATGTCGTGTCCCAGTGCTCTGTGGGTCCCAGCATTGAACTCTCACCTCTTGCAGGCTTGGGACAATTAACAATCTGTTGACGGTTTCAGGCTGGATCCGTGTGTAGCTGTGGATCCAGGCTACATGCTAGAGGCCTCCAGTTACTGGGACAGGCTGTTTAGGATTTCTCCCACCAAAACACGCTTTCCTTTGGCAGCATTTTTCTCAGAGCCTCTCACCAAACAAAACCTCAAATCCTCCTCCACTTGCCTTCTCTATGTCTGCCTCTTTGTTTTTCATCTCCCTACATCTGTCCTTTCAGGTCCATTCATTAACATTCATTATGGCCTCTGAGGGGGATCTTGTTCTTAACATCTCCCAGCTGTTGGACTTTAAAGTTTTGGGTCCCTATCTGTCTCATTCTCTGCAATTTTGAAAGCCGTGAATCATCAGCATGACTGACCTACTTACTAGACAGGCAATGCCCCCTGTCACCCTGGACCACCACCACCACTGAGCATGAGGTAGGACCTCCAGGCTCACCACCTAAAAAATGACTGGTATGTGTTTCAAGGTATTGCAAAACATGTCATCACTCCAAGTGATCAATTTAATTTACATGCAGCTCGGCTCTCTGGTTTGAACGACAGCTTTATATGTGTTCAAATGTAAACATTCATCTTTGCAAAGAGGTCTGGGCTTTACTTCTCTCAATCGTGCACACACCCACTATATAAACACCATGGAGCTGAATTCCTTTTTTTTTACCATGAGAATATGTTCCTTCTTTTGTAAAGTGTATGAGTCATGTATGTGGATAAAACCAATTGCCCCTCCAGGGTGTTTTTGCTGTTATCCATGCTTCTATTTGTATCCAGTCTGCTAAACTTGATGTTTGGCTAATACTCCTGTGTTTACAAAGGACAATTTCTATGCTGGACACATATTTTTACATGAAGATTAAATTCCCTAGGTGTTGGTTTAGCTCATGTTTTCTCTTATGAAAGATGGACGGTTCCCAGTAATAGTAAACTGTTTCATCATAATCTGACTGGTGGTGTAGTTATAGTCTTTCAAGGCAATGAACCTGTTTTTGGTATCCTCCAACTCAAGAGGAAAATAGCTGGCTCTTTGTGTTTAGCTATTAAAACATCCGTCATTCAACGTATCCAACTCATGTTCTGTCTGCTGTTAGGAAGTAGTGTGCAGGCTTATCAAAGCTCTTTCCAGAGACTGCCACATAATGTGGTGGTGGCGGTTGTTATATTTCATACCTCCTCTCTCTCCCACTATTTCCTATCTGCCTTCACTCTGTCACAATCCAACAAAGGCAAAAATGCCAAGAAAAAAAAAATTACACTGATGAGAAAAAACAAAACAATATAGTTGTGGGCCAGAAAATGGAACAATTAGCTGAAAGACACTGAACCACTAAATGTGAGGGGGACTGTAAAATCAAGTGGGTTTATAACTATGAGTCATCCCTATTTACATGTAAATTAGTCATGTGATACATTGTTAATATAACAATATTAAGCATGAACACATGAATGGTTCAATATCCTTGGGAAGAACTAGACATCCAATGTGAAGAGATGGCAACCGCATCGGAAGTGCCCCATAACAAAATACATTTTCGTTCAAGTGACAAAGCCCTTAGGTTTTTTGTGATGGGTACAAAAGAGGAAGTCAGGTGAGGGAGGTCTGTGTAGGGAGGAGGTTGTAACGGAAAAGTAGGGAGTGTGGAGGGAACACCATCATAAAGAAAACTATTTCAAGCTAACTTTATGACGGTGTATGACGGTGTTCCCTCCACACAGCCAGCCAATTGTTACCTCAATTCCAAAATTGGAAAGAGTTTTCAGACTCTGTCAGACAGTCCAACAAGCAACTTCAGACACACATGTAATGGTACGAGTTCTCCTGATAAAAGAAATCACTGTCTTTAAAAACAGTTTGGGAATTTCGGATGTTGGCCTCCAGTTGTTTTGCTAGTTTGTAGTTTGTGAACTTTGGCCCTGTCCCTAGCATGGATTGATAAATGCCACGAGAAAATGTTGCTTCTTTTTGCTCTTGAGATGTTCAGCAGTGTGTGAGCTCCCTGCTCTTTATATTGCTCAAGGCAAAAATAAAATCTCATAGTATTAAGCTACATACATATAAAAAGTAAACACTTTGCCAGATCTGGGCTGAATTGAGCAATCAGGTGTTCATATCACTCAGAACAGTGCAAACAGACTGACAGCTTCTTGGCAAAACATCTTATATGTCAGCCTGAGAGGGCGGGTGGACAGTGAGAGAGAGGGACATAGAGACAGAAAAGGAGGGATTGTCGGTGGTCGTGTTGATGCTCTCGGAGACTTTGCCTCAGTGCTGTGGACCGCTATTGTGCATCAGTCATTGCTGGAGGCCAAGCCTGTCAGGACAGAGCAGCGTTTCCCCAGAGACCTCAGCCTCTCTGCTGGAATGCCCAAGAGGAAATTCAACCCAAGGCAGGGAGCGATGGATGGACTGACACCCTCGCCTTCCACTGTGATACCTTCACCGTGCCTTTGAGTCAGGACAAATCAGAAAGGCTGCGAGTAACCTGCCCTGCATCACAGCGATGTGATGACTCTGATACAAACTTATATAAAGCTTTCTAAACAAGAGTATTATTTATTTACTGACAGAATTCAGAAGCTTGGAACAGTTTTAAGGATTTATTTGATGAGCATTCAGAAGCTAACGAACCCAATGTTTCCCCTCAGGAGTTGGTGGAGACCAAAACAGAGCAAAAAAAAAGAGTATATAATGGATATTCTTACATATATTCACTGTAAAAAGGCTGTTTGCTTACACATTCACTGGGACAGCTTTATAAAATATAAAGATAATACTTTAAATCAATGTTGAGTTTACAGCTTGAAGTGCTGCCCCCAAGTGGCCAAAAAGATAGTCTGAATCACACCAGAAAAGTTTTTGTTGAGTGTTTACTGGACTCATTTGGATATTTTCTTTTAGTTTTAGGGGAGATATTCTTTTATATTTTCCATGATGATATGATGTCTGAAGAAAATGTTGAGTCTGCACATTTGCAACACCCAGGCCAAAACTGTGTGACTGCCTTGGATTCTGAGGGAGATGAATGTGAAAATAGGATGGTTGCAGTCAAATGTGTTATCTGGTGGACCTTTGCCAATGCACTAGACTAAAGATGTGCTGTGGCTTTAGCTGTCTACCACGATTTTTCTTCCAGATAAAACAGTTGTGTTGGCTGTTTTGGCTCCAGTTAAACCAGTTAAATCAATCTTGATTTATGGAAATGCTTGAAAAACAAAACGCATCTGTTTAGAGAGTGACTGCTGGAAGACACAAGGAACACCACATGGTGGCTTAAAAATAAAAAACAAGATTGCATCTGGAATCGCTGCGGGGCCATCTAGTAAATTAGAAATCTGGCCAGCATGGTTGAGACCTCTATTATGACAGTAGAGAGATTTCAAAAGCAAATCAGCATACAGTATGCGTCTTTTCTCATGTTCCATGAATCAACAACAGCACTCTGTTGGCTAAAAGCAGGTTTCACATTGTCCTAAATGCAAACACTGTGATTAAAAAAGCCAACAGCATGACAGAGACACGTTGCCAAAGCAGCAGCTAAATATTTGGTCCTTTTTACGAGTTGTACTTGTCTCAGGCACAGAGCTTTAACTGTTAGGCTGCTGCTTCATGCTTGACCTGCACCTATTGAAGTGACCTCTGAGACTGTCTCAGATTTACCTGGAGGCGGACATTAAGAGTTTGGACCTCAGTAGTGTGTTGCCATTTTATATTAAACATAAGCATCAGCAGAGACACACAATGAACATGTGTTAGTCTCATTTTGCATAAAATCAACCACAGAGAGGGGTTGATCTGGGGATAAAGTAGAACAAAGTCTATAATATGCTGCAGACTGAGGCTTCTTTCATGCTGTTGTAAAGAAGACAAGTGTAAATATTCTGTTTATTCCAAACAAACTCAAAAGTCATCACTCTCAGCATAGAAGAAAAGAGACTGAGAGTGTAAAACAGCAAAAACCAAGCTCTAACACTGAAGCGAATACGAATCGGACTAAAGGTCATGATGGCTCATCCTCTCTCAGTTCCGAGCAGACCTCTTCCCCTTTGACCAAGTTTGGGTTTTCCAGTATCTAGCTACTTACTAGAACGGCACCGAGCCAATGGAACAGCCATCACCGATGCTAGTAAACTGTCCCTCTATATTTGTTTACATTTTGCCAAACTGGCACCATTAAAAGTCTGACGGATTTACTGTTAGCAGTTCCCTTTTGCAATGTACCCATGGCAGCTACCACTAGATGACTTGATGAGGAAGAGCACATGCTGTTTCGTAGATTCTATTATTTCAAGTAAGAAAAGTGATAATGATATCTTCAGAACGTCTGTCATGCAGAATCTAAAAATATATGTATTAGTCATGACTCAAAGCACCTCACCTCCATGAGCCATGTGTCAGGGCCACTGACGCCACTTGTCAATACAGTAACCATTAATGGCTATTATGGGCAACTGAACTTGCTTAGTTTCTTGAAGATGTTTCACCCCTAGTCCAAGAGGCTTCTTTGATTTTGTGTAGTAATTCCTTTAGTAGTGAGAAGTGAAATGTCTAAGCAAGTCCAGCTGTACCTATGACCTGGATGACTGGGAGTTCTCTGCAACGAAATACAATAAAAAAAGCTAAAACATTTTTAGAAAAAGCTAAAGCTTCTTTCCACTCTCCAGCACCTCCACAGCAGGTCCTCATTGTTAAACCTCTGTTAAACCTGCTCTAAGGCTTAGAACAGCAGTGGAAAACCTTTAATTGGTTAGAATTTTAAGCTACTGTTTGCTAACTTGAAAAGATGTAATGTTTAACTCATCAAGTCTGAGGGCCCAGGTTAGTCTGGACTAAATGAAACAAAAGAGGGGACAAAGATAAAAAGTGGTGGGTGAAGCTTTCTGTGGTTGAAGACTAAAGAACTCAGTCTGGATTGGTTTCCTCCAACGTGAAGAGTTAGTTTCTTGCTATATGTGGACTATGCTGATGCATAGGGCCCCGCAGCCACCAGGGGGGCCCCAAACTCCGAGCAAAAGCACCTGTCTTCATTTGTAGCCAAGCAACTCATTTGTTGTGTGAAACACTTCTATGCTTAAAAAAAGCATATAAGCTTTTTCTATAGGTTAAAATCAAGTCAAAATCATCATTCGGCTTGGCTGTCAAGCGAGTGACGTCTGCTGATAGGTATGACGGGATGATTGACAGCCACCCACCGTTCACTCAAGTGAGGATTGGTAGGTTTTTATATTATTTCACCTTGTTTTCAAAGTTTATGATAAATATCTTTCAGGAACATGCTGCATCTGTTGCATTTATTAATGTTCTCCAACCTTTTTTCCTCAAAATGTAACAGACTGTTGCATCGCCACAGATCATCTGAAAAGGTGAGAAATCTCTTCCCAAATCCTAAAAATGTGCGTTAATGCAGCTTAACAAGCACTTACACAGTATAAGAATCATTTCAGTGTGGGTATTTCTTCTGTGTTTGTGGCTGATGTCCTGTTTTGACTGTGAGGAGCTGCTGTTGATTACAGAACACACTGCAAGTGTTAACTGTTTGACAGCAGGAGAAGAGTGTTTCATCTAAACTTCAGAGGCTTATCACACATCACCCTCTGCTGGAAAAAGCTCCTCACTTCTACACAGAAATATCAGAGCGTGAAGCGAACTGACAAGCGAGTTTCGGAGAGGCTCAAGTTGAACTACAGTGACACTTGGTGGCCAGAAAAGGAACAGGCAAGTTCCAAATGAAACAAAATTTATATATAATCCCCCAATTTCTTACACTATTACTGGTCCTGTAATAAATATATAAAACTTTTATACTGGATTAACAACACAGCAGACGAGGAGCGCATGGGTGGATATGGAATTTGCATCCTCTAAACTCTCTTCATTCCCTGGTTTGTTCCCAACGCTCTTTGACCGCCTCCAACTAGTAAAGTCCAAGTAAAGGTGTTACTGTCTATTAGACATGAAAAGCTTAGACTGTCCCTCAATGGCTCCATAAACCCATTTTAAAAAAACTTGTAGACCTCTCTTAAATTATATTGAATCTTTGACATCTCTGCCTGAATATTGCTTCCAATATTATTATATATTATATTATAATATTGATATAAAATTGTAGCTTCCTTTGATGGTATGTCCACTAAATTGAGAACGCCTTTAATGTTCAATAAAGATGATGAACACCTGTCACATCAATGGCATCTAGAAAAACATACATATGGACATCAAAATGTACTTTGCTCCTTTAAAAAATGTAGACTTAAAGAAAATAACGTAACATTATTATTATGGTATTTTCTGCAGTGTTATCTTGCCTTAGATGGTCGTCTCCTTGGGGACTTTTGAGAAAATAAGACACCTACCACCTACTTTAAGCAGTAGCAACAGTAAAGTGCAGTCTACCTGACACAATTGAGAATTACATCCCAATACATGACCATAAACTATGGCTTTGGAACTGTCCACAGAAATGAATCCACTTATTTTGGAGTCTCAACAAAATCTCCACTTTAAAAACTTCACTAAGTCTGGATTTATTGCAGGGCTGTTGCAGTGGGTTGCATTACATTAAGCAGGTGTTGCTCTTACCATGTCTGAATCAAAAATGACTTACTGAAAAAGCAACCCAAGCACTCATTTAAAGCCTCCTTAATTCTTTCTTCATGGACTGTAACTGAGCTTGTTTGGGTGAATAGAAACCCCCTGCTGCTCTCTCAAGAGTGAGGATGGTCCCTCAGAGAGTTGGAGGAAGTCTGGACGGCTCAGTGGGTGGATGATCCTCTGACAACTCATTTCAGAAACACACCAGGATGTGAAGAGGAACGGGCCCTGTTAGGATTTCAGTCAGATTTTTAGTGGGGATTTAGTGGTCATTTTTAGAACCTGGCCTGATCTCTCCACTGAGCCTCACATACAGAGGCTTCAGTACATAATGATCCCCACTAATTGTGCAGATAAATCCAAAAAGCTGGAAATAGCTAATAACAGCTTCACTATGGTCGATTTACCAGCAAATTTCAGGGAACAGAATAACAATTCATGAAATGAAATGGTGGTTTATTGATTCGGGAGACAAACATGATAAACTGCCAGCTTGATGTCATGACTGCAGGCCTGGAAATCAATTCCTCAGATATCGCCCTCTAACATGCATGTATGAGCTGTCGCTGAAAGATGAACCCATCTCTTCTCGTTAAAGAACATTCATTCTTCTGTCAGAGCAAAGGACCTTTCTCTGGTTACCATGACAATTTTTAATTCCAGCAAAGAAAGCCATGGTATGAAGTTGTATGAGCCAAAGACGCAATGAGTCCATCATAAACAATGTCTGACTCAACACAGTTTTTCTTCACATAACAGATTTTGATTTGCTAATTAGATTACTGAGGCTGATAAGACTGCTGGGAAATATACTTACTTTCTTTTCTTGGCCAGAGTTGATGAGAAGCTGGATACTACTCTACATCTGTGCGTTAAGGACCAGACTTCCACTGTCTTGATCTGTTAGTTTGTTTGTGTTGTGTGACTTTGGTGTTTTACAGATCTGAACTAATGTGTTAAAACTAGAAGATGTCAGTACAGTATACAAATGGATGTGATGTCTCTGATGTCACCCACAGGTTTCTAAAGAGCCGTAGTGTAGCACAGTGTGGTGCCTCTATCTTGGTAGTCCTGCCTCTGTGGCTAATCCTGGCTACGATGTGGAACTGAGGCAGGCCATGAAGCCTGTTCAAGCCTGCTCAAACTAGCCACTTGTGATATGATTCACCTGTCAATCAAAGCGTCCACACTCTTAACTCTTAACATAACTGTAATAACTGTAACGGTCTTAATGTCATCTAAACAGGTGAGTTGTATCAAAATTCACCCTCAGTACAGTTGAACGGCGAAATTAGCTATAGAGACCAAAACTGTTTTTTGTACCAGGCTGTACCAGCACATTTCAACATGGGGGCTTGTGGATATTGTTTTGCAGCAAGCCTCAAGTGGCTTTTTGAGGAACTGCAGTTTCAGGCATTTCTGTTGGCTTCACTGCCACTGCCGTTTGATTAAACCAGCAAGACACACACAGTAGTACAAACAAACCAGCCCATCGAGGTAGTGGTAAAATGACTGAGTTTTTGTCAATGGCGTCTGGTGGCTTTGAACAGAGTGATATAACACTTTGCAATGCAGCCTGTTGCACGGCTGCAGCGCTCACAACAATCTGTCCGCCCAGCACTTCAAGTTCCAGCACATAACGTCCATAACACCCACAGTGTCACATCTCAGTTTGTGTCTGGGTTAAACAGACAAGACATAAAGTGTCATTTAAAGCGCTTGTAGACGTATTTTCGAACTTTGGGTTACCTTCTGATATTTATGCTAAGGTAAGCTAGTCGCCTCCTATCTCAAGCTCTATACTTAACTTGATATAAATCTTCTACTCCTACCTCATTTCCCAACAAACTATTCATTTAAGGACTGAAAAACAACACACTAGCTGTTAGTCCATGTAATAAAGATTCCATGCAGGTTAGACCTAAAGAAAGTCCAGCATTGCAGCATGTTAAGGGAGCGCTCACATATTCAGTTTCAAACATACTTACCCTTTCGAAAATAAATTTAACCTGTCATCTTTTATTCTCCAGATACTCTGCTTCATGTAGAAGCAAGTAAGCTAAGATGTTCATTGGCTTTTTCTAATCCACTGTGGATTTGTAAAGGGAGCTAAACTCTGAATGACCTGGAACACTAAAAACAAATAACAGTTCAGTTCATTACCTGTTTCTCTTCTAGACATGACTACACACACACACACACACACCAGTAAAGTTCCACTCACCAGTCTGTGTGTTGATCATCGATGACCAGCAGGATCTTGGGCTTACGTATCACAGGTTTAGGTGGCTGACTGCTTCCGGTTGAAGCTCCTTCAGCAGCTGCTGCTGCTGATTTGGCGTGTGCAGCAGCAGCGACATTCTGGGCCATCTGAGCACTTTTCACCACACTGGAGAAGGAGCTGAGGAAGCTCCCTGGACCTGAAGTCGAGCCTGAAGTCGAGCCCGAGGCTGGGCCCGAGGCTGAGCCTGAGCCTTGTGTCTGACTCGGGATGCTCGGGGGCTGCCGCCTCTCTGTGGCCGGGGAAGCAGGAGAGGACGTGGATGAACCTGGAGGGGTCGGCCTCTGCAGATCCATCATGTAGCCATTGGGGAGGTTGGCCACAAAGCTGCTGTCTGACAGGCGCCGACGGAGGTAGTTCATGGTGATGGGCTGGTAGGTCAGTCAGGCCAGAGGAGGTGAGGGGGAAGAATGCCTGAAATCCTGCAGAGGAGACAAAGGAAAGAAGGTAGGATGTGAAAAAAATGTCACATTAAAGCTGCACTAATCAATGCTTCTATATTAAGAATGTAAAAAATAATTCCATGTAATGGGAAAGGTGTCACTCACAGCAGTTCTGCTCTGCTTATGAACCGCTTTAGCAGCCCATGACCTTTTTGGAAGTTTTAATTCAGTCTCACCAATCTAATCAATCGTGTTTGTCTCGAATAAACCTGCTGTACACTACGTGTGGCAGCTGTGGCTCGGAGTTAGAGCGGGTCATCCACCAATCAGAAGATTGGCAGTTCAATCCCCATGTCAAAGTGTCCTTGGACAAGATACTGAATCCCAAATTGCTCCTGAAGGCTGTGCCATCGGGGCATGAATGATTAGCACCTAAAAGTGAGGAGCAGTTGGCACCTGCCAGCCAATGCCATCAATGTATGAATGTGTGTGAATGGGTGAATGAGATGTGTAGTGTAAAGAGGTTTGAGTGGTCGGAAGACTAGAAAGGTGTTATATAAGTACAGTCCATTTACCATTTATGTACCAGACAATAAAGAGTTAACAACTTTACAAGATGATAATATATCAATGTTGTGCTTAAAGTTTGTTGCATTGCCTCACCTTTAGTGACCAGAATTGAATTCACTGAATGTTTGAGCTGCGACTGTTTCTCATGTGAGTGAAAGAACACTAGCATATTATTACAATTTTATTTTAGCTCCACGTGTATGTATGCCATGTTCTTCTGGAATGATCATGTGTCACATATAAATTTAGTTCAGACAGAACTTGTTCAACCTGTGACACTCTTTTGCTTCCTCATGTTCACACTAATTAACATCCGCTCTGTGGTGAAGACTCAAACCTGAAGTGTCAAGCTTAGGAAGGTGCCAAACAGAAGCTGACACACTGTTCTATTTAAAAGGGTGCACTAAGGCGGTGCAGCTACAGCTTGAATCTGCTAAACCTGATTTGCATAAGATTAAGTTATCGATGCAGGGTGGGACCGAAACTGCTGGCAAATAATTCTGTGACACAGCAGAGACGATGCAAAGTTGGAACAGTTATTCACAGCTCATTTCTTCAGAGCCCGCTGGGAGAAAGGAAACAGTTATATAACACATGGAACCCAGCGTGGCAGAGAAGAGACACTGAAAAAGATTAGCTATCAAACTGCAACGAAGCAAGGATGCTAGCAGAGGGGAAAGAAACCCTTAAACCTGATTAAAATTAGGCCGCTCTCACAGTAAATGGAGCTTGGATGAGATGAAAGTGCATTTCTTATTGAGGCTCAAGTCTCAGGCGGTGTTTCCAGCAGTGTTTTTGTAGTTAAAGGGAGGAGGGTCCAACAAGCCCACAGCAGGAGGAGAGGACGATGTAGGGCACATGTTTCATCTTGACAAGTTAATGTAGTCAGACGATCACCATCAGGAAGTCTTTATGGGGAATGAGAGTTGTAGCTTCTGCCTGAGCATCTGAACTCAGATCAGCAAACCTGACCTATGAGCGCTATAGATTGTTAATGTTCACAGCAGCGTAACTGCAGCATTTGTGTAATCATGTCACTTTTTTCCGATGCTTCACTGATGAAAGGGGAAACTCTTTCTCGCCTCCCTTCAGAGAGAATTGAGAAGCCATGGAGTTATACCCCTATTTATATCAGTGACAGTAGACAGTATAAGACAACTCTCAGTGTAACACAATACAGTTCAACAGCACCACAAACTACTCATAAACTGGCAACTGTGTGCATTGTGGCTAACAAACAATTGCCCAATTCCACATCAAGCGGACACAGGGTGACATTAGCGTTCATTTGGCCGTCCAACAGTCACTCTCATTTAGTTCCGTTGTAGTCTGCACCAACTCCTGAGGGAAATGTCTGGCTCGCTAGCTGCTAAATGCTCTACTTTATTCATGAACTTGAATTCTTTAACTTTGCCTGTCTGCTGTTTGCTGCTGGGCAGGTAATGGATTCATCCAAGCTCTGTTTGCTAAAAACAGCTGCCTGCTGAGGGAGTTGCAAGCCAGGAAAACCAAAACAACAAGCAAAAAGACACTAAAACCATACAACTTAAAGAAACTGGGCAGTGGTAATAATTTTTTATTTAGTTTGTAACCTTGAATTCATCTTTCAGAAATATTAATTAGATTAGTTTTAAAAGCTCAGTGATTTCCTAAACAGCTGGGGAATGTAGTATTTACAGGTGGTAGACAATATATGAGATGACCACTCAGTATACAGTGTAACACAATACAAAAAACTAGTAGAGACTTAAATCAACAGCTCTCTTAAACTGTGTCAGCAAAAATGAAACATTAAAAACTTAACGAAGGTAGGATTTACTGGCCACTTTAGCAAACATTACTTTAACTTAAGTAAAAAAGTGCACTTCCAGGGAACTATTTTCAGCGGTGGATTAATACACATTTGGTGCTCTAGTGAGCTGGTTACTGCTAACCGTGGACACATTAATGGTGACGGCACTCAGTGCAATGGTGTGGCTCATTGATGTGTTCGTAATAGCTTTTGAACAAGACTGGAGCCCTGTTGCACAGATTAAGATAATGTATCAGATTTGGCTCCACATGCAGTACTTATTAGTGTGTTTGGATCTTTACATGGTCTCTGCTGACAATCAAAATATAGAATATTATCAGAAATCTTTTGATACTTGAGTTTGGGGATTCAGGGCATTTCGGCAAAGCAGATGCTTGTTGTCATGACGAATAACATCAGAATGTGCTTCCTGTGGCTGAACAGCCTATTCAATCACAGAGTGAAGGGGCTTCCGCCCTGAGATTTATGATGTGTCAACCACCACAAAGCTTTTACAGAACAAACAGGGCTTAAGTCAAATTATAGAAAATTGCTAGAAAACAGACAAACAACCAGCAGTGGCAATTACAATCACAAGGCTACTGATTGCCAGCTCAGCCCACTTTGTAGCGACTTGATCCCTTTGGACAGAGAAGGAGCTGTCTGCTGAAAATCACTATCTTTACACCACTGGCACATTCCCACTTTCTCAACACCCTATAAGCTGCTTTCTCTCTGTGCCTGAGCACATCTGATGCTACAGTATTAAACCCTTAAAGGCTTTGCCTCGTAGTTCTCTGTGCAGTATATCCACTCTGGGAGGAACCCCATGCTCTGTTACTGCTGACCTGGTGGCAAACAGTAGCGATAAGGGTTTGTGAAGAAAGAATAAAACATCCCAAAATAACCAAGGGTTATCCACACATTTATGATCTTTGGATTCGAGTCTGTTGGAGCCAAGCAATAGAAAGGATGTGGCTGTTCTGTCTAAATCATATTTGATGCTGAATATTTACAGACTGCACTCCACCCAAAGAGAAACCTATAATTTGAAGCTGATGAGTAGTACAGTAAGTAGTGCATAAAGGAAATATTAGAGAAGTCCTTTAAGTCGAACAGCAAACAGGACTTTGGCTCTGCAGTAATCACAGGTTTTGCTCCATAATGACAGGGAAGAGCAGGATAATACCACACCAGACCCTGGGACCCCCGCTGGTGTACAGTGTGTATTGGGAGTGTGTGTTGAGAGTGTGTGTCACTTACTCTATATTTAGAAATCTTGTAATTGATGAAGATAGAGCTAACACTTCCTCCCCGCTGGTTTCAAGTTCTCTCATGTTTCACTCTTTTTTTTTCTTTGCATCCTGATTGTGAATTTGTCAAATGTATCACATATTCTGTGAATTCACACACCACAGCCTGTTAGAATTATTGACTAATTATTAAGTACATGCAGTAGTGTCATGCCACCCTCTTTGACGATGTAGCGTCCCTGTTTCCCACCATACAAGTCCAAATTATGCAACAATGAGCAGTATTTGCTTTCAAATAACAGTGAACACACCAGATGTTGAGTTTCTTAATGAGTTAAATGATGCGAGGAGTACTCAAAGGGTTACTTCTGGATGAAAGATTTCATGTACCAGCCTCTTGTAAATGCCCTCTCACAGCTTGAATAAGGATGTGGTCCTTGTGTATTTGGTTTTGGAAGAGGGTAAAATTTGTGGTACGTGCCCACGGTGGCAACTGATATTTGTATTGTAACAGGGAACTGTGGTAGATGTAGTCCATGCTAAAAAAAATAAAAAATATGGAGTTTAACATTGGTTATTGTGAGGGCTGCAGTCAAAGCAGTCACTAATTTTTTAGTAACATGATTTCCCCTGATTGTTCAAGTTCAGTTAGAGGCATTTTTTCATTGAATCAGTCTTCAGGTATTTGACTGTTAGAAGTGTAAAACAATCAATTCATTCAATCAAAACATGTCAACTAAGGGTCTGATTTTTTTTAAAGGTTTTGCCTTTTAATACAACAAAAAAATCACAGCAACATTGTGTAACTTTTCTACAATAAAATAACAGGTTTGAAATAATTTTCATGATACAATGACTTAATATGATGTAATCAGGTCTATGATGTCTCTCTCGTTCCAACTCTGCACCAATGAAACAATGAAAACAATCATTAGTTAAAATGTACTAGATCAATCACTGTGCAATTTGTCTGATTTATATCAAATATGATTTGACATTATATTTATACAATGTAATGGTATTTACTAAAACGTGTTTGGAATTCAATGAACTTTATGTAAACCTGAAATGATAAAAGGGTTTTAGCAGCCTTGCCCAGGCTCTTACAAGAACCCTGCTCACAGCCCACACCAAGACACTGACACACACAGTCTTTGTCCAAAACTGGTAAAGTGTAACAAGCTTGAAGGGATCAGTGTGTGTCTGCTGTGCAGCGTGTCACCACAAGCACTCAAACACAACTTTTATTATTCATGACAGTCTGGACTGGGCCTGCCTTTAAAGCAGAGGGTTGCTGGACTCGAGTCAAAGTGAATTTAAAGAGAGGTGGGATAGCAGAGGGATGGAAGGTGGTGTTTACCCTGCCCCAAGGCATTCTGGGGAATTATAATAAACCTGTGGGACTCTCTGCCAGATGGATGTTCATGACAGTCGCTATGTTGGACTGTTATGGTTCAAAATTCTTGCAGTCAGAGCTGTTGTTACCATAGATTATATTTTTATTAATGTCCCTCTGTCTGTCAAACACTTTCAGGTCCAGAGCAAAATATCTCCACATTGACTGGAATGACATCTAATGTTCATGGTCCCCAGAGGATGACACCTACAGATTTCAGTGACTTTCAGTGAGACTGCCATGAACTCACTGAGCTCATGCTCTTCAGACTGTTTGAATGTGTTTGTTCCTCGACCTCTCCTGTAATTCCATCCTGCCTCCAGGCCCTGAGAATAATGAAATCATTGTTGTTTTTGTTTCAGTCCACTGCCTTTAGTTGGGTTTAAGATTAATACTTATGTTTCAGTCGGAAGGAGACAGTGAGGCTTCCAATCAGCTTCCTCCTGTCTTTCCTCTTTTAATTTGAGTATGACGCATCTTTACAGCATTACTTAGATTATTAGACTCTGCCCACCAAGGTTTAACTAATGAGATTATTTATGCCTTTTGGCAATGTTTGTTAAACTAAAGCAGTGTCTGTTAGTTTGTCATTGATTGTCGGTAAGCTTGTTTTTCTAAATTTAACTATAAACCGAATGATTTGATTTTTAATGGACTTTTTCTGCACCTTGTTCACCCTAGATTTAGGCCACCGAAGTAGCTGCAGGGATAGCATTCCTCCACTTTGGTCCAGACAGAAATATCCACCAGCAGGTTGACATCTGTGGTTTTAAGTGAAATGTCTCATGGATGGATTGCTATGACATTCATGTCTGCCTCTGTAAAGACTGACTTTTCCTTAAATGCCATCATTAATTCAACAACCTCAGCTTGTTAGCATGCTAGCACACTACACTAAAATGGTGAACCTGGTAAACTGCTAACAATGTCATTGTGAGCATTGTAACCATGCTGAAATAAGCATCTGGCTCAAAGCACCACTGTGCCTTAATGCAGCCTTAAAGAGTAATTAGCTGGGAAATGAAGCCAATGCGGAAATGCCAAAAACTGCAGTTCCTTGAATGGCCAATTGAGGCTAGGTACAGAACAATTTCTCCGTTCATGACAACTGTACTGAGGATTGTTTTTTTTATTATACATTATAAATTATATATTATAAATGATATTAAGGCCTAAAGTTATGCCTAATTAAGATTTTTGGATTAGCTGGGAGGCAGCAGAGACAGGACTGCCAAAATGGGAACGTTCAGAGCCACTGCACTCTAAGCTTCACATACGACTGACTCTTTGGAAACCTGTGGGTGACATCACAGAGGCTTTGTCCATATTTATACTGTATGTGTTTGACTCTTCTGTTTTACAGCATCAGATGAGCTACAATGTTTCGACAGTCGCTTAGCAACCCGCTCCTTATTTTTACTCATGGACCTACATGTGGTGCAGGCGCCCAGCTAAGTAACACTCCGCTCTTACTTTTCAGGGAACAGTGACGGGAACATCATGACTCATCATTGTATGTCTAACACTCTGCCACCTTCTTAGTGTTGCTACTGGGAGTGCACAGAGAGGCAAAATATCCCATGAAAAAAGCTTTAGAAGGATTTTGTTCTGACAAACTGAACTCGTGTATTAATCATTTCAACATTAAGTCTCCAGTCTTAAATAAATAAATGACTTTTGCATCTGTATCAAACCTGTAATATGTAAGTATACAGTGTATGCTGGCATCTGCATTTTGTTACACATTTGTCTATATTTACACTCCATTTGATACATTCCAAAGTTTGTGTGACACGCTATTAGTAGTGTTGAATTTACTATTTACTGTTCAAAATAAATATTTGTTACATTGACCACACTTATCTACAGTGTATGCAGTAGTGAAATAAACTTCAATTGTAGATCACCAAAATGTATTATCAAACATTTATAGTTCATTTTGTGTAATTAGTCAACATCCGTCCCACCATTCCATGAAATAACTGCTTATCGCAGGTGGGTGGAGCCAATCCCAGCAGGCGAGGTACACCCTGTCAAGTCGCCAGCTCATCACATTCACACCTACAGCCAATTCAGATTCGCCAATTAACCTGTTTACCTGCATGTCCTTGGACTGTGGGAAGAAGTTGGAGTACCCGGAGAAAACCCACGCAGACAAATGGAGAACATGCAAACTCCCTAACAAAGCATGGAGACACAGTTTGTGAGGCGACAGTGCTAACCACTGCATCACCGTGCCCAGCGGTCAACATCTTTAAATCTAACCAACAAACACAGATATATTAAAACAGAATCATTTACACATCCAAATCATAGCAGAAGTTATCTCATGACACTTATACACATGACACAATATAGAGCGGGCCATACTCTGAATAATTCTCTTTACAAAGACCCAACAATTTCCACCATGAGCAACACTTGGCAACTGTGGCAGGGACTAAAACTAATCACTAAATCCCAGCCTAATTTAATTCTTTAAGGCTGATTAACACACAGATATATAGCATGGTTGGGACACATAACAAAAAAAGAAAAGAAAATTTAAGATTTGCTGCGTTTACAGACAGTCTTTCCACAAATATGATCATGTCATAAGCTGTGGGTGGACTATACTCATGGAACGATATGTTAGAATGCACTGAATCTTCCTGTGTGTTGTCCCGCCTCTGCTGTGGCATGAGGTCTGCAGAAAAGATGGTGTTGAGTTGTCGTGGGAGGTTGTTTGGAAGCCTGCTGCTTATTTTAATCAGCCATTGCAAAACTTGTAAGATGCCAAACTTGCAGGGACACTCAGGCTGTTGATTTCAGTGCTTAAAAATGCAAACATGCTGTGAAACACTTTCCATGTACTGCATCTATTTTAGACCGACTTTACAGGCCTTTTTAAACAGGAAATGTGCAACCAGATCAGACATAAGATAATGGGAACATAATTATGATTACAATACTTTATCATGCACAGATTGACTTACAAATGAAAACACTGGAGATAAAAACTTAATGTGTCTTGCTGCTTTCTGCTCTTGCAGAACCACCCAGCAGGAATGAGAAAGTCATCCTTGAACTGTGAACCTTGACGACTGCAGTGACAGAATGTGCACAGTTTTAGCTCACAGCGAGTGTCTGCAGCAGCAGCAGCAGCAGCGACAAGCTGGCGAGGCGAGGAGTCACAGCCGAGTCACCATGCAGTGACCTCACCGCCCTTCTCACTGCAGATCCACATTAATAACCACACAGACAATGAGGTAATGAGGCAGGAAGCAGGACTAACCTCAGATCTTTCACTGCTCCAGAGATTAGACAAATATTAAGAAGCCTTCATCGGCTTCTCTCAGCTCAGGAAAGAACAGGATTCACAAGTTAAGTCAAAAGTTTCACTGGACTGAAGCACCACAGACACAAGAGTACAAGCTAATATAAACATATGTTTCATCAACGTCATGCAAAAAGCTTCAAAACACACCACTGTCCTACGTAACGCACCGTCCATTCAAATCTAAGTTCTGACTAACAGGCTGTTGATGAATCATTTCCACATAAAGCAGCATCAGCAGATTATTGATTCAAGGCTCCATTCAGAACAAACCAGCCCCCACAATTCTACAACTTGTATCTACATCGACTAACTAACTAACACTTTTCTCCATGAAGTCTGGAGCATGCCGAGAAGCAGCTGATTAAGGACGGAAAGGTCACTGATATTTTGCAATTTATCATTTCAGCAGAGAAAAAAAAAAAAAGTCGGGGATCATTAGTGGGTTCAGGCGGCCTTTCATGCTGGGGAGCATCTGCTGGGAGACAAAATAGATAACTGGTCATGGCATCATGCCTCATGATTGCCTGATAAATATTTCATGGTGTTCATCTGACAGTATGGCGTCATTATCGCCAATATTCAGAGCTGAGCTGTAACACTGCATGCACTGGATATGGAGTTGAGTAAAGACAATAAATCTGTATGTTCATGTGCAACACTGAAAGACTGTGGAATGTTTCAGTTTTTCTCTTCAACATTGGTGAACAAAGATATGTGACCCCATCACTCAGTGAGAAGCTGATTGGAGAAAGAGGTTTTGAAAGAGTTAGACGCTTTTCAGAAGTTCTGCAGCTTCCTTCATACTCGGAAGAGGAGGAGAGGGTGAGGTGATCACGAACTACACTGACAGATGTCACTAAATCCTTGACACTGGCCCTTTAAGTGTACTCGCGTCTTTGTAAAATATGTTTAAAGAGGCTATGATCAGTGTTTTCGTTAGCAATGAATCATATGACTACTTGTATCAAAAAGGGGGCACCTCACAGTGACAGAGTTTTAGCACCTTTAAGCTAATTGTTTTGTTTTTTTCCAGCCCGCTTTGCCGGTAAAGACAAAGTTAGCTGCTAGCTGGTGAACATGTAGCATTTATTAGCATAAGAGCCTGACATTTGCAGGTATTGGCGGAGAGTAAAGCAGAGCTGTAAGGAAAGGAGGGAAATCTAGACTTACATTACAAAATCTCAGCTAAAAAAAAAAAACACATAAAACCACCATTTGGCCAAGAATATGGCTAGTTGACTAGATAGCGAAGTTAGCGGAGCGTTTAGCCAGCATAGAGCAAGATACTTACCTCAGGAGGTGGTGGAGACCAAACAGGAGTTTAAAAAGGAGCGTGAATATTGTACATGACTCTGGACGAATGCTAACGCTCCGTGTCTGCTAGGGGTGAAACTGTTTGCTGATGACACACACCTTTTTCACAGCGGCCATTTTGGCATGACATAGTGCAATCAGGTGTTTCCAATTACTGTTTTTTCCGAACTATAAGCCGCTACTTTTTTTCCACGGTTTGAACAAAAATGCTTATACAAAAATGCAGCTTTTCTATTGATTTTTCTCCAGGAAGGAAACAGAGCTGCTGCACGTAAGCTTGGCAATAATGATACAGGCACTAATTTACAGACACTGTTTGGAAACAATCACTTCAGGTATATAAATAAACATTTACCGTACAGAATCTTTCTGTGTATCCGGTGAATATCTCATTTCTCAACCTGGATATCGGCGGCTTATAGTCTGATGCGGCTTGTATATGTAAATGTTTTTGTTTGTTTTTAAACTTAGTGTGTGTGGCTTATATTTATTGTTACAGCGCTCTATAGTCCGAAAAAATAGACTAATTAAGGTCCAGTTCCATTTAGTGCAGCAGAGGCTTTCCAGTGAGCAGCACCCTGACTCTGTGTGACCTGAATGGACCTTAATCAGTATTATTGGTAACACCTGTGTTTACTTTTTCATAAGATAAAATGTCTGCTGTGAAAAAAGGTCTACTGCCATTTAAAAAGATGACAGTATGCTATGAATTAATTATTACTAAAGGGGCTTTCACATCTCTGCGGAGGAGTAGACATAGCTCAAAATGCGAGTGATGTGAGTTTATGATCCACCGTCTGCCCAATCATGAAATGGATCCTCCCCACCCCCCCACCTGCCCCACCTCCCTCCGCTGAGCGTTGGAGGGGTGACAGAGCTGGAGGCTGCAGAGACATGGCTGAGGGAATCCCTGCACAAACCTCCTGTAGTACTACATCACCGAGCTGTCACAGCACCCCCCAAAAAGCAGCCTGACACAGCAAAACAATGCGCGCACGGCTCGAAGCCCGCCTTGTTAGTGATGTGCTGTGTTAGTGATCATAATGACAACAAGAAAAAAAAAACACCCCTAAGAAGATGAGCTTGTGCGAGGCTGATGATTCCTCCAATACACACAGCCGGCAAGGAAACACACACGAAGGAAAACACTAGAAAGCAAACGTGGGAATCAATGCGCATTATTTACCTGAGCGGTAATCAGTGATGGTGATGATGTGTCGGCTGATGACTCTTCTTCTTCTTCTTCTTCTTCTTCTTCTTCTTCTTCTTCTGCGCTCAGGTCCACGGTCCTCCTCAGCCTCCAAGCCCCCCTCTCTCTCTTTCTCTCTCTCTTCTCTTTCTCTCTATCCGTCTCTCTCTCTCTTTCCACAATGCATGCCGGGAACGTGAGGGGTGTAGTGGATTCATTACCGCAGTCGGTGCATGAAGCTAAATGGCCAGCAGGGAAATTAAGGGAGTATCTCTGAGTCAAGAAAAAAGGGGATTGAAATGTGATGCAGGAGAAAAAAAATAGAATAAAAATAAATAAATAATAGAATATTTAAGATTTTATTTCATTGTTTTATTTACCATGTGAAATGTCTCATGTATGTTTATGATGATCAACCTGAACATAATGTTAGCATTAATCAATATATGAAATGACAAAGCAATATGAAAAAGGGGCAATTATAAAGACAAGCCCACAGAGAATAAGTCTACTGCATTATCCTCTCAACACTATACAGGTGATAGATAATGTTAACAACTAGCTTGTGAACATAATAACTATGACTATTTAGCAGCTAATGAGCCAGAGGTTTCCCTCAGGACTGAGTGAAGACCAAGCAAGAGTTGACAGAATGCTGAACATTTACATTCATATTAACATTGCTATGCTGAATATTTAAATAGCTAAAACTTCACAATATCACCTTTATAAGATATTCATTTTTATTTTAAATGGCCAAGACATCTGTTTATGGAAAAAAAAACACTCTCAACATGCTGTTTCAATGAGGTTTTCATAGCCTATAATATCTCAAGTTAAAAACTGAGATTGGGAAATGACAATGCTGCTAATTATAATGCCGCACATGTAATGCTGCACAATTACATGTTATAATATGTTAAAATATGTAGCATATACAAATGTAACAACTGGAAATGATGCTATTCTGTTTTTGCAATGTCTCTAATTAGCAAAAATCTCAGTTTGCTGCTAGCGCTAATAAAACCACTGTTTGGCCCAGAGACAAATGGCTAGCTAGCGACCAGCTAGTTAAGACACTGGGGCATTTAGCCACTAAAGAACCAGATATTTGAGTTGGTGGAGACCAAAAGAGAGCTAAAAGGAGAGTGTATATTCTACATATAGATGACTACAACTGAATACTAATGTTGGCCTATGTCTGCTGGATGTCTAAACAGGGAACAGTTTGCTTCACCACATCACCTCTCTAACATATTTTTTTTATTTTTAGCCTATATCTCAAGTGAGAATCTGACATTAGCAAATTACCACGATGATAATAGTGCACATAGGAAAAAAAACAATTAGACGTAGGTCTCATTCCTGTGGATTATATTATGTAGAACATATAAATGGCGTGCAGGTGAAAATTGTATAGCCCGATGCTATTCTATTTTTGTGATGCTCGTAATTAGCCAAACAGATAGTTAGCAACAAGCTAGTTAAGATAGTGGAGCTTTTAGCCACTACAGAATAAGATACGAGTCGGTGGAGACCAAAAGAGAGTGAGAAAGAGATTGAGGATTGGATGTATTGGTGAATATATGTCTGTTTGTCTCTGTTGGACTTATTTCAGTTTTACATTTATTCACCAAGACCAGGCAGGAGGAGTATATACGACTGCATGTTAGACTGCAGTCTACATGTTTTCACTGTGTGCCATTATTGATCGTCTCCTTTCAAATCATCTGCTGTGGAAATAAAATATGAATGCCCTCCTTTATTGGCACTTTGATGAAGACAAAAAGTCACAGCAGTGTTTTCTGTGTCTTGCAGTGGAATAAACGACCCAGTTATTTATTATGCTATGCTATGCTATGTTATTATTATATTAAATAATAAATAAATTGTGTAAAATGTCCATCACAAGTTCCCAGAGTCCAGGACAACATATGTTTGTTGGTGTGAGCTACAGGCAAAACCCAAATATATAAAATTTATGTAAAAAAAAAGACAAAAAAAAAAAGAAATCAGGACGTTATTTTCAAATACAGATTGTTCTTTTAATCAGCAGAACTTTAGTCTGAGTTACACAGCTACATCTGTGTTACAAATACTGAGAAAAGAAAGATTTGAAAACAGAAATATATTTTTTTTGTTTATTTTTTTTATGATTTATAACCTAACCCTAACCCGTGCAGACCTATAGGAGCCGTAGAACTGCTACATCATCTGCTGGTTGAAGGCTCAGGCAGGTAGGACAGTGTGCTCAACTAAGGTTTTTTTTTTCGAATGAATAATTCAAAAGTGGAGAAACCGAAGCGCTCGGAGGAAACCACAGCAACATCGTGAACACTGTAAACTCCTCACAGCAACAAGGTCAAGGTCCAGAACTGAACCCTGAACTCATCACTGGGAATATGTTACTCTGATGTTACTTTGATGTTACTTTGATGTTTTTTTTTTTTGAATGAATGAATAATTCAAAAGTGGAGAAACCGAAGCACTCGGAGGAAACCACGGCAACACAGTGACAGTTGTTTTTAGTCAAATATGCTGCATTGACAGCATTGGAATGGCTTGCTCACTGTGTGGAAAAGTGAGATGAAGAACCTCTTGATGGCGTTCTTTTTGGGCTTTACCAGCTGTCTTTTCAGACTCTCAATTAAACATTTGTAAAAGTCTGAGTCCTCTAACAGCAGGCACAGCACCACCCCGTCTTTGTTGCCCATCTTTGCACACAGATCCTTGTGCACGGCCCTGGCTGTCTCCTCCATCTGGTGTCCTGTAGGCTGGATAGATTTAAAGTCTATACCGCTTGTGGACAGCATGTCTTTCAGAGTTGAAATGATCTTCTTCTTGTCATCAATTGACACTGATCTCTGTGTGTTCTTCAGACACTGGTGTACCACTGGGACCACTACCAGCGCATGGTACAGCTCTGCAGTTTTTTCAGCTGGTGAGTATTCATCATCATCTTGATCAGCGATGGATGGCGGTCTATCACACACAGGTGTGACAGAGTTACCTTCACCACTGACAGTTGGTTCATGGGTTATGGATGGTGATCTTAACTCAGGTACAGGAGTAGTAGAGGACGTCTTTATCATCACTGACACCTGACTCAGCAGGGGAGGAAGGTGCTGCTGATTCCACAGGTGTGCACAATGTCCTCTGGGAGCTGTGGAAGTTCCAGCGCTCCCCAAATCTCCTCCAGACTATCATCCACGCGGTTGTTCTTCTTGGTCAATTTCTGTCTCTGCTGGTTGAGCCAGTTCCGCATCATCTTCATAAACTTGTGTGCCACATTTTGTATCGTGACATGATTTACCTTCGTGGCTCGGGGGTCACGTTGAAGGTTCTCAGATATGATGTGCCCCAGCTGCTGAGAATACACTTCATGTTGGCCGTTGTCGATGCAGGTGGCCATGGTTTCGTAGGTACACTCGTCAGGGTTTTCTGGGATCATGTCCTGCACCACTTTGTTTGCTGCTGGAATCAGGACATCCAGTGATGCTTTCCTGCAGTTCAAGTTTGTCCTCAGCTTCACGATGAAGCTGGCGATGGCCTCTGTGGCAAATTTGCGGGCAAAAAGGGTTTTGATCTTGTTTGCCACGACGTTCCAGCAGTTTGACCTGCTGGACTGGGCCTCTGGGGTTGGTGTGCCATCATTATTCAGTCCCATATCTTCTCTGTTGCTCCAAATGTAGTGAGCAATTTCCCTTGCTGCTTCATCGGTGACTTCATTAATGCTGTTGACAATCTGCAGATGTTCTTCTTCTGAAATGCCAGCATTAAATTTTACTTCAGCGTCACTCACGTGTTTCAGTAGGATCTGCTTTACAGCTTCAGTGGTCGTATCAATGAAGCTTCCTACTGAGCAGCAGTCTTCTGGTCCTATCACAGAGACTGGAGTCTGCTCCCGAACACTCTCCTGCTCTGCCAGACTTGTGCGCTCAGCTGCCATATTTGGACTCTGTGACCTGGACGCACATGACATCTTGGCTTTGCAGTTTTTAAGAAGGCTGATCGCGTATTTGACGATGAGCTGCAGTCTGCGGGTGATTTTGGACTTGTTGCCTCTGCTGCTTACATTCTCCGGTGAGTTGACCCTCTCTGTAACTTCTTTGTTCACCAGGTCCGTCAGTCTTTGTGCTCTGGTTCCGGACACTGGGCTGCCAGTCACGGTCACAAAAGCGTCAGTGATGGAGGTCCCCAGGTAATTCTGGACGTCTTCCTCACAGATCATTTCTGGGCTTTCTGCAGTCTTTGCAGCCCGATGTTTAAACGCCTCGTCAACAGTTTCACACAAAGCGCTGACCATGTGCTCGCACATTTCTGTGATGACACCTTCAATTTGCTTGTCTATTGACCCAGATGCCAGTTTGGCCCACTGTGTCGCCGTCAGCTGGCCAAGGATCAAGTCGACCACTGGCTGGATCCTCTGTGCTAAGACCCGTGAAGGCTCCAGATCCATATTGTTCTTTCCTGAACTCATGGTGTGTGTGTGCTCGTGCTCGCTCCTCGGTGTATCCTGGAAGTTTTCTGAAAAATCCCAACGAAGATGAAATCCTGTGGATTCTTGTCCTATTTATACCTTCTTTTGATGACGTCACGAATCAGATCAAAGGCACTCGTCGCTAAGCTCCGCCCCTTGGTAACGGTTGTCAAGTAGCGCCTTAGCAACCGTAACTAGGCAGAACGAGCAAAGCTTTCGGTGTTGAAACTAACTAACACACACACACACACACACACACACACACACACACACACACACACACACAGACTAATTAAGGACTAATTGCATAACTGCAATTAAACTTTATAACTCATCTGCCTCTGTCTTTAGTGTCACCATATATTTATATATGTGTACATATTGCAGCTATGTATGAATGCACACGTTGCACAAGCTAAATATATGACACATTTCTATGTGTCTATGTCTATAGATATTATTATTATTATTACTAGTATTATTATTATGTACTGTCATTATTATAAATATTATATGCTGTTATTATTATTGTATACTGTTTTTAACAATATGCTCTATGCACTGGATATGGAGTTGAGTAAAGACAATAAATCTGTATGTTCATGTGCAACACTGAAAGACTGTGGAATGTTTCAGTTTTTCTCTTCAACATTGGTGAACAAAGATATGTGACCCCATCACTCAGTGAGAAGCTGATTGGAGAAAGAGGTTTTGAAAGAGTTAGACGCTTTTCAGAAGTTCTGCAGCTTCCTTCATACTCGGAAGAGGAGGAGAGGGTGAGGTGATCACGAACTACACTGACAGATGTCACTAAATCCTTGACACTGGCCCTTTAAGTGTACTCGCGTCTTTGTAAAATATGTTTAAAGAGGCTATGATCAGTGTTTTCGTTAGCAATGAATCATATGACTACTTGTATCAAAAAGGGGGCACCTCACAGTGACAGAGTTTTAGCACCTTTAAGCTAATTGTTTTGTTTTTTTCCAGCCCGCTTTGCCGGTAAAGACAAAGTTAGCTGCTAGCTGGTGAACATGTAGCATTTATTAGCATAAGAGCCTGACATTTGCAGGTATTGGCGGAGAGTAAAGCAGAGCTGTAAGGAAAGGAGGGAAATCTAGACTTACATTACAAAATCTCAGCTAAAAAAAAAAAACACATAAAACCACCATTTGGCCAAGAATATGGCTAGTTGACTAGATAGCGAAGTTAGCGGAGCGTTTAGCCAGCATAGAGCAAGATACTTACCTCAGGAGGTGGTGGAGACCAAACAGGAGTTTAAAAAGGAGCGTGAATATTGTACATGACTCTGGACGAATGCTAACGCTCCGTGTCTGCTAGGGGTGAAACTGTTTGCTGATGACACACACCTTTTTCACAGCGGCCATTTTGGCATGACATAGTGCAATCAGGTGTTTCCAATTACTGTTTTTTCCGAACTATAAGCCGCTACTTTTTTTCCACGGTTTGAACAAAAATGCTTATACAAAAATGCAGCTTTTCTATTGATTTTTCTCCAGGAAGGAAACAGAGCTGCTGCACGTAAGCTTGGCAATAATGATACAGGCACTAATTTACAGACACTGTTTGGAAACAATCACTTCAGGTATATAAATAAACATTTACCGTACAGAATCTTTCTGTGTATCCGGTGAATATCTCATTTCTCAACCTGGATATCGGCGGCTTATAGTCTGATGCGGCTTGTATATGTAAATGTTTTTGTTTGTTTTTAAACTTAGTGTGTGTGGCTTATATTTATTGTTACAGCGCTCTATAGTCCGAAAAAATAGACTAATTAAGGTCCAGTTCCATTTAGTGCAGCAGAGGCTTTCCAGTGAGCAGCACCCTGACTCTGTGTGACCTGAATGGACCTTAATCAGTATTATTGGTAACACCTGTGTTTACTTTTTCATAAGATAAAATGTCTGCTGTGAAAAAAGGTCTACTGCCATTTAAAAAGATGACAGTATGCTATGAATTAATTATTACTAAAGGGGCTTTCACATCTCTGCGGAGGAGTAGACATAGCTCAAAATGCGAGTGATGTGAGTTTATGATCCACCGTCTGCCCAATCATGAAATGGATCCTCCCCACCCCCCCACCTGCCCCACCTCCCTCCGCTGAGCGTTGGAGGGGTGACAGAGCTGGAGGCTGCAGAGACATGGCTGAGGGAATCCCTGCACAAACCTCCTGTAGTACTACATCACCGAGCTGTCACAGCACCCCCCAAAAAGCAGCCTGACACAGCAAAACAATGCGCGCACGGCTCGAAGCCCGCCTTGTTAGTGATGTGCTGTGTTAGTGATCATAATGACAACAAGAAAAAAAAAACACCCCTAAGAAGATGAGCTTGTGCGAGGCTGATGATTCCTCCAATACACACAGCCGGCAAGGAAACACACACGAAGGAAAACACTAGAAAGCAAACGTGGGAATCAATGCGCATTATTTACCTGAGCGGTAATCAGTGATGGTGATGATGTGTCGGCTGATGACTCTTCTTCTTCTTCTTCTTCTTCTTCTTCTTCTTCTTCTTCTTCTTCTTCTGCGCTCAGGTCCACGGTCCTCCTCAGCCTCCAAGCCCCCCTCTCTCTCTTTCTCTCTCTCTTCTCTTTCTCTCTATCCGTCTCTCTCTCTCTTTCCACAATGCATGCCGGGAACGTGAGGGGTGTAGTGGATTCATTACCGCAGTCGGTGCATGAAGCTGATTGGCCAGCAGGGAAATTAAGGGAGTATCTCTGAGTCAAGAAAAAAGGGGATTGAAATGTGATGCAGGAGAAAAAAAATAGAATAAAAATAAATAAATAATAGAATATTTAAGATTTTATTTCATTGTTTTATTTACCATGTGAAATGTCTCATGTATGTTTATGATGATCAACCTGAACATAATGTTAGCATTAATCAATATATGAAATGACAAAGCAATATGAAAAAGGGGCAATTATAAAGACAAGCCCACAGAGAATAAGTCTACTGCATTATCCTCTCAACACTATACAGGTGATAGATAATGTTAACAACTAGCTTGTGAACATAATAACTATGACTATTTAGCAGCTAATGAGCCAGAGGTTTCCCTCAGGACTGAGTGAAGACCAAGCAAGAGTTGACAGAATGCTGAACATTTACATTCATATTAACATTGCTATGCTGAATATTTAAATAGCTAAAACTTCACAATATCACCTTTATAAGATATTCATTTTTATTTTAAATGGCCAAGACATCTGTTTATGGAAAAAAAAACACTCTCAACATGCTGTTTCAATGAGGTTTTCATAGCCTATAATATCTCAAGTTAAAAACTGAGATTGGGAAATGACAATGCTGCTAATTATAATGCCGCACATGTAATGCTGCACAATTACATGTTATAATATGTTAAAATATGTAGCATATACAAATGTAACAACTGGAAATGATGCTATTCTGTTTTTGCAATGTCTCTAATTAGCAAAAATCTCAGTTTGCTGCTAGCGCTAATAAAACCACTGTTTGGCCCAGAGACAAATGGCTAGCTAGCGACCAGCTAGTTAAGACACTGGGGCATTTAGCCACTAAAGAACCAGATATTTGAGTTGGTGGAGACCAAAAGAGAGCTAAAAGGAGAGTGTATATTCTACATATAGATGACTACAACTGAATACTAATGTTGGCCTATGTCTGCTGGATGTCTAAACAGGGAACAGTTTGCTTCACCACATCACCTCTCTAACATATTTTTTTTATTTTTAGCCTATATCTCAAGTGAGAATCTGACATTAGCAAATTACCACGATGATAATAGTGCACATAGGAAAAAAAACAATTAGACGTAGGTCTCATTCCTGTGGATTATATTATGTAGAACATATAAATGGCGTGCAGGTGAAAATTGTATAGCCCGATGCTATTCTATTTTTGTGATGCTCGTAATTAGCCAAACAGATAGTTAGCAACAAGCTAGTTAAGATAGTGGAGCTTTTAGCCACTACAGAATAAGATACGAGTCGGTGGAGACCAAAAGAGAGTGAGAAAGAGATTGAGGATTGGATGTATTGGTGAATATATGTCTGTTTGTCTCTGTTGGACTTATTTCAGTTTTACATTTATTCACCAAGACCAGGCAGGAGGAGTATATACGACTGCATGTTAGACTGCAGTCTACATGTTTTCACTGTGTGCCATTATTGATCGTCTCCTTTCAAATCATCTGCTGTGGAAATAAAATATGAATGCCCTCCTTTATTGGCACTTTGATGAAGACAAAAAGTCACAGCAGTGTTTTCTGTGTCTTGCAGTGGAATAAACGACCCAGTTATGTATTATGCTATGCTATGCTATGTTATTATTATATTAAATAATAAATAAATTGTGTAAAATGTCCATCACAAGTTCCCAGAGTCCAGGACAACATATGTTTGTTGGTGTGAGCTACAGGCAAAACCCAAATATATAAAATTTATGTAAAAAAAAAGACAAAAAAAAAAAGAAATCAGGACGTTATTTTCAAATACAGATTGTTCTTTTAATCAGCAGAACTTTAGTCTGAGTTACACAGCTACATCTGTGTTACAAATACTGAGAAAAGAAAGATTTGAAAACAGAAATATATTTTTTTTGTTTATTTTTTTTATGATTTATAACCTAACCCTAACCCGTGCAGACCTATAGGAGCCGTAGAACTGCTACATCATCTGCTGGTTGAAGGCTCAGGCAGGTAGGACAGTGTGCTCAACTAAGGTTTTTTTTTTCGAATGAATAATTCAAAAGTGGAGAAACCGAAGCGCTCGGAGGAAACCACAGCAACATCGTGAACACTGTAAACTCCTCACAGCAACAAGGTCAAGGTCCAGAACTGAACCCTGAACTCATCACTGGGAATATGTTACTCTGATGTTACTTTGATGTTACTTTGATGTTTTTTTTTTTTGAATGAATGAATAATTCAAAAGTGGAGAAACCGAAGCACTCGGAGGAAACCACGGCAACACAGTGACAGTTGTTTTTAGTCAAATATGCTGCATTGACAGCATTGGAATGGCTTGCTCACTGTGTGGAAAAGTGAGATGAAGAACCTCTTGATGGCGTTCTTTTTGGGCTTTACCAGCTGTCTTTTCAGACTCTCAATTAAACATTTGTAAAAGTCTGAGTCCTCTAACAGCAGGCACAGCACCACCCCGTCTTTGTTGCCCATCTTTGCACACAGATCCTTGTGCACGGCCCTGGCTGTCTCCTCCATCTGGTGTCCTGTAGGCTGGATAGATTTAAAGTCTATACCGCTTGTGGACAGCATGTCTTTCAGAGTTGAAATGATCTTCTTCTTGTCATCAATTGACACTGATCTCTGTGTGTTCTTCAGACACTGGTGTACCACTGGGACCACTACCAGCGCATGGTACAGCTCTGCAGTTTTTTCAGCTGGTGAGTATTCATCATCATCTTGATCAGCGATGGATGGCGGTCTATCACACACAGGTGTGACAGAGTTACCTTCACCACTGACAGTTGGTTCATGGGTTATGGATGGTGATCTTAACTCAGGTACAGGAGTAGTAGAGACGTCTTTATCATCACTGACACCTGACTCAGCAGGGGAGGAAGGTGCTGCTGATTCCACAGGTGTCACAATGTCCTCTGGGAGCTGTGGAAGTTCCAGCGCTCCCCAAATCTCCTCCAGACTATCATCCACGCGGTTGTTCTTCTTGGTCAATTTCTGTCTCTGCTGGTTGAGCCAGTTCCGCATCATCTTCATAAACTTGTGTGCCACATTTTGTATCGTGACATGATTTACCTTCGTGGCTCGGGGGTCACGTTGAAGGTTCTCAGATATGATGTGCCCCAGCTGCTGAGAATACACTTCATGTTGGCCGTTGTCGATGCAGGTGGCCATGGTTTCGTAGGTACACTCGTCAGGGTTTTCTGGGATCATGTCCTGCACCACTTTGTTTGCTGCTGGAATCAGGACATCCAGTGATGCTTTCCTGCAGTTCAAGTTTGTCCTCAGCTTCACGATGAAGCTGGCGATGGCCTCTGTGGCAAATTTGCGGGCAAAAAGGGTTTTGATCTTGTTTGCCACGACGTTCCAGCAGTTTGACCTGCTGGACTGGGCCTCTGGGGTTGGTGTGCCATCATTATTCAGTCCCATATCTTCTCTGTTGCTCCAAATGTAGTGAGCAATTTCCCTTGCTGCTTCATCGGTGACTTCATTAATGCTGTTGACAATCTGCAGATGTTCTTCTTCTGAAATGCCAGCATTAAATTTTACTTCAGCGTCACTCACGTGTTTCAGTAGGATCTGCTTTACAGCTTCAGTGGTCGTATCAATGAAGCTTCCTACTGAGCAGCAGTCTTCTGGTCCTATCACAGAGACTGGAGTCTGCTCCCGAACACTCTCCTGCTCTGCCAGACTTGTGCGCTCAGCTGCCATATTTGGACTCTGTGACCTGGACGCACATGACATCTTGGCTTTGCAGTTTTTAAGAAGGCTGATCGCGTATTTGACGATGAGCTGCAGTCTGCGGGTGATTTTGGACTTGTTGCCTCTGCTGCTTACATTCTCCGGTGAGTTGACCCTCTCTGTAACTTCTTTGTTCACCAGGTCCGTCAGTCTTTGTGCTCTGGTTCCGGACACTGGGCTGCCAGTCACGGTCACAAAAGCGTCAGTGATGGAGGTCCCCAGGTAATTCTGGACGTCTTCCTCACAGATCATTTCTGGGCTTTCTGCAGTCTTTGCAGCCCGATGTTTAAACGCCTCGTCAACAGTTTCACACAAAGCGCTGACCATGTGCTCGCACATTTCTGTGATGACACCTTCAATTTGCTTGTCTATTGACCCAGATGCCAGTTTGGCCCACTGTGTCGCCGTCAGCTGGCCAAGGATCAAGTCGACCACTGGCTGGATCCTCTGTGCTAAGACCCGTGAAGGCTCCAGATCCATATTGTTCTTTCCTGAACTCATGGTGTGTGTGTGCTCGTGCTCGCTCCTCGGTGTATCCTGGAAGTTTTCTGAAAAATCCCAACGAAGATGAAATCCTGTGGATTCTTGTCCTATTTATACCTTCTTTTGATGACGTCACGAATCAGATCAAAGGCACTCGTCGCTAAGCTCCGCCCCTTGGTAACGGTTGTCAAGTAGCGCCTTAGCAACCGTAACTAGGCAGAACGAGCAAAGCTTTCGGTGTTGAAACTAACTAACACACACACACACACACACACACACACACACACACACACACACACACACACACACACACACACACACACACACAGACTAATTAAGGACTAATTGCATAACTGCAATTAAACTTTATAACTCATCTGCCTCTGTCTTTAGTGTCACCATATATTTATATATGTGTACATATTGCAGCTATGTATGAATGCACACGTTGCACAAGCTAAATATATGACACATTTCTATGTGTCTATGTCTATAGATATTATTATTATTATTACTAGTATTATTATTATGTACTGTCATTATTATAAATATTATATGCTGTTATTATTATTGTATACTGTTTTTAACAATATGCTCTATGCACTGGATATGGAGTTGAGTAAAGACAATAAATCTGTATGTTCATGTGCAACACTGAAAGACTGTGGAATGTTTCAGTTTTTCTCTTCAACATTGGTGAACAAAGATATGTGACCCCATCACTCAGTGAGAAGCTGATTGGAGAAAGAGGTTTTGAAAGAGTTAGACGCTTTTCAGAAGTTCTGCAGCTTCCTTCATACTCGGAAGAGGAGGAGAGGGTGAGGTGATCACGAACTACACTGACAGATGTCACTAAATCCTTGACACTGGCCCTTTAAGTGTACTCGCGTCTTTGTAAAATATGTTTAAAGAGGCTATGATCAGTGTTTTCGTTAGCAATGAATCATATGACTACTTGTATCAAAAAGGGGGCACCTCACAGTGACAGAGTTTTAGCACCTTTAAGCTAATTGTTTTGTTTTTTTCCAGCCCGCTTTGCCGGTAAAGACAAAGTTAGCTGCTAGCTGGTGAACATGTAGCATTTATTAGCATAAGAGCCTGACATTTGCAGGTATTGGCGGAGAGTAAAGCAGAGCTGTAAGGAAAGGAGGGAAATCTAGACTTACATTACAAAATCTCAGCTAAAAAAAAAAAACACATAAAACCACCATTTGGCCAAGAATATGGCTAGTTGACTAGATAGCGAAGTTAGCGGAGCGTTTAGCCAGCATAGAGCAAGATACTTACCTCAGGAGGTGGTGGAGACCAAACAGGAGTTTAAAAAGGAGCGTGAATATTGTACATGACTCTGGACGAATGCTAACGCTCCGTGTCTGCTAGGGGTGAAACTGTTTGCTGATGACACACACCTTTTTCACAGCGGCCATTTTGGCATGACATAGTGCAATCAGGTGTTTCCAATTACTGTTTTTTCCGAACTATAAGCCGCTACTTTTTTTCCACGGTTTGAACAAAAATGCTTATACAAAAATGCAGCTTTTCTATTGATTTTTCTCCAGGAAGGAAACAGAGCTGCTGCACGTAAGCTTGGCAATAATGATACAGGCACTAATTTACAGACACTGTTTGGAAACAATCACTTCAGGTATATAAATAAACATTTACCGTACAGAATCTTTCTGTGTATCCGGTGAATATCTCATTTCTCAACCTGGATATCGGCGGCTTATAGTCTGATGCGGCTTGTATATGTAAATGTTTTTGTTTGTTTTTAAACTTAGTGTGTGTGGCTTATATTTATTGTTACAGCGCTCTATAGTCCGAAAAAATAGACTAATTAAGGTCCAGTTCCATTTAGTGCAGCAGAGGCTTTCCAGTGAGCAGCACCCTGACTCTGTGTGACCTGAATGGACCTTAATCAGTATTATTGGTAACACCTGTGTTTACTTTTTCATAAGATAAAATGTCTGCTGTGAAAAAAGGTCTACTGCCATTTAAAAAGATGACAGTATGCTATGAATTAATTATTACTAAAGGGGCTTTCACATCTCTGCGGAGGAGTAGACATAGCTCAAAATGCGAGTGATGTGAGTTTATGATCCACCGTCTGCCCAATCATGAAATGGATCCTCCCCACCCCCCCACCTGCCCCACCTCCCTCCGCTGAGCGTTGGAGGGGTGACAGAGCTGGAGGCTGCAGAGACATGGCTGAGGGAATCCCTGCACAAACCTCCTGTAGTACTACATCACCGAGCTGTCACAGCACCCCCCAAAAAGCAGTGAGGTGTCTGCCATGGATGCATAGTCTTTAATGTTGAGGTGATTAATGTTGAGGCTGCTGTAGATATGTGTTTCATTTTAAGATACCTATGCAGACCATTTTTGAGCCAGGGCCTATTCAACAGGGGTTTACTTCACAATACATGTTTAGTCACAAGCTGGTATTCAGTCCACTCCTAAGCCAGAGGTTATTTAACCGAGAGGTCAGACAGGTCGGTGCCAACCAGATGTCCAGAAGGAGAAGAGACTTCTTTAGATATTTTGATTAGGAGTCAGGTCAGAGGTTAAGCCTGTAGGGGGTTCTTCCTGGGAAAAGAGGACTATCGTCTTTCAGTTTTTTTCTTTAAAGTAACATCATTGACTTTTGTGCCTTGAGCTGTTGTTAATTACATGTCAGGGGGAGGCACAAACTGTCTATATAAGAGCTTGTCCGGCATGAGGTCGGGAGGGTTCTCTCATTTTTCGGCCTGAGACTCTCCAGGTACTTTGTACTTGTTTCGACACTGTGCTTGTTGTAATAAACTTGTTATACGACTAAGACGGTGTCGGCGGCATTTTCTCTTTAAACATCTTCATCTGCATCACCACCGGAGGATCACAAGGAGTAAGAAGAATACACCACAGAAATGGCGTTGTCGGCAGGATCCGTGTTGCGACCGAGGCGCGGCTGGACGCAGCTCTGCTTTCCTCCTCTCATCCCAGGTGAGCGTACTCCGTTCTGCTGCTTGGGGGGTGGCTGTTGCCAGTGCTGTAGTCTGGCTGTATTGGGTCGCACCGAGACGGTCCGGTGTGGGTGGTTGTGTGTCATGCTATGTTGATGTTTATGGGGAAGTTCCGTTTAAATTTGTTTACTCTTCATCATTTTACTGCGTTGCTGGCAACGGGGTAGGGGGGAGTGATGGTAGAGTAAAATTATGGTTCACATTAGAACAGTAAGGTTGCGCAATAGGTAAAGGAGAGGATGCCTTACAATTAGTATTGCTAGGGAATTAGGAAATTCCACAGTGTGACTGAGCGTACAGGATTGTAGGCGAGGCGAAGGCATCTTACAATCCGTAACGCCAGAGAGTTGGGAAACTCTACAGTTTGACTGGGCGTGACGGATTGGGTAGTTAGAGGTAAAAGGCTAAAGGCCTTATAACAAGTAACGTTAGCTAGAAGTTTGGAACTCAGCAGATGGTCTGCGGCAGCGTGAACGTTTGAGTAGGAAATAGGAATAAGGATTTAAGGTAGCCGCGAATTCGGTAAAGCCCTCTGGGAGGCGGTTTTAGACGGGCCCTAAAACCCGGACAGTTCACTAGGTGATGTTCAGGTCGGTTATAAAAGTATAACTGGGAGTGTAGGTGAAAATATTTGTAGATAGATGACCGCTCTGTCGTGGGCTGACGAGACACGCCTGAAGTCGTTTTGTCAGATATTCTGCACTTCATGAGGTAGCAGAAATTTAGATTAAAGGAAAGGGACGCGGCTGAGCATGCTCAATTAGGACGTATGAATGAGTTGTCTTTAGGATAGATTGTCGATCGTGATTTGTCTTTCTGTTTGTTATATTATGTGTTAAAGTTAAGTGTATTGATAAGCTGGAGAGGGACCCCTCCTCCCTCTCTCGGTCTCTGTCTCTGTGTCTCTCTGTTTCTCTGTCTCTGTTGAAAGAGGCGTCAGCACTGCAGGCTGAAATTTGTGTGTGTGTTTGGAGTTTGACCATTTCTGTTTTGGAAATGTGATTATTCTTCCAGTGTTTATCTAATGAGCCTCTTTTAAGGACTTAAAAAAGGACATTTCTATATGCTAATGATAAAAGTTAATAATTTGTTTTGAGCTTCCGAAACAGATTTATTAAGATATATAAGGAGTGGTGAGAGTAAAGTATAACTTTTTAGAAATAACCATGATCGAGAAGAGTGAAAAGTGTTGAGTGAGTGCTGAGGTTGAAGGCTTTACGGGTGTGGAGTGCACTGTAAGTCTGGTGTTGAAAAGAATGATGTGGAATAAGGTTCGGTGCTGAAGAGCGCAAAGGTAATATTAGGGTTATGATATACATAGTTTGATGAATGAAGCTATGAGCCTTTTTAGAGACATCTCTATAAATAAACTATATGAGCTCCATAAAGATGGTCTCTATAAGATTCATGAGAAATAAATAAATAAATAAATAAATAAATAAATAAATAAATAAATAAATAATAGATAAAGACCTATTTAGGATAAGTAAGGAGATATTAGTACATAATTCTGTGTAAAGATAATTATGATCAAAAAGGAGTGAGTGAGTTTGATGTGGTCAGTAACCCTAAAGTGTTGACAGAAAAGAAAAGGTGGATTACTAAAGAATGTGACATTAAACTGTGATGATATTAAACGAAAATCTAATTCTTGCTGGTTTTCCACGGAGAGACACGGAGAAAAGGCGGAGACTGAACAGGGGTTACGCAGACCAGTTCGGTGACGTCAGACTCCAGCTCAGACCACTGCACAAGGCCAGTACTTCTTTTGTTCACGAACTCCTGCCATACCTGCTGGTTTTGAAATATGTGTATATGCATTTATGATCACTAGAAACCGAGATCTATTTGCTTATATATGTATGATTAGATGTTTATGACTGAAAGTGAGAATAGTTTATTCTGCTTTTATGTGCTATTTTGAGCAAGCGTGGCAACTGACTGATCAGTTAAACTGTTGTATTGTGGATTGCAATTGTGATGTGTTGCTGTTTGTGCATTGTCCTGCTGTTTGAGTTATTCTGAGCTGACTTGTGTCGTATGATTGCATCTAAGATTCTTTAGGGGCTAGAAGTAAAAGCTGTGATTGTGGATACTTGCTTTGTGGTACATAGTTACTATTGATATCTGTTGGCATTTAGAGATCTTGCTGATAGCTTTTTGGGCTAGAGAGGCATTGTGTGGATTTAGTGGTGTAATTTTATTTGCATTATTGGAATCCCCTAAAGTTCCTTGATGTTGGTGACTTTCTTTCTGGGGTTCATTGACTGTGGCATAAAATAGTGATACATCAATAAAATAAATTAGTAAAGCGACTCCAAATTAAGTGATTAGCCTCGAACACATTGAGATTATTTTGATTAGGTGATTGATTAGATCCCTTAATAAAAGAGGTCTCACGAACCTCAGCAAAATTGGTCCCGCCGTTGGCCAGGGACTGATCAACCCTGACCAGTGGAAGGAACCTTTAATCCGGATGTCATTAAAACACTACAAGTGCTTGTTTATAAGGCATCATCTGTTACAATGCGGTATCCGGTGACTATTCTTACACATCATAGTCTCAGGAATCTTTTGAATGAATTAGGGTAAATATACATTGACCATGCCGAGGCTTAGAGACTATCATAGGCTTCTAGTGCAGGAAGATGTTACTTTAGCGAGATGTGCCATGGTGAACCCAGCTGAAACTTTGCTAACTCCAGAGGATGGTAAGCCACATGATTGTGTTCATGAGGCAGGAGGTATTCAAGGCTCAAAACAGACTTACAAGCCCTCCCATTGCATGAGGCAGACTTGGAGTATTGGACAGATGGATCCTGCTACCGTGTGGGAGATAAGTTGAGTGCAGGATATGCCATAGTGAAAGCTCAAGCTGATGAATTTGTTGTGGAGAAGGCTGAAACAATACCACAGCCTGCGTCTGCACAGCTTGCAGAGCTTGTGGGTCTAACAGAAGCATGTTTGTTAGCTGAAGGCAAGCGAGTGACAATTTATACAGATTCTGCTTATGCTCATAATGTGTGTCATCTATTTGAGTCGGTATGGAAGGGCCGTGGGTTTAAGAAAACCGATGGTTCCCCGATACAACACCACGCTCAAATAATAAAGCTGTTGCATGCTATGATGAGACCTAAAGAGATAGCAATAGCTAAATGTGCAGCTTATAGAGCAGATATGTCCAGAGTAACGCAAGGTAACAAAGCAGCTGATGAAGCCGCAAAGGCAGTCACAGGAGCAGATAGAGTGGGTAAAGTTTTGTTGGTCACACATGAAGTTGATTTGGAGGATAGAGTCACTTTTAGGGATGTGTTTTATGCAGAATGTAGCTTCTGAGATTGACAAACAGTTGTGGAGAGACAGGGGTGCCACCCAGGATTTTGGGGTTTTTGGAAGAACCATGCAGGGCTGATAATAGCTCCTCCAGATCTGTTAGGATGCACATGAGGTAGCTTATGTTGCAAGGGGGGAAGTTAAGAGAAAGATTATAATGGAGTATGGATTCGGGGCACTATGTCTACTTGCACAGATTGATTTGTCATAGGCAGATGCACAAACTGTTCCGAAAATAATGTTCTAAGGGGGGTGATGGTTCCGCCTTTCGTAGTCCGACTCTAAGGGGTCCGATGTGTGAGCTAGATGTGGATTTGTTGATCAGACCAGTTGAAGGTAAAGAGGCATATGTTGGTTGTTGTAGATCGATTTTCACGATGGCCTGAAGCTTGTTCAACCAAGGAGAGGGATGCTCAGTCTTTTGCCAAAGTTTTTGCAAAGTTTTGCCAAAGTTTTTTCCAAAGTTTTTTATAAAGAAAAGTCATAAGCAGGTTTGGATAAACTAAAGAGTTCGTGGACAAAACAGTAAAATTGATTTTGTAAATTGTGAATAAAACAGTGTTTTGGTGCAGTTTTATCACCCGCAGAGTCAAGGAATGTGTGAAAATAAATGGGGTCATAAAAAATCAAATTCCAAATCAAATTGTTACATTGGGTAGTAGCACTTCTACTAGCTCAGTGTTCCGCCTAGCAGTAGTTTATGTGAATAAAACAGTAATGCAGTGATTGCATAGTTAAACGTGGGAAGGATGGGGGAGATGAGAATGTTGAAAAGTAAAGATGGAAAGGTTTGGAAATTGAATAGATTGTCAAAGTACGATGATAAACGGCATAAACTTTCTATATAAGTTTGTGTGATATACGACAGATGATGGAAAGTCAGATGATGATGAGGAAGTAGAGTTAGACGGAGAAGTGGAAGAGAGGTACCCGTTTTAATACATATAATACATGTATAGTTGCCATATATTTTAGGTGTCTAGTGAATTAGTAGGAATATGCTAGTAAGTGGCAGTAAAAGGGGAAGTAGCCACTGCAATATATATGTTTGCATAGAATTTATATTAGAGATAGAAATATGAATTATATCCATAATCTGAATTGTATATGTCATTTCTGTATATGTTATTTCTGCAAAGATACTGGTTGGTGTTTTCTTTTTCCCTTAGAACAACAGTGGGGGAGGACCACCATGAGGGTGGTTGATGATTCAAGGATCCCAAGCTGTTAAAGGGATTCAGAGACTCCAATAAGAACAATCAAAAGGACAATTAAGCCTGAACTCTGAACAAGGACATTGGGAGGATGCTCAGAGCAAACATCAACTTAATCAACACTGTGGAGGAACTGTGGGGCTGATCCATAACAAAGAAGAACGGAAATGAAGTAACATATATATGTAATACATGTATAAGATGTTGTTTTTGAATGTTATGTTATACCATGTATTATGTTGAATTGTATGCAATGTGTGGCTCATATGTTGGAACCTCAGTTGTTATTTTTATTTTTCGGTCCGACAGGGAAATTGGGAATAGGCAGGGATAGGTCCATTGGAGGGTACGATGGGTTGACTAGCCTGAAGGTGGATATTTTTGATTTTATTTGCTGAGGTCTCCATATGTATCTGCCTTAATGATGTTTGACATACAATGAGTAAAAGTTCTTTAATTAGATTAGATTGGAGTACTATATGTGGCCGCCTGAGGCAGAGGGGCCGTGAAAGAGTTTTCCTGTCCAGATTGATAAGAAGGACATTTCAGGAAAGATGGCTGCCAGACAGGTTTTTCACTTTCACATTCCATTAAGTTACTTTATTGTTAAGATTATGCTGAGAGACATTATCATTGGTCTAAAAATGTAACCAGGTATCATTCGTTTATCGGGACTCTGTGAAGTCCCGAAGGGGGGAATATGAGGTGTCTGCCATGGATGCATAGTCTTTAATGTTGAGGTGATTAATGTTGAGGCTGCTGTAGATATGTGTTTCATTTTAAGATACCTATGCAGACCATTTTTGAGCCAGGGCCTATTCAACAGGGGTTTACTTCACAATACATGTTTAGTCACAAGCTGGTATTCAGTCCACTCCTAAGCCAGAGGTTATTTAACCGAGAGGTCAGACAGGTCGGTGCCAACCAGATGTCCAGAAGGAGAAGAGACTTCTTTAGATATTTTGATTAGGAGTCAGGTCAGAGGTTAAGCCTGTAGGGGGTTCTTCCTGGGAAAAGAGGACTATCGTCTTTCAGTTTTTTTCTTTAAAGTAACATCATTGACTTTTGTGCCTTGAGCTGTTGTTAATTACATGTCAGGGGGAGGCACAAACTGTCTATATAAGAGCTTGTCCGGCATGAGGTCGGGAGGGTTCTCTCATTTTTCGGCCTGAGACTCTCCAGGTACTTTGTACTTGTTTCGACACTGTGCTTGTTGTAATAAACTTGTTATACGACTAAGACGGTGTCGGCGGCATTTTCTCTTTAAACATCTTCATCTGCATCACCACCGGAGGATCACAAGGAGTAAGAAGAATACACCACAGCAGCCTGACACAGCAAAACAATGCGCGCACGGCTCGAAGCCCGCCTTGTTAGTGATGTGCTGTGTTAGTGATCATAATGACAACAAGAAAAAAAAAACACCCCTAAGAAGATGAGCTTGTGCGAGGCTGATGATTCCTCCAATACACACAGCCGGCAAGGAAACACACACGAAGGAAAACACTAGAAAGCAAACGTGGGAATCAATGCGCATTATTTACCTGAGCGGTAATCAGTGATGGTGATGATGTGTCGGCTGATGACTCTTCTTCTTCTTCTTCTTCTTCTTCTTCTTCTTCTTCTTCTTCTGCGCTCAGGTCCACGGTCCTCCTCAGCCTCCAAGCCCCCCTCTCTCTCTTTCTCTCTCTCTTCTCTTTCTCTCTATCCGTCTCTCTCTCTCTTTCCACAATGCATGCCGGGAACGTGAGGGGTGTAGTGGATTCATTACCGCAGTCGGTGCATGAAGCTGATTGGCCAGCAGGGATATTAAGGGAGTATCTCTGAGTCAAGAAAAAAGGGGATTGAAATGTGATGCAGGAGAAAAAAAATAGAATAAAAATAAATAAATAATAGAATATTTAAGATTTTATTTCATTGTTTTATTTACCATGTGAAATGTCTCATGTATGTTTATGATGATCAACCTGAACATAATGTTAGCATTAATCAATATATGAAATGACAAAGCAATATGAAAAAGGGGCAATTATAAAGACAAGCCCACAGAGAATAAGTCTACTGCATTATCCTCTCAACACTATACAGGTGATAGATAATGTTAACAACTAGCTTGTGAACATAATAACTATGACTATTTAGCAGCTAATGAGCCAGAGGTTTCCCTCAGGACTGAGTGAAGACCAAGCAAGAGTTGACAGAATGCTGAACATTTACATTCATATTAACATTGCTATGCTGAATATTTAAATAGCTAAAACTTCACAATATCACCTTTATAAGATATTCATTTTTATTTTAAATGGCCAAGACATCTGTTTATGGAAAAAAAAACACTCTCAACATGCTGTTTCAATGAGGTTTTCATAGCCTATAATATCTCAAGTTAAAAACTGAGATTGGGAAATGACAATGCTGCTAATTATAATGCCGCACATGTAATGCTGCACAATTACATGTTATAATATGTTAAAATATGTAGCATATACAAATGTAACAACTGGAAATGATGCTATTCTCTTTTTGCAATGTCTCTAATTAGCAAAAATCTCAGTTTGCTGCTAGCGCTAATAAAACCACTGTTTGGCCCAGAGACAAATGGCTAGCTAGCGACCAGCTAGTTAAGACACTGGGGCATTTAGCCACTAAAGAACCAGATATTTGAGTTGGTGGAGACCAAAAGAGAGCTAAAAGGAGAGTGTATATTCTACATATAGATGACTACAACTGAATACTAATGTTGGCCTATGTCTGCTGGATGTCTAAACAGGGAACAGTTTGCTTCACCACATCACCTCTCTAACATATTTTTTTTATTTTTAGCCTATATCTCAAGTGAGAATCTGACATTAGCAAATTACCACGATGATAATAGTGCACATAGGAAAAAAAACAATTAGACGTAGGTCTCATTCCTGTGGATTATATTATGTAGAACATATAAATGGCGTGCAGGTGAAAATTGTATAGCCCGATGCTATTCTATTTTTGTGATGCTCGTAATTAGCCAAACAGATAGTTAGCAACAAGCTAGTTAAGATAGTGGAGCTTTTAGCCACTACAGAATAAGATACGAGTCGGTGGAGACCAAAAGAGAGTGAGAAAGAGATTGAGGATTGGATGTATTGGTGAATATATGTCTGTTTGTCTCTGTTGGACTTATTTCAGTTTTACATTTATTCACCAAGACCAGGCAGGAGGAGTATATACGACTGCATGTTAGACTGCAGTCTACATGTTTTCACTGTGTGCCATTATTGATCGTCTCCTTTCAAATCATCTGCTGTGGAAATAAAATATGAATGCCCTCCTTTATTGGCACTTTGATGAAGACAAAAAGTCACAGCAGTGTTTTCTGTGTCTTGCAGTGGAATAAACGACCCAGTTATTTATTATGCTATGCTATGCTATGTTATTATTATATTAAATAATAAATAAATTGTGTAAAATGTCCATCACAAGTTCCCAGAGTCCAGGACAACATATGTTTGTTGGTGTGAGCTACAGGCAAAACCCAAATATATAAAATTTATGTAAAAAAAAAGACAAAAAAAAAAAGAAATCAGGACGTTATTTTCAAATACAGATTGTTCTTTTAATCAGCAGAACTTTAGTCTGAGTTACACAGCTACATCTGTGTTACAAATACTGAGAAAAGAAAGATTTGAAAACAGAAATATATTTTTTTTGTTTATTTTTTTTATGATTTATAACCTAACCCTAACCCGTGCAGACCTATAGGAGCCGTAGAACTGCTACATCATCTGCTGGTTGAAGGCTCAGGCAGGTAGGACAGTGTGCTCAACTAAGGTTTTTTTTTTCGAATGAATAATTCAAAAGTGGAGAAACCGAAGCGCTCGGAGGAAACCACAGCAACATCGTGAACACTGTAAACTCCTCACAGCAACAAGGTCAAGGTCCAGAACTGAACCCTGAACTCATCACTGGGAATATGTTACTCTGATGTTACTTTGATGTTACTTTGATGTTTTTTTTTTTTGAATGAATGAATAATTCAAAAGTGGAGAAACCGAAGCACTCGGAGGAAACCACGGCAACACAGTGACAGTTGTTTTTAGTCAAATATGCTGCATTGACAGCATTGGAATGGCTTGCTCACTGTGTGGAAAAGTGAGATGAAGAACCTCTTGATGGCGTTCTTTTTGGGCTTTACCAGCTGTCTTTTCAGACTCTCAATTAAACATTTGTAAAAGTCTGAGTCCTCTAACAGCAGGCACAGCACCACCCCGTCTTTGTTGCCCATCTTTGCACACAGATCCTTGTGCACGGCCCTGGCTGTCTCCTCCATCTGGTGTCCTGTAGGCTGGATAGATTTAAAGTCTATACCGCTTGTGGACAGCATGTCTTTCAGAGTTGAAATGATCTTCTTCTTGTCATCAATTGACACTGATCTCTGTGTGTTCTTCAGACACTGGTGTACCACTGGGACCACTACCAGCGCATGGTACAGCTCTGCAGTTTTTTCAGCTGGTGAGTATTCATCATCATCTTGATCAGCGATGGATGGCGGTCTATCACACACAGGTGTGACAGAGTTACCTTCACCACTGACAGTTGGTTCATGGGTTATGGATGGTGATCTTAACTCAGGTACAGGAGTAGTAGAGACGTCTTTATCATCACTGACACCTGACTCAGCAGGGGAGGAAGGTGCTGCTGATTCCACAGGTGTCACAATGTCCTCTGGGAGCTGTGGAAGTTCCAGCGCTCCCCAAATCTCCTCCAGACTATCATCCACGCGGTTGTTCTTCTTGGTCAATTTCTGTCTCTGCTGGTTGAGCCAGTTCCGCATCATCTTCATAAACTTGTGTGCCACATTTTGTATCGTGACATGATTTACCTTCGTGGCTCGGGGGTCACGTTGAAGGTTCTCAGATATGATGTGCCCCAGCTGCTGAGAATACACTTCATGTTGGCCGTTGTCGATGCAGGTGGCCATGGTTTCGTAGGTACACTCGTCAGGGTTTTCTGGGATCATGTCCTGCACCACTTTGTTTGCTGCTGGAATCAGGACATCCAGTGATGCTTTCCTGCAGTTCAAGTTTGTCCTCAGCTTCACGATGAAGCTGGCGATGGCCTCTGTGGCAAATTTGCGGGCAAAAAGGGTTTTGATCTTGTTTGCCACGACGTTCCAGCAGTTTGACCTGCTGGACTGGGCCTCTGGTCTTGGTGTGCCATCATTATTCAGTCCCATATCTTCTCTGTTGCTCCAAATGTAGTGAGCAATTTCCCTTGCTGCTTCATCGGTGACTTCATTAATGCTGTTGACAATCTGCAGATGTTCTTCTTCTGAAATGCCAGCATTAAATTTTACTTCAGCGTCACTCACGTGTTTCAGTAGGATCTGCTTTACAGCTTCAGTGGTCGTATCAATGAAGCTTCCTACTGAGCAGCAGTCTTCTGGTCCTATCACAGAGACTGGAGTCTGCTCCCGAACACTCTCCTGCTCTGCCAGACTTGTGCGCTCAGCTGCCATATTTGGACTCTGTGACCTGGACGCACATGACATCTTGGCTTTGCAGTTTTTAAGAAGGCTGATCGCGTATTTGACGATGAGCTGCAGTCTGCGGGTGATTTTGGACTTGTTGCCTCTGCTGCTTACATTCTCCGGTGAGTTGACCCTCTCTGTAACTTCTTTGTTCACCAGGTCCGTCAGTCTTTGTGCTCTGGTTCCGGACACTGGGCTGCCAGTCACGGTCACAAAAGCGTCAGTGATGGAGGTCCCCAGGTAATTCTGGACGTCTTCCTCACAGATCATTTCTGGGCTTTCTGCAGTCTTTGCAGCCCGATGTTTAAACGCCTCGTCAACAGTTTCACACAAAGCGCTGACCATGTGCTCGCACATTTCTGTGATGACACCTTCAATTTGCTTGTCTATTGACCCAGATGCCAGTTTGGCCCACTGTGTCGCCGTCAGCTGGCCAAGGATCAAGTCGACCACTGGCTGGATCCTCTGTGCTAAGACCCGTGAAGGCTCCAGATCCATATTGTTCTTTCCTGAACTCATGGTGTGTGTGTGCTCGTGCTCGCTCCTCGGTGTATCCTGGAAGTTTTCTGAAAAATCCCAACGAAGATGAAATCCTGTGGATTCTTGTCCTATTTATACCTTCTTTTGATGACGTCACGAATCAGATCAAAGGCACTCGTCGCTAAGCTCCGCCCCTTGGTAACGGTTGTCAAGTAGCGCCTTAGCAACCGTAACTAGGCAGAACGAGCAAAGCTTTCGGTGTTGAAACTAACTAACACACACACACACACACACACACACACACACACACACACACACACACACACACACACACACACACACACACACACACACAGACTAATCAAGGACTAATTGCATAACTGCAATTAAACTTTATAACTCATCTGCCTCTGTCTTTAGTGTCACCATATATTTATATATGTGTACATATTGCAGCTATGTATGAATGCACACGTTGCACAAGCTAAATATATGACACATTTCTATGTGTCTATGTCTATAGATATTATTATTATTATTACTAGTATTATTATTATGTACTGTCATTATTATAAATATTATATGCTGTTATTATTATTGTATACTGTTTTTAACAATATGCTCTATGCACTGGATATGGAGTTGAGTAAAGACAATAAATCTGTATGTTCATGTGCAACACTGAAAGACTGTGGAATGTTTCAGTTTTTCTCTTCAACATTGGTGAACAAAGATATGTGACCCCATCACTCAGTGAGAAGCTGATTGGAGAAAGAGGTTTTGAAAGAGTTAGACGCTTTTCAGAAGTTCTGCAGCTTCCTTCATACTCGGAAGAGGAGGAGAGGGTGAGGTGATCACGAACTACACTGACAGATGTCACTAAATCCTTGACACTGGCCCTTTAAGTGTACTCGCGTCTTTGTAAAATATGTTTAAAGAGGCTATGATCAGTGTTTTCGTTAGCAATGAATCATATGACTACTTGTATCAAAAAGGGGGCACCTCACAGTGACAGAGTTTTAGCACCTTTAAGCTAATTGTTTTGTTTTTTTCCAGCCCGCTTTGCCGGTAAAGACAAAGTTAGCTGCTAGCTGGTGAACATGTAGCATTTATTAGCATAAGAGCCTGACATTTGCAGGTATTGGCGGAGAGTAAAGCAGAGCTGTAAGGAAAGGAGGGAAATCTAGACTTACATTACAAAATCTCAGCTAAAAAAAAAAAACACATAAAACCACCATTTGGCCAAGAATATGGCTAGTTGACTAGATAGCGAAGTTAGCGGAGCGTTTAGCCAGCATAGAGCAAGATACTTACCTCAGGAGGTGGTGGAGACCAAACAGGAGTTTAAAAAGGAGCGTGAATATTGTACATGACTCTGGACGAATGCTAACGCTCCGTGTCTGCTAGGGGTGAAACTGTTTGCTGATGACACACACCTTTTTCACAGCGGCCATTTTGGCATGACATAGTGCAATCAGGTGTTTCCAATTACTGTTTTTTCCGAACTATAAGCCGCTACTTTTTTTCCACGGTTTGAACAAAAATGCTTATACAAAAATGCAGCTTTTCTATTGATTTTTCTCCAGGAAGGAAACAGAGCTGCTGCACGTAAGCTTGGCAATAATGATACAGGCACTAATTTACAGACACTGTTTGGAAACAATCACTTCAGGTATATAAATAAACATTTACCGTACAGAATCTTTCTGTGTATCCGGTGAATATCTCATTTCTCAACCTGGATATCGGCGGCTTGTATATGTAAATGTTTTTGTTTGTTTTTAAACTTAGTGTGTGTGGCTTATATTTATTGTTACAGCGCTCTATAGTCCGAAAAAATAGACTAATTAAGGTCCAGTTCCATTTAGTGCAGCAGAGGCTTTCCAGTGAGCAGCACCCTGACTCTGTGTGACCTGAATGGACCTTAATCAGTATTATTGGTAACACCTGTGTTTACTTTTTCATAAGATAAAATGTCTGCTGTGAAAAAAGGTCTACTGCCATTTAAAAAGATGACAGTATGCTATGAATTAATTATTACTAAAGGGGCTTTCACATCTCTGCGGAGGAGTAGACATAGCTCAAAATGCGAGTGATGTGAGTTTATGATCCACCGTCTGCCCAATCATGAAATGGATCCTCCCCACCCCCCCACCTGCCCCACCTCCCTCCGCTGAGCGTTGGAGGGGTGACAGAGCTGGAGGCTGCAGAGACATGGCTGAGGGAATCCCTGCACAAACCTCCTGTAGTACTACATCACCGAGCTGTCACAGCACCCCCCAAAAAGCAGCCTGACACAGCAAAACAATGCGCGCACGGCTCGAAGCCCGCCTTGTTAGTGATGTGCTGTGTTAGTGATCATAATGACAACAAGAAAAAAAAAACACCCCTAAGAAGATGAGCTTGTGCGAGGCTGATGATTCCTCCAATACACACAGCCGGCAAGGAAACACACACGAAGGAAAACACTAGAAAGCAAACGTGGGAATCAATGCACATTATTTACCTGAGCGGTAATCAGTGATGGTGATGATGTGTCGGCTGATGACTCTTCTTCTTCTTCTTCTTCTTCTTCTTCTTCTTCTTCTTCTTCTTCTTCTTCTTCTTCTGCGCTCAGGTCCACGGTCCTCCTCAGCCTCCAAGCCCCCCTCTCTCTCTTTCTCTCTCTCTTCTCTTTCTCTCTATCCGTCTCTCTCTCTCTTTCCACAATGCATGCCGGGAACGTGAGGGGTGTAGTGGATTCATTACCGCAGTCGGTGCATGAAGCTGATTGGCCAGCAGGGAAATTAAGGGAGTATCTCTGAGTCAAGAAAAAAGGGGATTGAAATGTGATGCAGGAGAAAAAAAATAGAATAAAAATAAATAAATAATAGAATATTTAAGATTTTATTTCATTGTTTTATTTACCATGTGAAATGTCTCATGTATGTTTATGATGATCAACCTGAACATAATGTTAGCATTAATCAATATATGAAATGACAAAGCAATATGAAAAAGGGGCAATTATAAAGACAAGCCCACAGAGAATAAGTCTACTGCATTATCCTCTCAACACTATACAGGTGATAGATAATGTTAACAACTAGCTTGTGAACATAATAACTATGACTATTTAGCAGCTAATGAGCCAGAGGTTTCCCTCAGGACTGAGTGAAGACCAAGCAAGAGTTGACAGAATGCTGAACATTTACATTCATATTAACATTGCTATGCTGAATATTTAAATAGCTAAAACTTCACAATATCACCTTTATAAGATATTCATTTTTATTTTAAATGGCCAAGACATCTGTTTATGGAAAAAAAAACACTCTCAACATGCTGTTTCAATGAGGTTTTCATAGCCTATAATATCTCAAGTTAAAAACTGAGATTGGGAAATGACAATGCTGCTAATTATAATGCCGCACATGTAATGCTGCACAATTACATGTTATAATATGTTAAAATATGTAGCATATACAAATGTAACAACTGGAAATGATGCTATTCTCTTTTTGCAATGTCTCTAATTAGCAAAAATCTCAGTTTGCTGCTAGCGCTAATAAAACCACTGTTTGGCCCAGAGACAAATGGCTAGCTAGCGACCAGCTAGTTAAGACACTGGGGCATTTAGCCACTAAAGAACCAGATATTTGAGTTGGTGGAGACCAAAAGAGAGCTAAAAGGAGAGTGTATATTCTACATATAGATGACTACAACTGAATACTAATGTTGGCCTATGTCTGCTGGATGTCTAAACAGGGAACAGTTTGCTTCACCACATCACCTCTCTAACATATTTTTTTTATTTTTAGCCTATATCTCAAGTGAGAATCTGACATTAGCAAATTACCACGATGATAATAGTGCACATAGGAAAAAAAAACAATTAGACGTAGGTCTCATTCCTGTGGATTATATTATGTAGAACATATAAATGGCGTGCAGGTGAAAATTGTATAGCCCGATGCTATTCTATTTTCGTGATGCTCGTAATTAGCCAAACAGATAGTTAGCAACAAGCTAGTTAAGATAGTGGAGCTTTTAGCCACTACAGAATAAGATACGAGTCGGTGGAGACCAAAAGAGAGTGAGAAAGAGAGTGAGGATTGGATGTATTGGTGAATATATGTCTGTTTGTCTCTGTTGGACTTATTTCAGTTTTACATTTATTCACCAAGACCAGGCAGGAGGAGTATATACGACTGCATGTTAGACTGCAGTCTACATGTTTTCACTGTGTGCCATTATTGATCGTCTCCTTTCAAATCATCTGCTGTGGAAATAAAATATGAATGCCCTCCTTTATTGGCACTTTGATGAAGACAAAAAGTCACAGCAGTGTTTTCTGTGTCTTGCAGTGGAATAAACGACCCAGTTATTTATTATGCTATGCTATGCTATGTTATTATTATATTAAATAATAAATAAATTGTGTAAAATGTCCATCACAAGTTCCCAGAGTCCAGGACAACATATGTTTGTTGGTGTGAGCTACAGGCAAAACCCAAATATATTAAATTTATGTAAAAAAAAAAAAAAAAAACAGAAATCAGGACGTTATTTTCAAATACAGATTGTTCTTTTAATCAGCAGAACTTTAGTCTGAGTTACACAGCTACATCTGTGTTACAAATACTGAGAAAAGAAAGATTTGAAAACAGAAATATATTTTTTTTGTTTATTTTTTTTATGATTTATAACCTAACCCTGACCCGTGCAGACCTATAGGAGCCGTAGAACTGCTACATCATCTGCTGGTTGAAGGCTCAGGCAGGTAGGACAGTGTGCTCAACTAAGGTTTTTTTTTTCGAATGAATAATTCAAAAGTGGAGAAACCGAAGCGCTCGGAGGAAACCACAGCAACATCGGGAACACTGTAAACTCCTCACAGCAACAAGGTCAAGGTCCAGAACTGAACCCTGAACTCATCACTGGGAATATGTTACTCTGATGTTACTTTGATGTTACTTTGATGTTTTTTTTTTTTGAATGAATGAATAATTCAAAAGTGGAGAAACCGAAGCACTCGGAGGAAACCACGGCAACACAGTGACAGTTGTTTTTAGTCAAATATGCTGCATTGACAGCATTGGAATGGCTTGCTCACTGTGTGGAAAAGTGAGATGAAGAACCTCTTGATGGCGTTCTTTTTGGGCTTTACCAGCTGTCTTTTCAGACTCTCAATTAAACATTTGTAAAAGTCTGAGTCCTCTAACAGCAGGCACAGCACCACCCCGTCTTTGTTGCCCATCTTTGCACACAGATCCTTGTGCACGGCCCTGGCTGTCTCCTTCATCTGGTGTCCTGTAGGCTGGATAGATTTAAAGTCTATACCGCTTGTGGACAGCATGTCTTTCAGAGTTGAAATCATCTTCTTCTTGTCATCAATTGACACTGATCTCTGTGTGTTCTTCAGACACTGGTGTACCACTGGGACCACTACCAGCGCATGGTACAGCTCTGCAGTTTTTTCAGCTGGTGAGTATTCATCATCATCTTGATCAGCGATGGATGGGGGTCTATCACACACAGGTGTGACAGAGTTACCTTCACCACTGACAGTTGGTTCATGGGTTATGGATGGTGATCTTAACTCAGGTACAGGAGTAGTAGGGACGTCTTTATCATCACTGACACCTGACTCAGCAGGGGAGGAAGGTGCTGCTGATTCCACAGGTGTGGAATCAATGTCCTCTGGGAGCTGTGGAAGTTCCAGCGCTCCCCAAATCTCCTCCAGACTATCATCCACGCGGTTGTTCTTCTTGGTCAATTTCTGTCTCTGCTGGTTGAGCCAGTTCCGCATCATCTTCATAAACTTGTGTGCCACATTTTGTATCGTGACATGATTTACCTTCGTGGCTCGGGGGTCACGTTGAAGGTTCTCAGATATGATGTGCCCCAGCTGCTGAGAATACACTTCATGTTGGCCGTTGTCGATGCAGGTGGCCATGGTTTCGTAGGTACACTCGTCAGGGTTTTCTGGGATCATGTCCTGCACCACTTTGTTTGCTGCTGGAATCAGGACATCCAGTGATGCTTTCCTGCAGTTCAAGTTTGTCCTCAGCTTCACGATGAAGCTGGCGATGGCCTCCGTGGCAAATTTGCAGGCAAAAAGGGTTTTGATCTTGTTTGCCACGACGTTCCAGCAGTTTGACCTGCTGGACTGGGCCTCTGGTCTTGGTGTGCCATCATTATTCAGTCCCATATCTTCTCTGTTGCTCCAAATGTAGTGAGCAATTTCCCTTGCTGCTTCATCGGTGACTTCATTAATGCTGTTGAGAATCTGCAGATGTTCTTCTTCTGAAATGCCAGCATTAAATTTTACTTCAGCGTCACTCACGTGTTTCAGTAGGATCTGCTTTACAGCTTCAGTGGTCGTATCAATGAAGCTTCCTACTGAGCAGCAGTCTTCTGGTCCTATCACAGAGACTGGAGTCTGCTCCCGAACACTCTCCTGCTCTGCCAGACTTGTGCGCTCAGCTGCCATATTTGGACTCTGTGACCTGGACGCACATGACATCTTGGCTTTGCAGTTTTTAAGAAGGCTGATCGCGTATTTGACGATGAGCTGCAGTCTGCGGGTGATTTTGGACTTGTTGCCTCTGCTGCTTACATTCTCCGGTGAGTTGACCCTCTCTGTAACTTCTTTGTTCACCAGGTCCGTCAGTCTTTGTGCTCTGGTTCCGGACACTGGGCTGCCAGTCACGGTCACAAAAGCGTCAGTGATGGAGGTCCCCAGGTAATTCTGGACGTCTTCCTCACAGATCATTTCTGGGCTTTCTGCAGTCTTTGCAGCCCGATGTTTAAACGCCTCGTCAACAGTTTCACACAAAGCGCTGACCATGTGCTTGCACATTTCTGTGATGACACCTTCAATTTGCTTGTCTATTGACCCAGATGCCAGTTTGGCCCACTGTGTCGCCGTCAGCTGGCCAAGGATCAAGTCGACCACTGGCTGGATCCTCTGTGCTAAGACCCGTGAAGGCTCCAGATCCATATTGTTCTTTCCTGAACTCATGGTGTGTGTGTGCTCGTGCTCGCTCCTCGGTGTATCCTAGAAGTTTTCTGAAAAATCCCAACGAAGATGAAATCCTGTGGATTCTTGTCCTATTTATACCTTCTTTTGATGACGTCACGAATCAAATCAAAGGCACTCGTCGCTAAGCTCCGCCCCTTGGTAACGGTTGTCAAGTAGCGCCTTAGCAACCGTAACTAGGCAGAACGAGCAAAGCTTTCGGTGTTGAAACTAACTAACACACACACACACACACACACACACACACACACACACACACACACACACAAACACACACACACACACAGACTAATTAAAAACTAATTGCAATTAAACTTTATAACTCATCTGCCTCTGTCTTTAGTGTCACCATGAGTAACGTGACAGCAGCCAGAACATCCTCGCAGCCTCTTTACTTAGCACAAGTCGGAACACTAATTGGCACGTGCGTGCGTAACCTGTGGAAAATAAAAGTGTCCTGTATCCCTCTTGTAACGGACAACGTGAACAAATATGTTTCATTAAATGAAAAAAACAAAACCAAACAAGGTCAGCTCAAATATCAAATATGAATGTAAATGCACATCAGCGGCAGATCTGTATACATTAGTTACGGCAGGTTGCCTGTTTCATGACAGACGCAGTGGGCGTAATACCAGCACATAGAAGCAAATTAATCTTTTTAATTTTTTTTAAATTAAATGCATTTCTAAAGTTAAATAACGTTTATTATCCTGGATCTGAGGACCCAGCTTAATAAACGCTGAGGACTTTTCGGCTGTCACAGTATATGACAGCTGAGCCTGGAGACATAATGAATGAATGAATGAATGAACATGAAGCTCACAGGGTGTCTGTGTGGGGAATCACCAGCCTCCGTCAGCTGACAGCTGCTCCACCTTCAGCACGGCCACACAGAGCAGCAAGAAGCGGGAACATGTCGCTGACACCAACCTGTTCAGCTTCATCCACACATGAGTTTGTACACGTCACTTCAGACACTTTCAGGTTGACACACCTGTCACACTGACACACGATGTCGGTGACACACTTCTCGCTTCCAGTCTTTTTTGTGAGCGTCATAATTTGATATAATTCACCATAAATCCAGACACTGCTGATACCCTGAGAGTTTATTCAACTATTGAATTATTTAAGAACACCGAGGAAGACAGAGAGCTTCTCTAAAGACAGGTAGATAAAAAACAAAAGAATAAAAACACAGAATGGGACGAGGACACTTAAAAAACAGATAGATAGATTGGTAAGGTGCAGTAGCAAGATGATGATAATAATACTGATGATATGATGGTAATGTTATTGTTAAAAACAGTATACAATAATAATAACAGCATATAATATTTATAATAATGACAGTACATAATAATAATACTAGTAATAATAATAATAATATCTATAGACATAGACACATAGAAATGTGTCATATATTTAGCTTGTGCAACGTGTGCATTCATACATAGCTGCAATATGTACACATATATAAATATATGGTGACACTAAAGACAGAGGCAGATGAGTTATAAAGTTTAATTGCAGTTATGCAATTAGTCCTTAATTAGTCTGTGTGTGTGTGTGTGTGTGTGTGTGTGTGTGTGTGTGTGTGTGTGTGTGTGTGTGTGTGTGTGTGTGTGTGTTTCAATGGTTTCAACACCGAAAGCTTTGCTCGTTCTGCCTAGTTACGGTTGCTAAGGCGCTACTTGACAACCGTTACCAAGGGGCGGAGCTTAGCGACGAGTGCCTTTGATTTGATTCGTGACGTCATCAAAAGAAGGTATAAATAGGACAAGAATCCACAGGATTTCATCTTCGTTGGGATTTTTCAGAAAACTTCCAGGATACACCGAGGAGCGAGCACGAGCACACACACACCATGAGTTCAGGAAAGAACAATATGGATCTGGAGCCTTCACGGGTCTTAGCACAGAGGATCCAGCCACTGGTCGACTTGATCCTTGGCCAGCTGACGGCGACACAGTGGGCCAAACTGGCATCTGGGTCAATAGACAAGCAAATTGAAGGTGTCATCACAGAAATGTGCGAGCACATGGTCAGAGCTTTGTGTGAAACTGTTGACGAGGCGTTTAAACATCGGACTGCAAAGACTGCAGAAAGCCCAGAAATGATCTGTGAGGAAGACGTCCAGAATTACCTGGGGACCTCCATCACTGACGCTTTTGTGACCGTGACTGGCAGCCCAGTGTCCGGAACCAGAGCACAAAGACTGACGGACCTGGTGAACAAAGAAGTTACAGAGAGGGTCAACTCACCGAAAAATGTAAGCAGCAGAGGCAACAAGTTCAAAATCACCCGCAGACTGCAGATCATCGTCAAATACGCGATCAGCCTTCTTAAAAACTGCAAAGCCAAGATGTCATGTGCGCCCAGGTCACAGAGTCCAAATATGGCAGCTGAGCGCACAAGTCTGGCAGAGCAGGAGAGTGTTCGGGAGCAGACTCCAGTCTCTGTGATAGGACCAGAAGACTGCTGCTCAGTAGGAAGCTTCATTGATACGACCACTGAAGCTGTAAAGCAGGTCCTACTGAAACACGTGAGTGACGCTGAAGTAAAATTTAATGCTGGCATTTCAGAAGAAGAACATCTGCAGATTGTCAACAGCATTAATGAAGTCACCGATGAAGCAGCAAGGGAAATTGCTCACTACATTTGGAGCAACAGAGAAGATATGGGACTGAATAATGATGGCACACCAAGACCAGAGGCCCAGTCCAGCAGGTCAAACTGCTGGAACGTCGTGGCAAACAAGATCAAAACCCTTTTTGCCCGCAAATTTGCCACGGAGGCCATCGCCAGCTTCATCGTGAAGCTGAGGACAAACTTGAACTGCAGGAAAGCATCACTGGATGTCCTGATTCCAGCAGCAAACAAAGTGGTGCAGGACATGATCCCAGAAAACCCTGACGAGTGTACCTACAAAACCATGGCCACCTGCATCGACAACGGCCAACATGAAGTGTATTCTCAGCAGCTGGGGCACATCATATCTGAGAACCTTCAACGTGACCCCCGAGCCACGAAGGTAAATCATGTCACGATACAAAATGTGGCACACAAGTTTATGAAGATGATGCGGAACTGGCTCAACCAGCAGAGACAGAAATTGACCAAGAAGAACAACCGCGTGGATGATAGTCTGGAGGAGATTTGGGGAGCGCTGGAACTTCCACAGCTCCCAGAGGACATTGATTCCACACCTGTGGAATCAGCAGCACCTTCCTCCCCTGCTGAGTCAGGTGTCAGTGATGATAAAGACGTCTCTACTACTCCTGTACCTGAGTTAAGATCACCATCCATAACCCATGAACCAACTGTCAGTGGTGAAGGTAACTCTGTCACACCTGTGTGTGATAGACCGCCATCCATCGCTGATCAAGATGATGATGAATACTCACCAGCTGAAAAAACTGCAGAGCTGTACCATGCGCTGGTAGTGGTCCCAGTGGTACACCAGTGTCTGAAGAACACACAGAGATCAGTGTCAATTGATGACAAGAAGAAGATCATTTCAACTCTGAAAGACATGCTGTCCACAAGCGGTATAGACTTTAAATCTATCCAGCCTACAGGACACCAGATGGAGGAGACAGCCAGGGCCGTGCACAAGGATCTGTGTGCAAAGATGGGCAACAAAGACGGGGTGGTGCTGTGCCTGCTGTTAGAGGACTCAGACTTTTACAAATGTGTAATTGAGAGTCTGAAAAGACAGCTGGTAAAGCCCAAAAAGAACGCCATCAAGAGGTTCTTCATCTCACTTTTCCACACAGTGAGCAAGCCATTCCAATGCTGTCAATGCAGCATATTTGACTAAAAACAACTGTCACTGTGTTGCCGTGGTTTCCTCCGAGTGCTTCGGTTTCTCCACTTTTGAATTATTCATTCATTCAAAAAAAAAAAAAACATCAAAGTAACATCAAAGTAACATCAGAGTAACATATTCCCAGTGATGAGTTCAGGGTTCAGTTCTGGACCTTGACCTTGTTGCTGTGAGGAGTTTACAGTGTTCACGATGTTGCTGTGGTTTCCTCCGAGCGCTTCGGTTTCTCCACTTTTGAATTATTCATTCGAAAAAAAAAAAACCTTAGTTGAGCACACTGTCCTACCTGCCTGAGCCTTCAACCAGCAGATGATGCAGCAGTTCTACGGCTCCTATAGGTCTGCACGGGTCAGGGTTAGGTTATAAATCATAAAAAAAATAAACAAAAAAAATATATTTCTGTTTTCAAATCTTTCTTTTCTCAGTATTTGTAGCACAGATGTAGCTGTGTAACTCAGACTAAAGTTCTGCTGATTAAAAGAACAATCTGTATTTGAAAATAACGTCCTGATTTCTGTTTTTTTTTTTTTTTTTTTACATAAATTTAATATATTTGGGTTTTGCCTGTAGCTCACACCAACAAACATATGTTGTCCTGGACTCTGGGAACTTGTGATGGACATTTTACACAATTTATTTATTATTTAATATAATAATAACATAGCATAGCATAGCATAATAAATAACTGGGTCGTTCATTCCACTGCAAGACACAGAAAACACTGCTGTGACTTTTTGTCTTCATCAAAGTGCCAATAAAGGAGGGCATTCATATTTTATTTCCACAGCAGATGATTTGAAAGGAGACGATCAATAATGGCACACAGTGAAAACATGTAGACTGCAGTCTAACATGCAGTCGTATATACTCCTCCTGCCTGGTCTTGGTGAATAAATGTAAAACTGAAATAAGTCCAACAGAGACAAACAGACATATATTCACCAACAAACAGGGGCGGACTGGGACAAAAAATCGGCCCTTGCATTTTGGACCAGACCGGCCCACAACATTTGATAACACACCTTTTCCTTTTATTGCAAAAGTAAGGGTCACTTACTTTTGCAATATTATTTATATCATGTTACTACTTCTGAAGTATTATTTATATCTTGGTTACTACTTTTACAATATTATTTATTACATGCTCACTTACATTGCAACATTTTCATATGATGGTCACTTTACCTTACAATTCTTTTTATATATGTAAAGATGGTTTCAAATGAATGCTGATGTTGCTCAATGTCTGCTGAATATGTGGAAAGCCAACTGTTTGCTAACACAATCTCCATAATGAACATCAATGTTTTTTTCCTTCAGGTTTTCCCGCTGCTCCCCACATGGCCAATGGTTCAGTTAGTCCTCCTGTAAATGGTTTGTTAAGGTGCCCTATCAGTTCTTGCCATTCAACATGACCTTTTTTGATGTGATTAATGAAAAAAACATTACCGGAATGTCAAATGATTGAGATGTTTGTCATATCAAAACATCAACAGGGGTAAATATTTGATGAAGGCACTCAGGCTCCGAAGAACATGTCAAGCCACAGCTGTCAGTGATGTAACAGAGTGTAATAACAGCATCATTAATCTTCTTTAACCCACAGGCTGCAGGCATGACACCACGGCGATGCTCCTGTCTGTTTGCTGTGTGAAAGAGTATTCTCTGTGCGGTCAAAAGCTCATTTATTTCAGCTGCAGGCTGATACCATAATATTATAGCTTGAATAGCTGATCATATGTTTCATTTCAGGGGTTCATTGATCATATGTCGGAATGTGTGATGAATAATGAGAACAATAAGAGCCTAATTATGACACTGGAGTCTCCAGTCAATACATTAGACAACAGAATTATAAGCACAAAGCTGGATCAAGAAAACTTTTAATTATTCATGGATAACTGTGCGAATGAATGTACAAATCCTGGGATTGTGTTGGTACTAATTACACTTTAATGAGAGGCTGTGGTCCAGCTTCCGGCCCTCTGGAACAGCACATTCGCAGATGCTGCGATAGCAGCTAATTAGTTTCATATTAAATGTGTGTAAAGCTTCATCAGCATTAAGTTGGATATTTATAGACAAATACATGAATTTGAGCCCTAACCAACGTTTTAGCTGAATAATTTCAGCTTCAGGCGTCTCTTTGGTCATTTAGGGGTGTCGTCTTGATTTCATGACATAATCAACTCTCTGCTGTGAATGCATGAACGTGCAAAAAAAAATAAAAAATAGACAGCAAAGCAGAGACACAGGCTGAGGCTGCACCTCAAAGTTCAGTGCAAATGTTTTCGTCCGCTCACAGCGAGATGAATCTGACATCATACAGCAGCTGCACAAAAATAGAATCTGAGATGAGACTACAGCCTGGTTGTCTCTTTCACAGCAGGAGTTTACCCACATTACAAGACCACATTTCCCATTGTCCCAGTCCCTTCCTGCTCATTCATCACAGAGCTTAAGGCAGGACAGTAGTCGTAATAACAAAAATAAAATGTAAAATGTGAAAGTGCAATGTCAATGAAAGAAAAAAACAAAAGTGTCCAATATTTACTGTGTCCAAAATCATTCCCTTGTTGACTCATTTAGTATTCCCTATAGAGTGTAACATACATATGAATATGAATATGTGCCAACACTGACTGCATCCATAAAATGCTGAAGGTGTTTCTGACACAGCTCACGTCTACAGGCTGCTGGCAGCTCTGTGAGGCTCTACTGAGGCACAGAGGTGCTAACTCAACAATGACAATGCTAACATGTTGATGTAAACTTAACTTAGCCTGTTGCTTATTAGCACTGAACACATAAGGCTGATGGGAACGTCCTCAGTTTTTGTGATATTTATTCATAAACATGGAAAGTATAAAACATGTTAACTGGCCCCGAGCTAATCCAAAAGTTGTCGAAGATGTGGTCAAGTTAAAAGAAGCCTGGTTGCTCAAACAAGCCACCTATGACGGTACCAACTTGTCACATTAAAGTGGCCATACTTTAGATTATACATAAGCCTAAATATAATTTCAACCCTCAGTACAGTTGTCATGAACGGGGAAATGAGCTACAGTATAGAGACTAAAACAGTTTTTTGTACCAGGCTGTAAACATGTTTATTTCTGTTGTGAAGTTGGATATTTGAACATGGGGACTTATGGAGACTGACTCACTTCTGGAGCCAGCCTCAAGTGGTGGTTCAGGGAACTTCTGTGTGGTTTTGGTCATAAACCAAAGTATTGGACAGATTAGACCAGATGCTGTGATATTACAGATCATCCTGAGGAGAATGTGAATATTTAAACCAAATTTCACGATAATCTATCTAATAGTCAAGACATTTCACACATGACTCCATGAAGCACCTTTGAGGACACACAAATGTGGCAAGAGAGACAGATTTAGCAAATATACAGCAGTCACCATACACCTACAATACCTGGCTGATCAACAGGTGTAGTATTGATCTATTGAGGCTGCACAAACCGTAGATCTGCCGAGCACAGCTGATGTTGGAATCACCATAAACATTTCAGAAACTCAACAAAAACTTCTCCTGCTATCAGCCAAATAAAAGATCTGACTCACTTCCACTCAGCCCGGGGTTTTGCCGCTATAGCATTCTTCTATCACCTGGAACAAAACCACCATGACTCAGCAGAAACATAAACACCACAAACACCAGAAGGGGTGCACGCAAACAAAGGGAAAGAGAGTCATATTTAATTCATAAGCTCTTGTAATGCAGGAAAACCAGATTTTCCAATATGCTGTGGCCTGGAAGCTTCATGCAGCCATCTCTGGAGGATCTGCTCTGTCTACCAGGAAACAACAGCCAGGGCAAGACACAGCAGCCGCCACGGGCACACATCAGACAGGAAGTAGCTGCTTAGGCTGGTTAATGTCAGTGGATATTTACTGTCACTGGGTGGGCTGGTGCATCCTGCAGGGCACAGCTGCATTTCCCATAGGACAGCTCTATCTTAATGGGCAGCGAACGCATAATGAAGCACGAGGGCGGAGAAATGGATGCAGTGGTAGTGACAGCCAAATCCATTTTCTCTCTGGGAATTGTCTCTTTGTAATCTACTGCTAAATCAGAGCTGTTTGTCTTTATGGCACAGAAAAAAACCCCAATATGTTGCGAACCCAATGGGAATAAATGTTCTCGATTAGTGCTCTTATACTTAATCATATACTGCAGGGGTCCCTTGGGAGAGGATTTAGTCCTCCACCACCCCCCCAAGCAGCAGCGTGTTTGAATCATCTCATATTAGTTCAATTATCATTAATACAAATTGTTCATAGAGCTTTAATAACAGCAGAGCTTTATTTTGAAGTGACAATATTAAATCTGGAGTCAGATTTGACACATTACTTTTAATTTATACCCCATGCACCCAACATATCACTAGTAAATAAGAAACTATGGTAGGATAATAGATAGATAGATAGATAGATAGATAGATAGATAGATAGATAGATAGATAGATAGATAGATAGATAGATAGATAGATAGATAGATAGATAGATAGATAGATAGATAGATAGATAGATAGATAGATATACTTTATTTATCCCAAGCTGGGAAATTATAGTATAGTATAGTATAGTATAGTATAGTATAGTATAGTATAGTATAGTATAGTATAGTATAGTATAGTATAGTCTTCTCCTCCTTAAAGCAGCATATTATGCTGATATGGCTAATGTATAAGCTACCAATTGCCTTAAAAGGTACAGAGAACGTACACAAAGGTGGCATATAGTGGTGGAAAATCGCTTGCCTCATCTCTCATTCCAAGCTTGGATAAACTACACAAAAAACAGAGACTGTCCTATCTGGCTTTGTAGAAAAATGGCGGTTCAACATGGATAGATGTAGATATAAAAATCTCATTCTAAAGTGAGAAATAAAAATAAAAACAAGATGATCTTATAAATGAATAAATAAATAACTTTAATTTCAGGTTATCCGACACAAATGGTCCGTTAGATCCCCTCTAAATGTTGCACACTGGACCTCTAACACATCCTGTTGATGCAGAGCAACATCAGCATTCATTTGGAGCCTTGTGGAAAGCTTTGTCTGTTTGGCCGAACACTACTGAGCACCAAAAGTCCTGAAGGATTTCATGTTGTGTGCACTTGATGAAGAAAACAGTTAAGCTGTAGGCAAAAAAACAAAACAAAACAATGAGCTGAAAGATGCTAAAATGCTCTGTAGAGTTGAGGTGAATCAGCTGATAGTCCTCTGTGGGTTCATCTCTACGAGCAACACCTGCCACATTCCATTGGTAATATAAAAACACATTGGCGTAGATTTAACTACAGTTTTTATGTTTATTTCATTGAATTTTTGTTATACTTGTACTCATCAAAGTACATCTAGACCAGTTTGGTGGTATAGTAATTTGGCATTACGCCTGCACAATAGTAAAATACTGTTTAATATCTTAATTTTCATATAGTAATGTAAATCTAATTTACAAATCTAATCTTCAGCATTAGTGTAAGTCAATGGATTATTTTTTTTTTTTTTGCATGTGGAATAATTCAGTGAAAACATCAGGGTGCACAACTACAGCAAAATCTCATCTTAACATACAAACATATTCACGTTCACACTGCGGATTGTCAGGAACACACAACAGGAGGCGGTTGCTTGTGTATGTATACACTGTGTGTGTACGTCTGTGTGCGCGTGTGTCGAGGGGAGATGGGCGGGGGGTGATTTACAGGCCTAATGTCTAATGTGAGAGGAAGCACTGGCAGCCATATTGATCATTTTTCATGCCCTGCCTCATTTCACTAAGAGGCCCAGCCCGATCGCTGGTGGCGTTTTCAATTCACTTACGAGCAAGAGAGAACTGCAGCTCCAGCAGTGACAAACAAAGCCAAATGATACAAAACAGAGCACAGAAATAAAACACAATTCCTGTGTGCGGTCAACATGAATATTACTTTTATTTTTAAAGTTTAAAATAATAGTGTTTGCAAATAGTACAACAGTTTAGTTGAAGTGGAAATGCAATGTTGAGCAAATGACACACTGAGAACAATGTAAGTGGTGCTTATAAAAATCAATAACCACATCCTAAACATTGTGTGAAACAAAATCAACTCACACACACACATTTCAAAACCTCATTTACAGTTTGTAACTAAAGCTGTTCATTTAAAAACCTTTTTTTGGGGGGATTTTTCTGGGATTTTCCATTTGCTCATAAAAAAAGTGCAAACGGAAATGATTGTAGTTATAGTAATTATTTGTTTCAGTGTATTGAATAGGTACATGGATACAAGTGGCAAACTGCAATGGAAAAGGCTTTACGGTATAAATCGTATTGTACATGAAATATGCAACTCAAAAACTTCAGATCTCCGGAGCGATGAGGAGACTGCGATCTTCCTTAAATCAAAACGTGAAAGGTCATATTTCCATCCTGTTTTTTCCAAGTGGTTTCTGTTCATTTAAAGTTTAACAGGCGCTCTCTGCTTCTGTGATGGCCTAACGGTGCCTGGCGAGAATCATCGCCAAATGTTTACTTTGCAAAGAACTGGCGCTAAATTGGGATGAAAAGCTTGGCTAGTGTATGAAACTGCATAGAAGCCACTGTACTCCTCATTAAAGTTGGTCATAATATTTATTCATCTCGTTAATCGCTTCATTTACTCAAAGCATTCCGCATGAGCTCCTTCAAATCGTCATTACCATTCCCAAAGAAAAACCCTGACCTGCCCTCGCTGCACATTTGTCCCTAAGCAATCACACAAGAGTCGCCCTTTGATGAAGAAGATGAAGAATATGGCGTGGATTTGGTAGATGTACTGCTGGATGAGAAATTGACAGAGCTTGTGTTGGATTGGTATGAGGATGTGCTGGGTTGGTATGAGGATGTGCTGGGTTTGTATGAGGATGTGCTGGGTTGGTATGAGGATGTGCTGGGTTGGTATGAGGATGTGCTGGGTTGGTATGAGGATGTGCTGGGTTTGTATGAGGATGTGCTGTATGGAGCTGGTTTGGGCACTGCTACTGGTTTGGGTGCCGGCACTGGAATTGGCGCCGGTACTGAGGCAACACCAAATAGACCATCGAACAGGTGCGTGGTCTTGTACTCAAGCAGGTACTCGGGGTAGATCTGCAACTTCTCAAACACAACATAGATGGAAGGGTCCATAGTGTCGTCTACGCAGCTGTCGAAAAAGTTGATGTCCCCGCCGTCCTTGGAAGGAGGCCGGACGTAGCTGGAGGACCCTTTGGTGTAGCTTCCCACCAAGATCCGTGAGATGAACATGGATCTGACATTAGAGTCACCGGTGTAGTTGTGAGAGTATTTGGCATCCCGGGCAAAGTAACTACCTTCAGACACACAAAGGGATTTCAAATGCTTGGATTATTGTAATGTATAATCAATATACAGTCGTCCCTCGCTATATCGCGGTTCACTTTTCGCGGACTCGCTGTTTCGCGGATTTTTTTCAGTGTAATTTTGCATGCTTTTTTTTTTACAGCGTACTGTAACAGTATGAATGCGCATTGTGTTCTGTGTCCTAAATTGGCTAAGGGAGAACCGCACATGTGTTCTGCGTCCTGTTTAAGGGAGTACTGCACAAAATGCGTGTAATAAGGTGTATAAAAGTGTGTGGTTAGGGGTGTTACGGCCTTAAAACATGTGTAATAATTGTAAAATTTACTTCGCGGATTTCGTTTATTGCGGGTTATTTTTAGAACGTATCACCCGCGATAAACGAGGGACCACTGTACTAATGATTTCATTGTCAATTCATCTGCAAATTATTTTCCTGAATAAACAATTATTTGTTTGGTCTATAAAATATTTTTTATAAGATGAATTATCCAAATAACAGTCTATTCATAGATATTACCTTTATTATCACATATAACCATTAAAAAAGGAGCAACTATGAGGCTGAAACCAGCAAATGTTTGACATTTACTCAACTATCAAAACAGCTAAACAACTTAAGGTATTGCAAAAAGATCTATTGTCTTCGAAGGAGCTATGAAGTCATTCTACAGCAATACTGAACTTACTTAAACAGTAGATAAAGGTGACCTGTCCCTTTAAATTTGTGTACGCATTGAGTGTGACGTTCAGATTTTAGGATTGGTCCTCTAAGAGTACATCTTTAATTTTACACAGCACCTGCACATCTTTGGTTATCAAATCAGTTCAGTAGCCCAGACTGGATATTTCTTCAACTTACCTTTGCCGAAAGCAGTTCCATGAGTTCCGCAGATTCTCCAGTCAAAGTTGGTGTGGCAGATGACATCCACATACTTAGAGTCAGTGCCATGAAACAGCTTTTTCTCTGTCACCATGCGCCCACCGTTCTTGGTCCTCATCTGAGTTTTCTGCCTTTATTTAGGAAGAAGAAATAACTTTGTTATGCGTAATGCGAACATGTCACACACAGTGGACACAAGTGGCAATTACATGACAAGGATGATCAATTCTAAAACATGGAAAAACAGTAGCACAAAGGGAAGGGAAACACATCTACTTAAATAAACACTTTTCTCACAACCAGTCAGTGGTGGAAAGAAGATATGAAACACACAACCACTCAGATTGATTGGTGAGAATCATATACATACCACTGAAAGACTTCCCAAAGAGCTTTGTTCTGAATCCTTTCAATTTTGATGATGTCAAAGCCTTTCATGGTTTTACAGAAAAGAGCTTCAATCTCCTTAAATTCATCTGTGGTGCGCAGGAGGGGGACTCGCTGGAAAACGTAGCAGAGACAGAACATTCAATTCTTTCACAAACCTTTCTAGAAACATTTTCTAACCTGCATTAACTGATTTTTGGGCCAATTCACTAGCAAACAGTTTCTTATTTACGCACCAGACAGACACGCAGCAGTGTGTCAAAATCAAGTGTAAGCCTTTCGATTTTGTTTAGCTAAAAGACGAGCAAAAAAGGATCAGATCTGCAGAAATTGTACGACGGCAAAAGAAGGTCATACCCTCGTTTGCTGTGTCACCCTCTGTCTAAAGCAAACCGTATTGTTTTTAGTTGCAGAGCACCTCATTGGACTGCTTTACTACCACAAGGGGGAGCTACCTCAGTTTGATTATCTGTGTCGTCTGCAGCCAAAGAGTGTTGTAAGTGCAGGTTTTGCTTTTATTATAGCTGCCGGTGGCCCTGTGGTCCAAACCGCAGCATTTATTATTCTTAGCACATCTATCACAACTTGTATGCTTCTGCCTTTAGGTGGACTGCTCTGTGGTTCTGTGGGTGGATGATGTTGGTCAAAAGTTACTCAAAAGTGTTACTATTTTCTGCAGTGGATTAATGCACAATTTATGAGTCAACAATATTTGGACAACAGTGAAGCTCTCTGTCAAAGAGGACTTATACATCAGGCTTTGACAACATACTTCACCCTTTGCTGACAATTAACAAAAGTATAGATTATCACCAGCCTTATAATTTGACGTCGTTTTGATACAAAATGTAACTTGAATTAATAGGCACACCAATAGCTGTGCCTCCACTGTGAGCTGTATACAATTGTGAGTTTAGAATGCACCCACAGTAGGAAAATAACTAAAGGTGTAGGTATTATGAGGAATGATGGTTTGATTTCTAACTGGTGTTGATGGAAATAAGATGCACATCTTAAAGAAAGAGTCAGACAGCGGTGCAACAACTCCTGCTACTATCTTTGTTAGTAAAGATGGTTTTCTTTGTTTTTATTTCATTTGTAGTCAGTATTATATGAAATAGACACAGAATTCAAAATCAGGGTTAAAATATAGTAAAAAAAACATGATATAATGCATATGCATATAAATATGCATATAAAACAGAACCTGTTTGAGTCTTTATATAGGCCATCTATAGGCCACCGCTTAAATAGTAGGCACACTTCCTCACTCGAACCGAGGGTCTAAGGACAGAGGGTGTCGCTCCCTGTACAGATTTGATTTGATTTGATACCCTTTTATGGGATTTAGTAGGTGGGTACTTTATTGGGCGGTTGAATATGTGAAGGCAATATCAGTTAATTAAGTTAAATTATTGCATGTTTTACATATCATAACTTCTGCAGCACAGTGTATTACACAGTGTACATTCATTTATGCTGTACACATAATGATAACGATATGTTCTGTTTGATTTTTCTGTTAATGTTTCTGCAAAGCGACACCCAGAAGACAAACAATAAGCATATAGGGACCTCTCGGCAATTACTATGTGGATTTAGCTAATTTTAGCAGTCTGTTAAGCAATTATTTTATTTTTCTGAAATATTAATAGCACATAATTATATAACAATATAATAGCACATAATTATAATTTCTAAGTCCAGCGATGAATGCTGGCCAAAAGCGTGTGGTGCATTCACAATACCTTGTATCCTGTTTGAGTGACCTGGGTCTTGTCCCAGTGGTCTGGTACAGCAGCCAAACTTGCCCGAGGCCTTGTGTGGTGAGAAAGCAAACAAAGATTAGTTATTTTGTGAGGTGGTCTGAATACAATGTTTTTTTATGAAACATAAGTGGAATGTGGTACCTCACTCTCCTTGCTTGGACATCCTCAGCGGAGACAAACCGGGGCCGTCTCCTCACAACCCTCTTAGTTCCATAACGTTTGTTTGTCTGTATCATGTCTGAGACAGAGAAAACAGCATGATTATAATACTGTTTGAAATGTGGAAAACGGCAAACGCACAGATCAACAGTACACTCTTTGTTTACCCTGGAAACTTAGCGAATACGACTGTGAGCCGGCAGTGAATTCCACTTCATCTTTGTTATTGGCCATAAACATCTGTTCCAGTTTAGCGCTGTCCATGTCTGCTTGTTTGTGCCCACCATCCTGCCACACAAGACAGATAGATGACCAGTCAGGAGCCAGTTGGTACAGTATGCATAGACATAAGTACAGCAGCTAGAGAACCAGGAGTAGACGTTTCACATTACTTACCTTTTTTTTAAATTAGAAGGTTAGCTCCACTATCATGTCTCTACGCTAAATGTGAAGCTATTGCCAGCAGCCTTTTAGCATTACCATAGAAGAGTGGACACTCAGCTAGTCTGAGTACTACTGATATGGAGGGGGGTAGATTTATCATGTCAAGTGAAGGTCTTCAGAAGGTTTTTAAAGGAAAAGTGGGACGCCCCTGATCTGGTAGGAACTGGTAGGACGTTCCACCAACAATCGATTATTGGAGGAATGCAACAGTTGGGAGGTAACAAATGTCTGTACAGGGGCATTATAACATTGGAGTGGAATTCTATTCGGATCTAACCATAGACATATATACATAGACGCCGCATTGAGCGGGTTGGTGGTTGGTCGCAATACGTCAATGGCGCTGCTATATTGTATAAGGCAGATCTGCCCTGTAAACTAATACAAGGAAATGGACTGAACTTCATAAAGCGCCTTTCTACAAAGTGCTTTAAGTTAATGCCTCTTACACACCCATTCACACACACACTAATATATCTGGGAAACAAACGGGCACCAAAAACAACGTATGTAACTTTTAAAGTGATGATTATAAATGTTTACTCCTTATGTAAGCACCAAACCAACATATGTATTTTTCTAATGCTGATTGTTTACAGCTACTAATGTGTGTAACACTGTTACTGTGATGATAAATATTGAAATATTTATATTTAATATTTAATCTGTGTCTATAATAACCAGATCCTGAAATGTAGACGTGAATGAAATGAAATGAGGGTTTTCTGAATAAAGAGCACTAACGTGTACATTACACGTGAAAATATATACATACATATAGTACACACACACACACACGTGTGTGTACTATATATATATATATATATATATATATATATATATATATAGAGAGAGAGAGAGAGAGAGAGATCACATCCTCTGAATGTGCTGAACCCATGCCCACTGGTGGAAGCAGTCAAGTAGCAATTTTATAGTGACTGAAACGTATCAGATGAGTTCAGAAAATGACATGAAACACTCTGAGGGAGATCAATTCATATCTATCTCTCTGCTAGGCGTGCAGGGGTAAACTCAGGGTGGCCTCAGTGTGTCATCGAGCCACCCTTTAAGGAGCGCCCACAAAATCCTGGACTAGAAACTGGTGAAAAACTGTTTGAACCTCTAACTCCACATTTCAGTAATATATCGTTACAAGTCTTTTCACATGTTTTCAGCAACTATTTTCCAACACATTAAATTTATTTTGAAAGATACAACTTTGATGCAGTATTATTATTGTCAAACAACAAACTATTTATTTTACCCTTCTGGTAATACATACTGCTTGATGTGAAATTTGAATAATAAAGTAAATTTACTAGATAAAGTAAATCTACCACTATTTACTTACACCTATGTATGTCTATTATAATAATATTAATTTAATCACCTTTTTCATCTCATTAGAATCAGAGGTATCAGCACTTCTGATATGAATGAAATGGAACAAGGGAACTAGTGATATTCAGTCTGGTCCTGGATTAGATTTTCTGTCAGACAATTATTGTCTTATATTCATAATTTCATGCTGTGTTCACGTGCCTCTTTAGAAGTCTGCAATCTGTAACTTCTTGTAATGTAATGTTCTTATTGGGGAGTGGAAACCTGGACGACAAAAGATAATCAAAGATAAGAAGGGCTCAGCTTTGAAGAGGACTGAATCAGCTTTAGCTCCACCAAACGCCTTCAAAACTTCATTTCTTAATTCATCCATCCAATGTGAGCATGACAAATCCAAATTTATGCAATCTGACTACAATCTCCTTCGCTGCTGCTAATCTCTTTCCTCAGAGATGATGCCACACAGCCCGTACACACAGCCCAGGCGGCGTCTTTGCCTCTTTTGATTTTTCTGTGTGGTTGTAGGGGTATAAAAGATAAGATTAACACTTCAATGATGTGCATGAGCAGCAGCTTAAGAGGTAGAGAAAAAAAGTCTACTATAAACATAAAACAGAGTATAAAGGGTTATGTAAGCATATGTAGTCATCAGTTGAGAACAGGTTTAGTAGACCATGAGTGGGAGAGATCAAATGGGAATCTCAGTCCTGTTGTGATTTAAGTTTTTATGATTCAAAAGCAGAATCTGACATGACTCCGTTCCACAACAACCATCAGAGTCCAGCGTGGCTCAGATAGCAGAGCATTGCATCAGAAGGCTGATATCACATTATAAATTTAACTTGGACAGCCTCACCTCTTTCTCATCGTGTGTGAAATGTATTAAGAGTGAGCTTGCTGCAGTGAGTTGCTGTCACTACGGCAGCATTTATCGGTCGTGGTACGCCTACAAAATGTCACAGAAACAGAGGTAAAGGGGACATTTTTAGCCCAAATCAGCTCCAGTAGTGTCGCTTGCCGAGGCATGTTGTCAATGTGAATATCCTAAGTGAAGCTGTTGGCTGCTGCTGTTTTTTTCATGCTGCTCTACTGTTTCCTAACTCACCCTGTTGTCTATTAGAAACTCTGTCAATGTTTCAACAGAGGACACTTAGAAGGTTTTTATGATGCGGTGTTATTGGAGGGTAATGACTTCAAACTTTAAACAGCATATGTATTTTTCTCCGTGATGTAATTTACAACTAGATATTATGTGTCTCCCTCACACAGGGAGAAAACATGGACGACGTGAAGCTGCATTTCACAGCTACATGCATAAAAACAGTAATTACACAAAACTATGTTATTATTCTAATATATTATTAGTATATATTTCCTGTAACGTCCTTTAGGTGTTGTCCTGTTGGCCTGAATCTATGTGAATGTAGCATTAAAATGGTCAGATAATACATGTCTTGATTGGCTGCAATTATAGAACAGATACTTTATTAATCCCTCAAGGAGAAATATTTTTTGGCACAGTTTTTCTTACATGCATTTTACCCGAAATACAACCACACACACTCACACAGACCTGCAAATGTGGAGAGATGGGCGGCACCCTGGGATCGGTTAAGGGTGCGCAGGAGGTGAACTGGCACCACTCCAGCTACCAGTCCACCCTCTAAAATTTGGTCCTAAGCCAAGTCTCTACAGACTAAGCTCAATATTATTGACTGTTGTTGAATCCTGAATGGAGCCATTTTAAGAACAAGAGATAATTTGGTGGAAAAGGAGTATGTCTGATCTGCATTACTTTTCCTGATACTTCCCACCACGATTGCAGCATTTTTTAACTATTCACCTTTCCTCCACTCACAAACGAACAACACCAACACTAACTAACAAGCTCATGACTAATTATGGATGTAATTAGATATAAATATAAATTCTACAGGACAGCCATGTTTTTTTCTTTAGAAATTTCATATTTTAAGACTACAATGTTTTTTTTTCAGAGATTCCTCTAGTTACCACTAGAGGGAGATGGTGTACCATAGCATACCATAGCATTGCAAAACTAAGATGAGGAAAAACAGCAAATACCTAATGTATTAAAAATAAATTACATTGAAATGGGCCTATGAGGCCTAACAGAATACAGGTACATGGTGATGATTCAGTGGCTAGTAAAATAGCTGAGCATTATCAACACTCAAACTGATTCCAAATGACTCTGACTCCAGTTGCTCACCATTGAAGCGTACATAGTCCACTTTCCGAACTCATCCTCCCAGTACCAAGCCCACTCAGTGGTGTGGATGAAGTCTGGCTCGAGCAAAGAGTTAATGGTAGAGAGTCGCCGTACTTTGTTTGATCCACAGGTCATCGTGTCGAAATGCACAGCTGGGCTGCTGCTGCTGCTAAAGGCAGCAAAGAGCAAAAACAAATACATTTTAAAGCATGTGATCCGCTGCGTCACACCAATATATTAGTTTGTGGAAACACGAGACCAATATTCCACATGCAAAGAAAAAAAAGAGACTATTTCCTGCAGTTATATAATATTTAAACGTTTATTTACTTTCTTGCAGAGACTTATACAGGAAGATTGATACCATTGTCATGCCTATACGGTAAATGTGGAGAAGCAGCAAGCAACCAGTTAGCTTAGCAGACCGTGGTCTCCGGTATCTGCCTGGCAAGCTCACTTTAACAAATCCAGGAAGTCATTGCACCCGACCAAAAAATAGTTTGGCACTAAACCTGTGTTTTTTTACACTGTGTACAAGATATAATGTGTCAATTTTTGAGCGATAAAGATGGCGCCACAGTAGGTGGATTTTGTTGTCTTTGGATGGAGCCAAGCTAGCTGCTTCCTGCTATTTCCAGTCTTTATGCTAAGCTAAGCTAGCCAACTGCTGGATGCAGTTTTATATTTACTGTACCATGAGTGTGGTATCAATCTTCCCATCTAACTCTCCCAAAACTATTTCTTGATTTTTTTTTTTACGTCGACCCAGAACTACAGACCTACAGTTCCAGTAAACATACCTGTATGTGTTTTTAGGGTCACAGTAGTCCATCTCAATTGTTTCATTACCCGGCATAGCGGTCCATTTGTCATTTTCTCTGATCTGCCATCTGTACGGCATCTTGTCATGATGTTTATAGCATCGCTCTAAGAACACAACGGTCATGAAACAAGTTTAATGTCGCTGAACCAAACTGATGTGACGATCGTTCTAACATACACGAATAAAGATGTACAGACTGCCGTTACTGCTGCTACTCACCTTCATGTTTACAGTGTCCTTTGATGAAGTACATGCATATCTCAGTTTTATCTGAAAGAAACAAACATAAAATGGAACATAAGGTTTCACCAGGTTCTTTCAGAAAACAGTTTCAATGAAAGCTTTTGCAGCTGGCGTAGTTTACCTCTGACGGGCCTTTTCCTTTCTCTTCTGCCATCTTCACTGTTTGCGTCGTCGTTGACAGCAGCAAAGAGGTCATTAGTGGAATGGGTTTGATCCAGCGGTTGATAGTTGCCCCTGTTTCCCCTGTTGCCATGGTTGCCTCCTCTCCCTCTGACAGCTGTTAAAGTTTTAGGCGGATTTCTTGTTTGCTTCCGACCATCATCGCTGCTTGCATCGGGGTCGTTGGCGGTACTGGAGATGTCGCTGTTTGAGGAGTTTAGTGCATCGTCGTCGTGTGTATAAAAGGCATTAATACCTGCAAGGATGTCACTTGTAGAAGCAGCTCGTTGCATTGGCTGACCATTGCCTTGGTTTCCTGTGTTGCCTCTGTTGCCCCTATTTCCCCTGTTGCCTCTGTTGCCTCTGTTGCCCCTGTGGCCCCGGTTACCACCTCGCTGTTCAAAGTTGCTCTTATCGCCACCTCTGTCAGCGTACTTCAAAGCTAGTTTATTTGCATACGCTGACTTGATAGAATAAATTAGGTTGTCGGGCACACCTCTTCCCTGCAGGTTTTTTAGTGTCTGCGGAGCACTAAAATCATGATTCTTGGTGCAGTTACACTCAGAATTCAGGTACCTCTCACAGATATGCAGCCGCTTGCAAACAATGCCTTCCTGACAGCGGCCGAACTCCCCGTCACCGTTGTTGTAATCATAACATATCTGGTTGAGGGAAAAAAAGACAAGAAGCAGAGATGGTTACATAATTTTTAGTTTTTGTGTTATATTATCATTACCACATTACACTCAAAAGTATACTCAAGTACAGGTATGGCTAATATAAAGAACCCTCGGGTCTCGCACAATCATATTTTCAGGATATATGTACCCTTCCATACTCTGAGGCATTAGTAAACCTCTCTGGGTGCATCATCTGTCTGTAGTCAAACTTACAGGAGGCAGGAGACCGTCGTCGCTCTGCATCAGCAGCGTGCACAGCTCTGTCCTGTTCAGACTCTCCAGCTCATGCTCTCTCAGTATCCTCTCATTGTGGGCAGAGTGCAGATCATGGGAGAAGTTGCACCCTCTCCTGTCATGAAAGAACAGCGCACACAGTTTGAATTTTCAAACGAATCAACTACTGTGTGATGTTTTGTAACTCTAACACATTTAACTTGTGTGACGTGTTTTACAGTTGACTGATACAGCACTTATCTGCAGTAAACAGCTGACAAGGGCAAAGGTCATTATTTCAGCATAACTCTGAATCACAGATGATGATGCATCTGACTAAAATTTAAGAGTAGAATCATTGGACATTTTAGGTTGTTTATGAGAAGATTGATGGCACTCCTATATTTGTTGTTGTTTGTTTCTAAAATGTAGCTAGTGACAGTAAATGGTTAGCTTAGCTTAGCATAAAGACTTGAACAGGAGCCTGCCCTGCCCCACAAAGGCAGAAAGCAGTACCTACAGACCTGCATATCATAAAGAAAGGTAAACGTTATCATTTTGCCTTTGTAGGGCAGTGCACGGTGGGCTACTAATCAGATGATCGGCGGTTCAATCCCCGGCTCCTCCAGTCTGCATGTGGAAGTGTCCTTGGGTAAAATACTGAACCCCAAATTGCTCCTAAAGGAACAGTGCTGAAGGAACAGCGCTAAAGGAAGAAACAGCACTGAAGGAACAGCACTGAAGGAACAGCGCTAAAGGAAGAAACAGCACTGAAGGAACAGCGTGAAGGAACAGCGCTGAAGCAAGAGCGCTGAAGGAACAGCACTGAAGGAACAGTGTGAAGGAACAGCACTGAAGGAACAGCGCTGAAGAAACAGCACTGAAGGAACAGCGTGAAGGAACAGCGCTGAAGAAACTGCACTTAAGGAACAGCACTGAAGGAACAGCGTGAAGGAACAGCGCTAAAGGAACAGCGCTGAAGGAACAGCACTGAAGGAACAGCGTGAAGGAACAGCGCTGAAGAAACAGCGCTAAAGGAACAGCACTGAAGGTACAGCGTGAAGGAACAGCACTGAAGGAACAGCGTGAAGGAACAGCGCTGAAGAAACTGCACTGAAGGAACAGCGTTAAGGAACAGCACTGGAAAAACAGCGTGAAGGAATAGCCCTGAAGGAACAGCGTGAAGGAACAGCGTGAAGGAACAGCAATGAAGGAGCAGCACTGAAGGAACAGCACTGAAGGAACAGCGTGAAGGAACAGCACTGAAGGACCAGCATGAAGGAACAGCACTGAAGGAACAGCACTGAAGGAACAGCACTGAAGGAAGGAACAGCACTGAAGGAAGGAACAGCACTAAAGGCTTTTCTTGACGGAAAAGACATTTTAGCTCTTCTCCTGTCCTTCACCAAGAGTTTGACTATGTTATGTGGTTATGGGATCTGATTGGTGGAAATTCAGTCATGGTAGAAAGCTGGTTTATCCAGTCACCTAAATATTTTTTGAAAACATGTGCCCTTTTCACCTTTTCACCTCCCAGCTGCTTCTGCATAAACCATCTGGCACTAAAGTCACTGCATCAGGCCAAAAAACTAGTCTGGTACTTAACCTCCTAAAAACTGTAATAATTTTAACCTGTTAGCTTCATGTCAATATAGTTTAATAACAGCATATATATAAAGTGTTAATTATAGTGCACTTCCTGGTTTTCCCTGTTTCCAGCCTTTGAGCTAAGCTAGGCTAACTAGTAAGCTGCTTTATATTTAGCTTCATATTGAGCTTTCCTGAAGTGTCTGACTGTTCCTTTAATAGCAATACTATTACTTTGAAGCTACTTATAATTTAACTTTGGCTATTTAGAGTGTAACACGACCATGTTTGTTGTTGTTGTTGAGAATATCAGTCTGTGGACGTGTCTCACTTCGCCAACAGAGCGTGAACGCAACACTGGCACACTTACAGGCAGCAGGAGCCTCCTTTAGAACAGGTAGACATTAAATGCAACGCTACAACCAACCTGTGACACCGTCCTTAATGTCATCAGCAGCTTTAATCACACATAGAAAACGGCGATAACTTGATAACTTTCAGCTATAAATACTATTTCCTGACTGAGCTCCTTTAACCTCACACAGGCCAACCGGGCTGCGTGACTCACTGAAGCCTTTCAGCAGATATATTTACCTCTGCTGGCTGTAGCGACAGGATCCGCTGAACAGGAAGTTTTTACACAGGTGTAGTCCTCTGCATTGTCCCGGACAGTCTTTCAGTCTGCACAGTCTCAGTCTGGTGCGGGCCACCACCTTCGGCTGCCCGTACGGGACACACGTTACAAATTTGTCTTTGTTACAAATGATCGCCGACACACTGGTCATATCGACGGAACCGAGATTACACAAGAGATGTTGCGTGTCCATCGCCCCTTGACAGGAGCAGATCAACTTCAATATATCTGCCTCCATCATTTTGACGCCCTTCCTGTTCTCCACCAACAAGGAACTGCTGACTGACTGACTGAGTGCTGGGATCAGAGGCGGAGGAAAAGTTAGGTATCATTTCTGATGATTGGAAACCGAAACTAAAGTATTTTTAGCAGGTGTTCATGCTGTAACGCAGCTGTTCGCCGCATGGGGGCGCCCCCGTGTTATATGAGCTCACACAGCCCTGGATTATGTAAAAACAATGTCTATGTAAGAAAATCCACATTAATAACCTAAGTAATAATATGTATGCTTAAACCATGAATGAAAGCGCACCAGACATTCAAAGATAAAAGATAAACTAATGATGAAAAAAAATGTCAATTCTATATTTCAGACTGAATAACACTGTGTGTCTCAGTGAAGTGATTCATTCTGACACTAATGACAGACCACCGGCTGGTTGCGTTTGTTTGACTTGTTGCAGTAGCCTCTGTAAAAGACATTAAACATGATTTAACACTCTCCTTTTACTTTCTATCAACAAGTAATCACCTTTATTTCCCAGTGTTTGTAATCTGATTACTGTGTTTTTACAGTATGTTTGTCAGATTATGTCTGCCACTCTTTTAATCCGATTACTCTAACACCATTATTATAGTCTGTCACTGTCCACCAGCTGAAAACCTGCCTGACGCGATGTGTCTCTGTGCTGCTTTGAACTGTCACAAAAAAATTCAAATCCAGCTGTGCAAAGACAAAAATAATAATAATAAAAAACATTATTTTATTCCAGCTAAAACATACAACAAATGAGATAGATGCATACAATATTATAGCATGAAATTAAAAAAACTGAAAACTCCTCTAAACGTAAATGAATCAAATTACATTTAATCGACTTCTGACGGTTTGTTTTCGCTTTAAAATGTAATCTTCAGGTCATGGTAGACACAAAACATCCACTATTACTGAGTGCTGTGAGAACAAGACAAATAGATTAAAAAATTAGATAAAATATGCAAGTCCAATCATTGAGCAGGTCCTAGTCTCCAGCATCAGGACGAACATTCATCATCCCTCAGCTTCACTCATCTGCATTTGCTCATTAACTTGCCCCCCCCCCTTTCTGAAGAGAATATACAGTACATGATGGAAGTCTTTTTTTTCTTTCTTTTTTTAGCCTCTCTCTTACACCATCTGCTGCCACTAGAAACTCTGAAGCTTTGAATCCAGAGTCACAGTCTGAACTGGAGGTTCACAACGGCTAAATACAAATGAATGGTGCATCTTCATGGTCCACTTTTCTGTTATCTAGAAGCTGGGTATCTTTGTCACATGTCAGATCCTTCCATAGAGGCCACACAGAGCAGCTAAGTAGTTTTTATTTGTCACTCGTAGGTTATTTAAAGGTCCAGTGTGTAGGATTTAGTGGCACCAGGTGGTAGAGTTGCAGAGTACTGCTAACTGAATACCCCTCGTGTTACCTTCCCCTTTCAAGCATGTAGGAGAACTTACAGTAGCGGCGAAACATGCAGAAAACATACAAGTTTTCTTACTTTGTGCCAAGGACTGACAAATTATTTGGCCACTTGAGGGCAGCAGACAAGTTAAAAATACACTACTAACATTTTATCGCTATATAAAGTGGATGACAATGAATCCTGCCTGACACTGTATCCTACAAATAGGTTACATGACTGATGTAAAGCCAATATTCACTGCTCTTTTAACTGAAATATCTGGCTCAGTTCATCAGCTAGTTAGTTGATATTAGCAACGTTGCCAACATCGTGGTCCATGACAGTATATTAAGGAACTGTAAAATCAAAACAATGACCTAAAACGGGCTAAAATGCTTCTTAGAGCCGAGAGGAACTGCAGAGTCGGTAATTTTCTGTGGGTTTGTCCCTAAGAGTGACCCCTTTTACATGACCCACATTTCCACATGCATTGTAGACGTATTGTAGCCTATTTATTACTGCAGCTTTCCTGACAGTGTAGAATTTATTCAGCTATTCAGACATTTGCGCTCCAACATACATGATAGCTGTAAAGTATGTGCTCAGACTTTCCTTTATGGGAAACTGGACCAAGCTGAAGGACCTCTGATCACGTCAGTAACTTCGTAACTAAATGGCTTCTTTCATAAAGCCAAAATGATATTATTACAAAATAAAATCTTCATTTCCTTTTACATATCCTTTAGTAGCCTAGAGTTTTTGTATTTCATTTCGTAAGTGGAAGTCAATGATTGTCTTTAACATACCTTTTTATACTTTGTTTGTAAATATGTAAATAAGCTATACATAATGCCTCAGTATTAACATTACTTGTACGTATAGCCTACATTTTTTTTCTTAATATATATATATATATATATATAGATAGATAGATAGATAGATAGATAGATAGATAGATAGATAGATAGATAGATAGATAGATAGATAGATAGATAGATAGATAGATAGATATTCATATCTACCTCTTAATGTTTATCTGTACATTACACTGATTGTTCAACATAGCGGACACCATGAAAGAGGACCCTCTTCTGCCGTAGATATATAAAGGCTCATTCTATAGTAAAAAAAACACAATGATTCTTATTTTCAGGTTATCATACACTAATAAAAATAGAGTTATGGTTATGATATTGCATTTCTGCCACTTAAATGTTAAATGACCTTTAAATGTAAGAAATAGAAAGAAGCTTTGATTTTTAAAAATCAAAACTTAATAAGAAAACATTAGTCTGTCTGTCACTGTCTCTCAGCCTGTAGTTGCATCTCTGCCTTGCGACCCGCTGCGATTTCCTGCTACGGGTTTCCCTTTAAAAGGGGGCAAGGCTCAATGCTGGGAATTCACGTCATTTCGCCGTTTTACACACATCCAGATCAATGAGAGAGAGAGAGAGCGAGAGAGCGAGCAAACAGGGCTCTCTCACTCTGTAGTCTCGCTCTTCCAGGAAGGGATTATTAACCAGCACGCTGCCGACATATGAAGGGAGACACACGCAGACAAAAGAAGTTTTCACGCCGCCAGCCGCGCCATGGACCCGGGCAGCAGATAAATAAAAAAAGGCGGGCTACATGAAAAAAAAGCAACTTCTCTCACAACAACGAGCCGAGCAGTCGGACTGCCACTTCTTCTCCTGCGGCTGCTGCCATAGGGAAGAAGGGGAGATAAATAAAAGAAGGGAGCACAACGGAAAAGTGGAAGGAGAGAAGTTGACGGGAGATAATGTCCGAACCCTCCTCCGCTGCGAACAAGGTAACACGCTCGGCTCGTCTTCTCCTCTTTGTCACCCCCCTTCACGCGGACACTTTGCCCCTCGCGGGGCTGTACGCCGCGCAGTTTGGCGGCTTTATTCACAGCACGAGCGTGTAGCCGAGGAGCACGAGCGCCATTCAGTTTGAGGCGCGTTTGTTTTGCTCGTCATCTGTTGCTCGCTCGCGGCTCCCCTCCACGCTCCTTTTTAGTTCGCCTCCGCTCCCGCTGCCTGATGGGAACAAGTCGTGACTGTGTGTGACACGCTAAACGTTTGATTTACCCCCCACCCCCCTTTAAAAAGTGTTCAGAGCCGGTGGGTTTGGAACCCACGCACAACACGTTTATTAACGTGGGTAGGATTCTCAGCGCGGTGACAACAAAACACAGAGAGCCGTTAAAGTCACTGTTAGACAGGCCCGTGACACATGACGGGAGAGGAGCGCCGACAAAACCAACAAACGATTAATCGACCTCTTTTTTAATGATCGATTAATTGACAGCGAGCTGCAGCCAGATGTGATCTGATCTGATTGTAAATGGAATACTTTGCTCTGTCAGACTGAACAAGACATCAGCACCAACTCCACGATATTGACAATAACTGACTAAAAAACCTATTGTTTAAGTCCAAAATCAATAGAATAATTGATGGAAAATGATCTTTTTAAAATTCCGAACATTAAACCAATATTTTAATGTTGACTGTGGTCATTGTGTTTGGCATGTTGTAATATCAATCATTAATTAATTAATGATAATAACCCAGAGTTGCAGCTGTATCTCAGTCAGATCTATAGGGCTGATAAACTAAGCCATTCATCTGCAGTTTTCATAACGGATGAATGGCTTCTTCTCTGTTTTCACATGAATGTTTTGGGTTTTTGGACTATTGATCAGACATTTAAAGATGTCACCTTTGCATTTCTTTGTACGATCATTTTTTACGACATGTTATTGATCCAAAAATAAATCAACAGGTTTAGCGTCCAGCCCTAGCAGCACCATTGTAGAAATATTATTTGGGACGGTCAAGGTCAGCCTGAAATAACAGAACACAATGAAAGTCCGATGTCTCTGCTCGCCGTTGCATGCCTGCATGGAGGATGATCAGCAATTCACTGTGAGAAGTTCTCCACCTCAGCCGCCGGTGGACAGGACCCCCCCTCACCTTCATACTGTAGCCTAGTTCTGTCACAAATGTCCTTTCCTGCAGCGTCTTCATCACAAGCTGTGTCCTGACTGGCCCTGTCGCCTTGCCACCCAACCTGACCTTTTTCTGGACCACTGAATTTTTAGTGGACGTCAGGCGGGGGTAGTGAGAAGCCTCTGACTTAGAGAGAGAGAGAGAGAGAGAGAGAGAGAGAGAGAGAGAGAGAGAGAGAGGAGAGAGAGAGAGAGAGAGAGAGAGAGAGAGAGAGAGAGAGAGAGAGAGACGAGATAGAAAGAGAGAGAGAGAGAGAGAGAGAGAGAGAGAGAGCTCTGCTTCCAGGAAATTCCTGGTGCGTACAGTTGATGTGCCGCTCTCAGAGCGGCTGGGGGTGGTGACAGCAAAGCGGAGGGAGAAACGGCAAAAAAAAATAAGCTTCATTTCCTCAAGAAACTAAAGAGGCTTCGTGCTCGCTCCTCGTTTGCAGGAAAGGAAACCAGTCAACGGAGAATGACCGCAAACTGGAAAACTTCATACCTTAACCTAGATTCAACAAGCAGTGAAATAAACTGTCCAAAATTGTGTATCTTGAAGAGGGCTGCGACTATCAACTGTTGGGAAATGATGGGAAAATACTGAATAATTTTTTTTCTGAATAATTCCTGAATCATTTAGCCTATTACAGTAAGAAATGTGCGGAACAAAGAGTTCAAGTTGACCAACAGTCCAAAACCTGAAATCTATCTGATTCACAATGATATAAAACAGAGAAATGCAGCCAAACGTCATGCTTGAGAACCTGAAACTAGTAAATGATATTTAACTTTTTGATAAATGACTTCAATAAACGATCAGTTATTGATTTCATGCAGGAACTCTTCCTTAACCTCCAAATGCTCAGCTGTATGTCTTTCCTTCAGACGTGGGTGTACTGTATGTGCTTTGTGACTGACGTTGGAATTAATAGTTCCACAAAAAAAAAAAAAAGTTCTGCAATCACTAGTTGTGGTTGTTGGCACATCTGACCAAAGACAAATCAATCAGAATCAGAAAAACTTTATTCATCGCTGCAGGGAAATTGTGTTTGTTACAGCAGCTCCCAAACAGTAAGTTAGATAGTAAGTAATGGCAAGAAAAACATTTGAACACTATAGAGGTTGGACAGTAACATCCCAAGAAAAAACTTTAACACTATACACATGTAAGATATCCATTTTAACACTATATACAGGTATAAATAACAGTAAAATAAAAGCCAAGTAACAGTGAACTATACAATATGTAAATATAAAACCCTTTAAAAGAATTTAGTTTTTGAGAAAGATCTGGAAGAAACAACGTCGACGGTATTTACTCAAATTATCCCGGTACTTTCCCCTTATTGTTGTCACTCTTGAATTTAGGTCAGAAATGATTTTCCCACACTTGTATGTTTATTAAAGGGCTGCAACTAGCAATTATTTTCCTGATTGGCTCTTTCATTGAGTCTATAAAACATCAGGAAACAGTGAAACATGTCACAGAGCTGAGGGAGACGGCCAAATATAAAAACTAAAGATATTCCGTTTAGAACATGACACAAAGTGAAGCGGCCATGTTTGAAGTATATGTTGGCAAATCAGAATAGTTGCTTAATAGATATTTGTCAATGAACTGATTGATTAAATGACCGAGGCTAATAGTTTTGTCTTGAGATTGTTCGACCAATCTATAAATCAATCGACAAAAACAATAAAAGTCGTGAGTGAGTTTTGTGTTGGTTGAGCATCAGGATGAAAATCAAACATGAACCAAAAACCAAATTTTCAGCGTTTGCTTCAGGGGAGTTTTATGGAATCACCTCAAACTCGTGATTTGTGGTTGTAACTAGTTGCAGCTCTGGCTGCAGACTGCCAAGTGTGTCTGGTAATCAGAAATTTTCGCCGCAGAGAGCGCGCCAATTCGCGTCAAAATGATTTATTGGCGAGTTGATCGACAAAACGTCAACCAAAAAAAAGAGATTTACGGTCGAGACGTTCTAGTTATCCAGCAAAGATGTTCAACATCTGGTTGAAGTTTCCCAAAGGTGTTGCCTTTCTGTTTTTATATCATTGTAAATTTAAAAAATGAAAAATACTTTTTGGATTGTCAGTGGTACAATTTAAAGACTCAAACTCTTGGCAAACGTAATGGAAACGTTTGACTATTTTCTGACGTTTTTTAGAGGAGAGGTTGATGATGAACATCCAGCTGTGTTGTTTCTGAGCCACGAACGCGTCGCGGAGACACTGACATTATAGTTAGTTCAGGACTTTCATATGGCATTCTGGATCTTTGCGTCTTCACAGCATGATGGGCCTCGCGTGTCACTTCGCTGTGTACGGAGATGAGGTCGAGGCTAGCCGATGTTTGTGGGTGCACGGCGAGGTGAGGCGAGTTGGCGTGAAGCTGTTTGGGTTCAGGGCTGGTGCGTCGTGGAGCTTTGTGAGCCATGCTTTGTGTCTCTGTGTCTATTCATAGCAGGAGAGGAGCTCTTTCAGTCCTTCCGCGAACCCGCTGCCAAACTCTACTTCCTCCCCCATCCATGCTCCCGCCGCGAGGCCAGCCAGCCGAATGGAGGACGAGCCTGCCAGGCTGCCTGCGCACCTGCGTGAGTCACACACACTCACACACACACACATACACACAAACCCAGATGAGCAGAGACTCCTCCACACATTGATCAGTCGCTCATTTCAACAGGACACATTCATTTTTATGAGTCTTACACTGTCCATGTTTCTGTTTGGGAGGTCAGATCATCCCAGAGCTCACCTGTCAATCAAAGCGCGTGGGCGGGAATATCATCTTCTTTGGATTTCCTGTAGATCCAGTTTGAGCTTTGTGCAGGCTGTGCTATCAGAGAGAGCCATCATGAATAAATGAATATGTTGCGAAATGTCACTTTAATAGTTAAAGCCTAGTTACGACAACACACACCAACCATTATCACTGCATGAGTGCCAATGTTCTCAAACCTACTTGAATCCACCAGAAAGGAGAATTAGTCTCCTGCTTGCAACTGTGTTAAGAAGTGAAGAAGTGAATGTTTTGAGAAATGAAGTCAGTGAAACAAACAAAATGAGATCTCAGCTGCTTCTGACAGCTCCCATTTTGTAATCAATTCAAAAAGGTCAGGTGCTCTGCGAGGATCTAAGAAATAACTTCCTCTCACGGAGGAAAAGTTCATTTCATGAGCAATAACCAGTAACCGTGTTCATTTTATTCACATGAACATGACTCAGCAAACTTATGTTTACATTTAGTCATTTAGCTCACGAAACAATCAAGGTAGTTGATGTTAGTAGATTTATCATGTCCAGTTGTTGGTAGTGCAGAGGAGGTCCTCTCTGCAGAGCTGGATCTTCAGGAGGTTTCAGAGAGGGACGCCCCTGATCTGGTAGTTCCACCAATGGGGAACAGACGTTGTTCATTGGAGGTGGAGACTACTTTGTAGTCGACATTAGGGATTCGAATTTAATGCGGGCTGCTACAGGTAGCCGCGAGGTAACAAGACCTTTTGGGTTGATAACCACTGAGTTTATTATAGAGCGTTGGTGATGCGACTGGCTCCCGGTTTGTTTGTTTTGTGGATGTGCATGGGTGCCAGGACCCTCTTCACATCCTGCTGTTGGTTGTTTGTTGTTGTCGGTCCTTCAGTTGATAGACGGTGTGGGCAACGTGCTACCAAATGACAACAGAGGCAGCGAACAATTAAAGCAAACACAGATGCAAACAACGCAGGGTTTCAAATATCTGTGAGTAGTTTACGAGGCTGGGAATCCGTTCAGCACATTTCTCAGACCTCAAGGATGTGTTTTATGAGTAACACTGAGTGTAAACTGTAAACCCCACAGGGCACCTTTTAAAAATGAGCTGTATTTGATTTGTAGGCTGTAACTGCTAGCTTAATCTGTTCTGAACAGCAGAGGAGGAAAGGACCCACAAACGTGTCATGATTAGCCCAAGCTATATTAGCTGGAATCAGAGCGGTAAACGGGCTAATTGGAAGTCATGTGGATTTTGTTTAGAAGCACAGATTGTCTATTTGACAACAGATACACAATAGAAAAGCAGGGTTCCACTTTGCGTCAGGCCAAACCAAGTGTAGGCTTCAGACCTGAGCCGGACTGGTCAGCGTATGATGCTGCCTGAAGAGAGGAAGGCAACAGTGTGCAGGTGAGGCAGGTGTGGAGGGATGTTTTGAAAAGTAAATGGATGAAATGAAGCAACGCCGTGACATTTATGGTCCTGTGGGGGCTTCCGTTTGGTTGCGCTGGTTCCTCTGTTGCTTAACCAATCATAGAGCAGGCGGGGCTGGAGCTGTGCCAAGTGATAGCTCGATGTTCAAAGAGTAACCCTGAGCTGCTTTTGTCCATACGTCTGTCAATATTTAACTATTTTCTTTTTTCTTTTCTCCTGGCGAGTGTGAAGTTCAGGGCTTTTGTGGGGGGGTGACTGGCTGGGCTGGGCCCGGGCTGGGCGGCTGCACAGGCTCAGGCTGGATGAGACGTACAGGAAATTCCCTCAGCCCACTTCCTCTTTTGCATTGTTGCAGAAAAAGGAAGAATGCTCAACAGGTCCGCGTTGAGTTTCCTGTCGAGTAAACCGATGGGTCAGTTTACATCCGCAGACATGTGGAAGTCCTGCTTTGTTTTCAGTAGATTTCAAACGCGGTTCCTCACGCAGACATGACTCTCACACATCTGGAGGTCAGGAAAATGTCCCTCTCTCTCTCTCTCTCTCTCTCTCTCTCTCTCTCTCTCTCTCTCTCTCTCTCTCTCTCTCTCTCTCTCTCTCTCTCTCTCTCTCTCTCTCTCTCTCTCTCTCTCTCCAATGTTTAGTTTATGGCTGCTGCTGCTCGGGATCCGCTCTCTTCCCTCAGACAGACGGCAACATGTCTTTGTCACAGCTCGCGCACTCTAGAACACCTCCGCTCGTCCTTTCTCCTCCCGCCTATCTAAACACACGTGCTGCAAAACAAGCCGTCCATTAACCCCCACACTCAGAGGGAGTTCTGTCCTAGGGGGGGAGAACAGGAGGAGAAGGTGGTGGGAGGAGGGAGGTGGAGGGGAGGGGGACAGAAAGAAAAAGAATGAGGGAGGAAATTGCAGTGTGGGCAGAAATCCGCCTTCTCCATTTCCTGGGGAGGAAGTGGATTAGATCGGGGAGAGTTGCAGCCTGCTCCTCACGCTGAAGAATGCTACCAGGCTCGATCTTAACCCTTTCAGTCAGACAACACACTCCAAACCCCAACCGCATGAAATGGAATAAATCCTACTCTATCCACCATTAACTTCCAGTCACTTTCTCTTCAGATCTTTTTCATCTTTTGTGTGTGTGTGTGCATGTTTTTTTGTCCTCTCTTTTATGTTTTTCATATTGTTCTCCCCTTTGTGTTTCCCGCCTGTTGCTCTGTGAGGCACCGAATCAGTGAAACACTTCTAATAATTCTTTTCATTAATTAGAAAAGACGTTTCAATGCGAACGCCTCCGATTTTGTACAATCAGATGTCACCAAATGAAGTGTAGGAACTAGGGATCGACCGATACGGGTTTTTTGATGGCCGATGCGATACCGATTTTTTCCCCATGGCCCATGGCCGATACCCGATTTCCGATACCCGATTTCCGATACCGATATGGGTTAAAAAAAATTTAAAAAATGACAAATATTCCAGGTCTCAAGTTAAAAATAAATAGCCATTTATTTATAATAACATGAATAACAGGAAAATGACAATCATGTCTGAAGCCCATTGAGCATTTTTTTTTAAGTGTCTGCTTAATGCTTATACAGTATTATATCCACTTAAAAAGGAATAGCCCACATACTTTGGTGCTTTTATTCATTTTTATTTATTTAAAAAATATATATTAGTTTGGCTTGACACATTCAAAGGACTGTGGCTTGACAGTGGCAACAGAGCTTGACTGCACATTTGAGAAATGTTGGGGATGACACAAAGATTATTTAGAGTAAATGTTTAGGCCTATTTTACAACTGTAGGCCTATATTGTACTTGATATACCATTGCCTTTGAAGCAGGCAGTGACAGTAAATAGCCTGACTTGATCATCATCCGCATTGCAAAGTGAGTGAATGAATTGTAGATTTGTCACTTTTTAAAAAAATAAAAAATGGGCACACCATAATTTGTTTTAGTTGTGGAGAAACAAAACCTCGCTGCTTGCCCCCTGCTTTGTTTCAGGAAGAGGGGAGAGGGGCGGGACAAATCACAACAATCTCCCTTTAGGTTTGACGCATCAAACTTCATCCATTTCGACATTGTCTTAGTTAATATCAAATCCCACGCCACCTCTAACTCTAACGAAGTGTACCCTTATATTGCACACAATATGCGTGGCGAGTTACGTTTAGGAGGGATTTAGAAGTTTATTCAGTGATAATCACTCGCATGCCATTATTGCTCCCGCGGTGTCGACATGCACTGACACGGCGCTACCCCATGTGTTGAAAAATATCCCCGTACGTAAGCTAAAGTAGTCTATGGCTTAGCAAGCCTCTTCTCGAAACCCCAAAACGTTTCATTAGGTCCTGGACTGTTGGGTTCGTCGTGCAGTTATCTGATTACAGCAACTGTTCCGCTCCGCGCTGATCACTTTTTCTCGCTCCATCTGTCTCTCCCTCACGTGCGTGCACACTCACTCACACACACACACACACACACACACTGGACTGCTTCACCGGTGTTCGCCGGTTTAACTCCTGCAAACGCCGAATTGACAGTGACTGATAACAACACCGACTTCATTTGAACTTTAAACTGCGGGTGATGCACTTAAAACAGCATTCCCGTTTTTTTCGACTCACTTAATGACTTTCAGGCACACGCATGCTACTGTATGCAGTGCAATGCCATGTGCATACTATGCTGCGGGGGCTGCAGCAGCGTGCATAGCGGGTCTTCACAGAGCTGCCCTTGAACGCCTGTCTGTAAATGACGCTGGATGCGTATCGGCCATGTGTATCGGCCGATGCCGATACACCTAAACAACGCTAATATCGGCCCGATATATCGGCCGGCCGATATATCGGTCGACCCTTAGTAGGAACATCAGGAGATAAGAGATTTAGTGGATTTGAAGAAATCTTTTCTTCCCCCAATGCTTGATTTATATATAAAGTAAAGACATACATGCTATAAATATATATATATAGATACAATGAAAATAACTAAAAAAAATAAAGGAAAAGCACAAATGATGGTGCAGTGTTTGAATCAAAGTGCAGGGTAATAAAAAAAGGTAAGAAAAATGACAAGCATGCAAATATCAAGTATTAAAAATGAAGAATACAATGCACAGCGTATGGACTGTATGATGTGAAAGTGACAGCATTACATCTTAAGAGCAGTGTACCTCCAGTGATGCTGCATGAAGATGTGAGGGTGTAATAAGACATGTCATGACCACTAGTTGAATAATGACTAATATTCCCATGAAATGAAAGACAATAACAGCTCCCGCTTCTCTATTAGTTAACATGGAGCAACTTAGGTGTGTCCTTCTTAGTCAGTTTAGTTAGTAATCAAGTTATGGAGGCTGGAGAGTGCTGTTGCCTGGTAAAGTCAAGGTGACAACAAGACTTCAGCAAGAAATAATTGAGGTCATAAAAAGCCAGGTGAAATCATAACTCGCCCTTTAACACTTTGGTTTTTGTTCAGATAAAACATTGATTACAGAGCGATGCTAGCTGTTTTCAGTCTTATGCTAAGCTAAGCTCAGCTTCATAGCTACCATACAGACATAAGAGTGGCATCAAATAGATGGAGCCCCTGAATTACACATTTGTAAAAAGGTAGGTAGACAAATGTAAATTTCAGATATAAGTTTCAATTCGGTCGCAGTTATTTTAAGGTCTAAAACACGACGGGTTCCTGTTATATTTAATAGTAAACGTGCATCAAAGTCAGTGACTGTGGAGGCCTTAAACTGCTCCTTCAGCTACAGACTGCTACTCCCACCATGTAGGAAGGAGCTCTACCACAGGTCCTTCATTTCAGCAGCTGTCACATTCTTCTTACTTTTTTAAAATATCTTATCTTATGTTCTGTTCTCACTGCATCGTATGCCCTGATGGAGACTTTGAGCCAAAAGCATGTTGGTATAAAGCATTACATTTTATCAGTGCCTCAGACTGTTTTGGTGACTGCCAACCAGCTCCATTGACTTCCATGAATACTGTTGGACAGCCATTGTTGTCATTGTTGACTACTGAAGAGCACCTGATTCTCTGTTTCAACCATCACAACACTGTATTTTTGACCCAGTGCAGCACACCCTATTTTTTTTCTTCAGCAGAAATGTCTCACTGAATGATTAAAAAAAATCTATGTCCATGGAAACAAGACTGGCTGCTTTCGTGTGCGTGTGCGTGTGTGTGTGTGTGTGTGTGTGTGTGTGTGTGTGTGTGTGTGTGTGTGTGTGTGTGTGTGTGTGTGTGTGTGTGTGTGTGTGTGTGTGTGTGTGTGTGTGTGTGTGTGTGTGTGTGTGTGTGTGTGTGTGTGTGTGTGTGTGTGTGTGTGTGTGTGTGTGTGTGTGTGTGTGTGCACAGCTGGGTTTGCACTATGCATGCTTGTACGAGTGGGTGGATGAGTGTGAGTGAATCTTGTGTCTTTGTGCAAAGCTTGCCAGAGGTAGTGTAGGTGTATGCTTGTATGCGCGTGTGTATGTGTATGAGTAAGTTTGTGTGTGTGTTACCGTATATGACTGCAAACCCCCCCACTAGCTTCCTTTGGTCTCTCTCTCTTTCTTTGTGGTGTTTTGCCCCTTTTACTGTGTGTGTGTGTGTGTGTGTGTGTGTGTGTGTGTGTGTGTGTGTGTGTGTGTGTGTGTGTGTTTGGTCTTTCTGAGGGGAAATTTCCTGCCCCTGGAAGCAGCTCTTGTCCTCAGGAATTTCCTGAGTGGGCAGACGGCGCTTCCTGAATAAATGTTGTTGTTGTTGTTGTGCGTGCGTGCATGTGTGTGTGTGTTTTTAACTGGCTCTCTTCTCTCCTCTGAAAGGGAAACTGTTCTCACATGCCAGCGAGCGAGCTGAGCGCGGCCCCCTTCTCTTCCTGTTTGCAACACACACCACATGGCGTTTCTAACAGAGCTTCACTCTAAATGCCACAATGAACACACACTCATGTTACGGCCTGACGGAGTGTTGATTTCAGGATGTGACAGGAAAAGTCTTCCTCTTGATAAATATCCAGTCAATGAAATGTGTCCTCTTGTTTCTCTGTAATTACCTGGCCTGGCCTGCCACTCAGCAGTAGATATGTTTTAGAACAGCAGCATGTCTGGAAGAAGAAAACGAAGACCACCTACAGAAACATAAACCTTACCAACAGGCGGACATCACACACTTAAAGGAGCACTATGAATATTTAGTGTTGCACTTTTATTCCATATAACAGACTGATTCAAAACAAAATGTTCAAGTGTTTAGTGTTTTTAAACATTCTTTACTGCTTCAGTCTTTTAAATAACAGTCCCTGTTTCACTTAAATATCTTTCACAGAGATGTATTTCTTTGTTGCCTTGGTTAGATAAGAGATATGGATGCAACAAATGTCCACAGCTGGCTCACTGACTGTAAACAGGAGACGTTGCGATTACGTGGTATGTGTCTGAACCTCCAGGCTACCAAGACGCCCTGAAGATTTTAGTTCTTTAATAGGTTTTATTTACTTTTCCACCCTTTTCTTAGAGTTGTCTCCTCACAAGCTACAATGCATGTAAATGTTTTGAAGCTGTATATTTCCTGAAAGTGGGACAATTAATCAAGTATTTTTTTTATTGAATCTTTTTTTATTTTTTTATTTTTTAACACACTTCATATGTTTTTCTTTTTCAGCATGAACATAAATTAGGGATGCACCGATTGTGAAATTCTGGGCCGATACTGATACCGATGTTTAAAATATTTTTTTTGTTACATGTATTGCAAAGTGCATAACGAGCTAAATGCGTCTGAATCGCTCTCGGTGGGGTTTGAAGTCACGTGCAGGACGAACCAAAACCGTGGCGTGTATGCGATGTGCCAGAGACGTGTGCAGTAGGGTTTCGGAGCCTCCAAAAAAAAAGGAAAAAAAGAGGTTTCTCCTTAGCACAGCGTTCATGCGACATGTAAATCAACATATAATCACCGGCCACTGCCATCGGGGAATGTCATCTTTAGTTGCCGATGTTCAGCCGATGCTTTGGTGCATCCCTAACATAAATGAGTAGTTTGGCATGAGGACATAGTGTATGTACACATTATTTTTGTCTTTTTCTGTTTAGTTTACAAGACTGCGATGAGATTACCAATGCAATGTGATGTGACTTGACAGACTGTTCCAGTTCAACAAATAAATGGCGAGGAAATGATCAGGCATGTATGACGCAACAGAAAAGCCAAACACATTTCAATCAACAGCTGTTTCCAAATGGTTAGAAATGAGTTTACCCTATGTAACCTTTGCTTACTTTTTACTCACTTGTTACTTACTGAAACTGAGATCCTTACACTCACATGTTGAGACTTTACTTTCATCCATCCTTATCATCAGCCAGTGCCTTTGGCTAGTTTTAATGGCTACCAAGCAGAGAACTAGTTAAACCAGCTTGTTTTGGAAGGTCCACAGACAAAGTAATGCGCCTGTTGTGGTTGCTTACTAACATTACTACATTACTACAAGCCAACACTATAAAATTAGCTTTGCTGTTAACTAGCAAAAACAATGCCAACATTGTAATGCTCTTTGAATTCGTGGCCCAATGCTATACAATATATTATGAAGTTAACTATATTTAATAACTATTTAATTATAGCTGCTAGCTATGAGGCAAAACACAGATGTTGATGCCAACATTGTAATGCTAGCATCTTCTAAGCTGTGTTTTTTCCATATACTAATGCTTTAAGTGAATTATTCTTAGTTAATACAGCTGTTACTTTTAAGGCTAGCTAGAAATAACACAGATGTGGATGTTACCATTATTGTAATACTAGAATCTTATAAAACATGTCTTCACTGCATAGGACTACTATTAAATGAAATTAACCAAACTGTGTTAGATTCGAGTCCAAATTGCGTCTTTAGCTTAGCCCATGTGACATGACTTAAACCTTGTTCTTCTTAATTTAACAATGCTTCTCCAGTGCTGCAGAACAGACATTAAACAACTGCTTTCACATGTCTCACAGAACACCTGAGTTCCTCTTTAGTTGTCAGGTGATTCTGGGAAATGCAGTTTTGAAACCCAGCAAAACGGAGCATCAACCACTAAAGTTCCAAAATGGGTCTTGAAGAATGAAGGGAAGTACACTAACAGATATTCCAGCTGCATTTGTGCGTAGACTGTAGGTTTCATTCTGGGAAGAGAAAAGCAGTGTATGGTTGGAACTCTATGTGCAGTGAAGGATGAGAGCTCACAAGTAGTCATTGTTTAAGATGAAAGGGTTGAAAGTCTTCATGGAGGCTTTGCATTAGAGGTGATCACCTAAGTGTTACACTCCACAAATTGCTGACTTCACTTTCTCCACATGGGAAAAAAACAAAACGTTCAGTGCTTAGTGTGTGTGTGTGGGGCGGGGGGGGTTCAGACAAACATGGGCCTTTTGATTTAGTTAACAAATGTCTTTGAAGCTTCTGCATTTTCAAAAAGAAAAAAAAAAAAAGAAGAAAATTTGGCTCCCGAACAAAAGGAAGAGTGGCAGTTGACGCTGGATTCAGGAACTAACCTACAAGAGCCGGCTTGCTCCTGTGCTCAACAACAAGCTATCAAAAACAGGTCGCGCTACTTCCTGGCCATAAAAGTTCCGTGTGATTGATGATCTGTTTAATGTTTGTTTTGACTGGATGAAGTCCAGATTTGCTGGACGGGGACAGGCACGCGCATGCCGGTGGAGGAAGCAGAGGATGAATATAAGAGAAGGGGGGGGGGTTCTCTTGACTGAAAAGTAAAAGTGTGTGTGTGTGTGTGTGTGTGTGTGTGTGTGTGTGTGTGTGTGTGTGTGTGTGTGTGTGTGTGTGTGTGTGTGTGTGTGTGTGTGTGTGTGTGTGTGTGTGTGTGTGTGTGTGTGTGTGTGTGTGTGTGTGTGTGTGTGTGTGTGTGTGTGTGTGTGTGTGGAGGTGGATTTTCCCCTCTGCCACACCCACCTGACAGGGAATCAACGTACAGAGAGGCACACAAAGCGAGGGGGGATGAATAGTGTGCAAGGATTTAACTATGGAAATGTGTTGCTCTCATACCCACATGTCCTTGAGTCAGGGTGTCAAAAGGTCATGGCCAGCCCTCCTCCTCTTTTCTCCTTCGTCCTTCCTTCTTCTTCCTCCTCCTCCTACTCCTCTGTCTGGAGAAAGAAAAATCTTTTCTCTATTGAGATAGCAAGACCAATATCCGCCTACTTCAGCTTGGAGAGAAAAGGCAAACATTTACTAAAGAACTGAGTGACTAAGGAGGTTTGAGTTTGGAGAGCAAAGTCCCTGCAGCCTTTCTGATGCAGCAGTGCTTCTTTTGTGTGTGTGTGCGTGCGTGTGTTAGTGTTTATTTAGTTATAGTTCATTCAGTTCAGGCAACGCTGAAATCCTCTGTCTGAGATTTTTATGTGCATCAGTCGTGTCTTTGTGTATATTTAGACTGTTGAAAGTCAGGAGTTTCTAACAGAAAAAATATCTCAGACTTTCAGATTCCAGTATGACTCAAAATACAGCATGTGTTAAGTTTTGTTCCAGTTCAACAAATAAAGAGCGAGGAAATGATCAGGGGTGTATGACGCAACAGGAAAGCCAAACACATTTTAATCAACAGCTGTTTCCAAATGGTTAGAAATTAGTTTAGCCTATGTAACCTTTGCTTACTTTTTACTCACTTGTTGCTGAAACTAAGATCTTCACACGTTGTACCTCACATGTTGAGACTTTACTTTCATTCGTCCTCTTCATCAGCCAGCGCCTTTGGCTAATTTTAATGGCTACCAAGCAGAGAACTAGTTAAACCAGCTTGTTTTGGAAGGCCCACAGACAAAGTAATGCGCCTGGTATGGAGGTAGATTTGTGTCCAAATGGAGTACAATGCAAACTGTCTTGTCTTTAGCTTTCATACAAATATGCTATATAAAGACACTCAGTTTACCTGTTGTGGTTGCTTGCTAACATTGTAAAACTAGCTTCTCCTAAGTAGTGCCCCAATTTTCTACTACAAGCCAACAGTATAAAATTAGTTAGTTAACCATACCTAAGTTAAATAGCGCTGCTAGCTATGAGGTTAACTAGAAAAACACTGATGCTAACATTGTAATGCTAGCGTCTTCTGCGTTGCCTCAATGTTGTCCCATATACAACGAAAATACAAAAAATGGTCGCTAGCGGAGTTGATAACAACAGAAATCGTTAATTACCAGCAACATTTTGGCACATCTGTGATATTCAGGAGAACAAACTAGCATTTTTGTGTAGCATACAAACCATTTTTCCTATGTGAAAATACTACTTAAAGTGTTAGCATTTAGCTTATAGTTGGGACACAGTGATGCATTAGCTACTGTGCTAATTGGAAAATTTGGGTGAATGGATTTCAGAGTTAGCTTGCGAGCTATGCTAAAATTAGACAGATCAGTTGCCAGTCAGAAACAGAAAGAAAACTGCATCTTTTCTTTTAATAGCCTCCAGAGGTTTGGGGTTACAGTGTTCTATTGGGAGACGGGTAAATAAGTGTCAGTATGGCGGCGGTGTGAGTCTTGGTAAGACATTCAGAACCAAACCGAGTTTTTGGATGGGACCTTTAAGCTTCACAGTAGGACGGACCTCATTAACTCGTCTGGCTGCGAGGGGAAGTCGAGGGCTTCTGTACCGCAACAACGAAACAAGATACCAGTGATCTCATCCTCCCCTTCCCTTCATTCATCCCAAGCGCTTATGAGTTGCCCTGGCAACTTGCGCTCTGTGTGTGTGTGCGTATGTGTGTTCATGGGCTTGAGCATGAGCGGGGGCCTGAGAAACCACACAGTGAAAATTATGTGTCATCAGAGAGGATTAGGAGCCCACGGTTTAGTCAAGGGTTTGGGATCCTGCTGCTGTCGTGCTTGACAGTTTTATTCAATGTAAACACACACACACACACACACACACACACACACACACACACACACACACACACACACACACACACACACACACACACACACTGTCATGGACACTGTAAACCTGAGATGCATTCAACAAAGGCAGAGACTGATGACAAGGAAGACTGAAATTGATTTTCTTCCTGTAACCTGCAACAAATCTGTAACAGACCCTCTGACAGAAAACAACAGAGAGGACATGAGCTCAAAGAAGTGTGTGTGTGTTAAAGGAAAGAGTGTCGGGGTCAAAGGTGTGTTCTCTCTCTCTCTCTCTCTCTCTCTCTCTCTCTCTCTCTCTCTCTCTCTCTCTCTCTCTCTCTCTCTCTCTCTCTCTCTCTCTCTCTCTCTCTCTCTCTCTCTCTCTCTCTTTTCTATCCACCTCTAAGTGACCAAAGGATGTCCGTGTCTCGCTGGCTGCTTAGCAACAGAAAGTTTCCCATCATGTTCAGAATCAGTTCCTGTCTACATCACATGGATATGAGATACAAAAATAAGATCCTGAAACTCACAATTTGAATGTGACTCAGGTTTTGAAACTGAAATCAGAAATGCTCGCCCTTGACAAGGCAGCAGCTACACCCTTGTGATCCATATAAAGCTGTCATAGTTTTTCTTCTATTAGATATAGGTACAGGATTAAATATTACTGGAATTGATCGGCTCTCATATTTATTATGTTAAATCTTTGACCTCAAAGCAGTACCATTAATTTTTAGACCATACTGCTGTAAATATTTAAGCATTTAGCTCAGTGTAGCAATAATTTTCTGTATGAAATTGACCTTATGAACCTGTGAGTCATAACCAAATACTAAGAAGCTGTAGACTCAAGACTTAAGTCAAACTTGGGTCTTGAACCCGAAGACTTGGTCTGGACTCGTGAATAATGTAAGTGAAGTGAAGACTCCAGTAATCAGCCTTGAGACACGATTGTCCGGACTATGGGATGGGCATGATTAATCGATAATCAATAATTGATCGTTAAGAATTGTGTCGATCACGTTATTTAATCGGTCAAACGTTGGTATTAAATAAAAGGTGCTGTCTAGTGTGAGTCTTAAAGCAATGCATCTTACCAACCGGGGGCGATATTTGACTTAGAAAAACAGTATACTCAGCTACCTGCAAGTTTCCGTAGATTTCAAAATTAATCATGAAGAGGTCACGGCGAAGTGTGGCGTCGGACCATTTTGAATAAAATAATAACAAAGTTCACTGCAAACACTGCAAAGCCGTGTGTAGGTACAACACGTCCACGACTCCAATGATGTACCACATTAACAACGTGCCTCCGACTCTGGTTAACGGCAGTGCACCCCAGGCTGGCCAAGTTAGCGCTGGGTACCCGTGCATCCCGGCAACGTGAGCCCCCTCAGAGCGGGTGTTTTCAGCTGCTGGACTGAGGGCCACCAGGCTGCGCTCACGTCTGACCCCAGAGCATGTTAACATGCTTATCTTTCTCAACAAAAATCAGTAGGCTGGTGCATCCATCACCAATGTAGCCTGTATGGGAGTTACTAGTTATTTTTTTAAGGGTTTGTTAAGTAATTAATTGTTACGTAATCTCTCCCTTACTTTCCCCCGTCTTTCTCGACTCGGTTTTAAGTTACGTACATTTTGACCAAAGTGTTGTTATGTTTTTGATTAAGTTATTGTTTAATATGATCGCTGCACCGCGTATTAAGTTTAAGCATTGAACGTCGGGCTTAACTGCCATAAGAGTCGGACTGTTCTTCTTGTAATAAAGATTTAATCGAGGAAAAAACATTGTCTTTGTATTTTAATTGCACTTTTAATATAATGTAAAATAATTCAATATAAAAATATGATGATTAATCGATAATTGATCATTAATTTTTCCGACGATCGATCAAAGAAATTTATTCGAATGCCCATCCCTAGTCCGGACACTTGAAGACCTCAGAGATTACAAGGAACTTTGTTTTTTGAGGCAAAGCTGAAAAATCAAGACTCGTACTCAAGTAATCACCCCTGAGATGCAATCATCTGAACACTTGAAGATCTCAGTACTAGAAGTACCATGCTCGGCACAGCAGGGACTGGCGAGTAATGATAGTCCACATGGAAGCTGGGGTAGATTTGGACTTTTAAATAAACCGTTCTATGCGTGTTGGCCTCCAGGGACAGTTTTCAGGTGAGCAGTGTGACTGTAAGCACACCAGAATCTTTTGTGAGTGTAGCGGCTGATTCCAGTTGACCAACTCGCATGCGTCCCTTCATATATTGGTTACATCCCAGAATAGTTCTGAACAGTCAAAGGATCAGATATGTGCAGGAATTCAGGCCTGAGCACGATGTCCCACTCTGTGAGCTTAATTTGAGTACTGCCTTAGTATCTGTTTCCCTTCCTGTTTGCCTTTCCTTCCTCCTTCTGCATCGTTGTTTAATCCTTTTTGTTCCTGCTCTTTTACCTCATGTGCCTTCATTTCTTCCCCTCTCGTCACACTATCCGCTGCTGCTCTCATCACGCTTTCCTTTCTGTTTCCACTCTTCCTTTTCTCGCCCAAGTCCTGCTGCTGTCTGTTAATAAACCTCCCGGCGTCACTCTCTAACCTTACTGCAGGAAGTTTCCTGCGCTGAAACGGAGCCCACGCTTGATTGCTTCCTGCCAAAGTGCGTTGTGGGACACGTTTGTTTGGGCCCTCTTCTTCCTCCACCTCCTCCTCCTCCCTTCTGCTCCCCTTGTTGCTTCCTCCTTTGGGCTCTGTGCAGATGGCTGAGGCCGGCAGACCGGATCTCGGAGGGGTTTTGGCAGAGCAGCACCTCTCTCCGGCCTTGGAGAGAGCATACCGCAGCCATGACCTCGCGACCCAGGCTGCTCTGCTGCCTGCCCCGGCTCTGCTGCTCTCACAAGTCAGCCATGAGAGACAAACGTACAGCTGGCGCATTTAGTGCAGATGGCAGCTTGATTCAATATTGATATAAAGTCATTGCTGTAGTCTGTTAGGAGTATTCCATTTCCCACATATCGTTCTGTTGTATAGTCCAAGTTAAATTTAAACAAGGTAAGGTTTAAGAGTATTAAAGGGACAAATGTGAGCTAAAAAAACCCACCAAATTCTCAGAGTTCTCTTACAACTGATGTTTAAACTTACCGATACTGCTTTAATCACTGAAGTTGGGACATGGGGATTAAAAACAAACAAATTTATATAGAATATAATAGAGATAATGTAGCCCAGCTATGATTTCTACTGTGGCCAGGAGGCCAGTCAAAAATATGACGAAATATATCTTATCTGCCCACCACTAGCTCCTGTGGTTGTGAAACACCTGTATCCCATTCCCTGACACTTTCTTAGGATGTCTGTTGACAAGCTGAGGGTCAGAGCTTGACAGGTTGTAAGCTGTGCTTCAGATAACCTAGGCCTTCCCGGGCTTATCGGCCGCCTTCTTGCCACTATCTGAATACAGAGGACTAGGGAAGGGAAGAAATGGGAATCTGACAAGCTAGACAGGGTTTCATTTTATATTGATTGCTCTCTGTGAAAACTTCCTCTGTTTGACGGGCGAGGGGGAGCTGAAGGGGGAGAGGCCTGAAAGCGAGCACAAGGTTCCTATTACTTGTGTGACAGTGACATTGGCGGCCAAAGATAACAGCTGTCCGACTCCCAGAGGAAGTGTTTGAGGCCGGCCGATAAGTGAGATGTAAGAAATGAGTAGTTATTCTCCATGTGGGTGTCACGGACGTTCTGATCGCAGCTATGCACTTTTGCAAGTTTGTGTGTGTGTGTGCGTGCGTGTGAAAAAGAGAAGGAGCTAGAAAAAGAGAGGGAGGTGAGTCTGAGTCATACTGTAAATCATTGGGTTACACAGAGAGTGCAAAATGATGTGGTGAGGTTGCAATATCTGTGTTAACGGGGATAAATAAAGGCAAAAAACATTCATATGTAAGGCTAAAAATATAGATACATTTTGTCAGAGCTTGAGAACATTTCAGAAATAATCTCTGGTTTAAAATAAGCGTCAGTATGGAGCCAGAGAACCAAACCTCACCTGGCTTAGTAGGGGAAAAAAACTATAAATAAAAAAAGACAATTGGTAAGAAAGGAGGAACTTAACAAACATGTAATGAACATAATGACACGTAGTGCTCTGCTGTGAGCTGAAAACAATCAAATATTGATGTACTTATTTATTTAGTTTAGCAATTTAGGTCATTTTAGCTGGTTGGCTACATTTTTAAGGAAAAGCTTATACCTACATGTATTTATAAATGTATTTCGTGGCGTTTAGAGGAACTACATTTTAGACACTTCCACATTAGCTTGAGCTGTTACGGTTCCTCCTACGTTGATAATTAGCCATAGGACTACCATTGTTTTCTGAATCAAATAATTAGTTCTCAAACATGCAGACTAATAAAAATGAAATGTACCGTAATGTTTTTTATTTATTTATTAATAAGCAGGTTTCTTTTTATCCCAGCTAGCTTTTGAACCAGCGTTAGCAGGGTGCTCAAGCTAGCTCAGTGCATGGCTAAAAGGGTTTGGAGTTTTATTTAAATCCAGACTTCGACTCTTTGTGAAAAAATATTTATCAACTTCTGGTGAAAAAAATAGTTTTAGTTCATTTTTTGCCATTTGACCATTAGCTAAAAACGTTAGCATTTAGCTCCGCAAACTGAAGTTCAACTCCAGTCCGGGGTATTTCCAGAGGAGTATTTATTCGTGTTCACAGATGTGAGAACTGTTTTTACAACTAGAATCCATTCTGGACGGCATTCAGATGAAACGGAGCTTTGCTTCTTCACACTCCTCTTTATTCTGTCCCTGCTGCCTCTGAATGCTTGTTGGTCAGCGACCAGTGCAGATGTTTTACACTGCTGTTCCCACGGCAGTGAAAGAAACATTTCAGAGTGCGAGGGAGGAGGGAAGAAAAAAGAGAGATAGTGTCAGTGCTGTTTCCTCTGCTCTCCTTCCCTCCATGTGTCCTTGTCCGTTTATACACAAACTAATAAAGCGTCCGTCCTCTGATGTGCCTGCCTGGAGTTTAGAGAGATCGGCGCAGATCACAGCAGATCAAATAAAATAACAGTCTGACCATCTTTCTCATATGTCCCCCTCCCCCTCTTTTTCCTTATGATTCATTCTCTATTCTTCCTGTTAACCTATCATCTTTTAATCTTTTATTCTAACCTCCTCTCCCTTTCTGACTCTGTCTCCTTCATCTTTTTTTTCTTTATCTCTGCTGCCGTTCCCGTAATCACTCCCTCCTTTTGGCTTTTATCTCCACTTCCTCAATATCCTTTTTACTGCCTCTGCCTCCTTCCTCCCCACCCCCCCTTCCTCCCTCCACTTCACCCTCCCCTCCTTCCTGCCTTTCCTTCTTTCTTCCTTCCTCGGCCCCCAACCCCCCATCCTTCTGCCTCTTCTTCACGGAGCTCGTCCTTATTTTTCCATCCGTTCTTTACCCTTCACCTCCGCCTTTGTTGCTTTTTTAACAAACCCTGGTTTCCTCCATCCTCTTCCTTTTCTTCCTTCCCCCTCAAATCCTTCCACCTCCAGGTTTGCCGCCAGTCTTCTGGAGCAGGGAGGACGTGGCCCAATGGCTGCGATGGTCCGAAAAGGAGTTTGCCCTGCGGCCAATCACCAGCGGCTCATTCCAGATGAACGGGAAAGCCCTGCTGCTGCTCACCAAGGAGGACTTCCGCTACCGATCCCCGCACTCCGGTACTTTTTACACTTCATCATGAAGCTCTTGAGACAATCGAGGTGGACTCCAGGCTGGGAAAACTGGAGACATCAGTGAGAAGTTTTACACATGAGTCACTTTCAGTGATTGCATTAGTCCAACTGAAGTAGAACCTGGACTGGAAAACCAAATTTACTAACTAGAAAGGAAGAAATTTTAGATCATGGAAACACTGACTGGTTGCAGAAAAACGATGGAACATTGGGGCAATTATAAATGCTCCTTTTCTGAGGGGAGAAAAGTGACCCCTGCTGTCGCAGAATGCCTGATAAAAATCAAAATAAATGGATATCAAAAGACTTCATGAATCAGTATCCATGACCACAGACGACATTTAATTGGGCCAAACACTGTGACCCTTTATGAGCAGCTGTCCTTTGTGGTTTCGACTAATATTACAGTTCATTTGTACATGAAAGCCGGTGCCAGTGCAGCTTTAAAATCAATGTGTTTACAGCAAAACTACACCCTTTAAAAGAATCAATAAAGTCAGATGGAGCCGGAGGGAAGGCGACGGAGGGAGGTAGCTGTTACAGCAAGGCTGCTGGGGGAGGAAGTAGGAGACGGTTGATCAGGAAGTATAAACCAACCTCAACTGTTGCCCTGGCAACGCTAGCAGCCAGGCACATGAAAATAAAGCATAAATGAAAAAAAGAAAAAAAAAAGTTTAGCAGTGTTTTGGAAGTCTATTTGTAATTTCCAGAAAATGAAGCAGGATTGAATTTCGTTTTTTGCGTCCTGAAAATATTACACTGCTCACAGTTAGTCAGGGATAAAGTCCGTGGTGTGCTGTGCTGTGCTGTGCTGTGCTGTGCTGTGCGCTGTGGTTCAGGATGATAGTGATGACAGTGGGATGAAAGGAGTGATCAGCACTGTGAAATCTGATAGAGATAAGACATAGGATCAACCCTCTACAGGCCAATTTAAGTCCGGAAACGTGTGGGACTAAAAATGAATGCATAAATAAATAAATACAGAACACAAAGAAAAGAACAATCAAAGATTTAAAAAAATTGAATAAATAAAAAAATACATTTTAATAGATCTCTATCCACTGACCAGCCACTTCATTAGGTATTAATTTAACAATAATGTTTATTTATTTATAATTATTGAGGTTGTAGTTTGTAGTGTTAAACTGGACTGCATTATATATTAGATTATGTTTTATATAAACATAAAGTAGAATTATTAACTCTCTGACAGTGTAAATAAATCACTTATGAAGTGGTTGGTCGGTGTATATAGTAAACATTATGTAGAGTTCATTTTAAAAATATCAGTCATGCATAATTCCCAAAATAAATAAGTAATAAAATTGGTTTGCCATGAATTTAATGATGATTCTAAACATTTGAAATGTGGCAAATTACAATATTGTTTATTAATAAATTTAGAGCCTGATGGTGCAGCGCTGTATTTGGGCTCTTTATATTTAAAAATGTATCTGCTGTTACTAATATTTTAAATTGAGGACATCGTTGAAAAAAGTTTGGGAACCTCTGGTTCAGCTTGATTACGTTAGCTAGCAGCAAAATCTTTACCAATATTGATTTAATTATTTATTTGATTATTATTTCTGTATTTAATTGATTTATAGCTTTATTTATTCATGAATTCACTTTATTTCTTCATTTTATTTCTTTCAGGGTTTTTTTTCAATGGTTCTTGAATTGTCGTGTGTGATCCTCTGTACGGTTGAACAGAGTTGCTCTGTTCAGGTCACTCTATGTTTCGTACAGTCCTGTAGTTACAGAGCGACGTGGCCCAGCTGACAGCTGCTGTCATGCTCACGTAAGGATGTTTCCATTTCAGCTCTGCAAAAACTTTCATATCCTGTCAAGAAATCGAGATCTGGTAGGGAAAAAATTGGAAAACATGATTCATCATCACAGGTTTTATTAGTCGGTTTTAGTCGCCTCTTTGTGACGCCGAGATAAACGTACTGTTTTTTTTTAATGCGATTTCATTTCGAAACTAAGCGATTGGCTGTGAGGAGATAAAGCTGCCTGTGATGGATTACATTTCCACATCGGTTGTTTGGTTCTATTCTCCGTGACATCAGTGAAAACGTCATTTTAGGGAACAGAGCACTTTTTTTTTTTTTTGGCTTGTGATCTGTTTCCTTCTTTAGGAGGGTGCAGTTCCCATCAATCCATGCGGTGTGCCAAAGTTTCCTCTGTAGACGAAGAATTCTTTTTTTCCCCTGGAATGCCTTAATCTCACTTCCAATAATCAGCCACATGCTTAGTAAAGCTACATACCGGCCACATGTTTCAACCTGAACATGTTTAATGACAAACATGTAAAAACTAAAGAGGATGTTTCATATATCAGATATGACTAACCGGAGTTGGGACGCTTCTTTCAGTTTCTGAGTAAATATGATTCATCGATATCGACCTGCTGCTTCGTATGTAGAGCGTGGACAAAACACGAAGCTTAAAGCTGGCACGTTAAATCCACAATCAAAGCCGTTTTTCCCCAAACTGCAACTCAATGCCACAGCAGCAGAAAGTGAGAAGTGAAAGGTGTGTGTGTGTGTGTGTGTGTGTTCACCATCACTTCCTTCATGAGAATCATTTCCTTGTAATGGTAAAAAAAGGAAAATCTGACAATAATAGGTGATGGGCTTTGTAAAGGTTAGCTCGGGTTATTAGTTAACCATGGAAGTGTGAGATGAAGGAAAGAAAACAAACAGCTGTTCATCATTCAGTAAACTTCCTGCTCAGGCTTTGTGCACACTGTCATCAGGACTGTGTGACCACTTAAAGAAGCTTCATGCAGAGCTACTGCACATGTACTCACGCCAACATCAAGTTTATGTTGTCAGCTAAGTAGACCGCAATGCTGATGTCAGTATGTTTTTTTAAATATTTTAGATTGATAGTGTGAGATTGAATCCTGGGCGATACAACCTACTTTGAACACTTTCTGAACTCTCTCGGCCTTCATGTTAGGAAACATTTTACCCGTAACAAACAAGCCTCGTCGCCCCGTCCTTAAGGCAGCGCTCTGACTTCCACTATTGCCCAAGCCTGGAAAGCAGAGAGGAAGAAGAGGAACCCGACTCTTTGGATGACGCCAATGTGCCGATTTCTTGTTCCATGCAGGCGTTAAAAGAAATGCTACCGGGAGACGTTTGTTAACCTTTGACCTTTTTGCATTTGTGCAGGGGACGTCCTCTATGAGCTGCTGCAGCACATCCTGAAGCAGAGGAAGCCCCATGTGTTTTACCCGTCTGCCTACTTCCCTGGGAACTCCTTCCACTCGCTGCCTGAAAGCGCTGTGCCGCAACTGAAGCTTGAAGGTCAGTCCAATAAATTGTATTTTTTTTATTCTTTAATACTCTGGGATTGGATTAATTTCAATAGGCCTTCACTTGATCTTACAGTATTGTCTAATCTTACCGGAAAGCACTTAAAGCTGACATTTACTGTACTGTAACCTTTAGATGCAGAGGTTATCAGAGCCTGGGTCCCTCCAGAAACGGGTCTAAATGATTGATGTTTGTCGATAATAAATGATGCCTTCAGTTTGGCTCACAATAATTGAAATTCCACACGAGAATGGCTCCAAAACCAGACAAGCGACTCTTCACTTGGCATCTGTACGATGGTTTTGTCTGTAACACACTCAAATATTTTTGTCACACAAATGCATCCAACAATGTAAATTCTAGATCATTAAAGTTGCTCTTGTTTTGTGTGGTACAGCAGACAGTGCCAGGCATCAGTCGGCCTCAGTGTTTGTTGTTACTAAGGAAGTAATGATAATGTTTACTGACATACCTGACGCTGTTTTCTGGCTCTGATGTGAGGAAATATGTGCACAGCAACAAACAAAAAATCCACGAGCTGACAGTAAAACCTGTTCAACGAGGAAACGCTGCTTTATTTTTACAAGCTGCAGCACAGCTCACTACAAAGCGCTCCAGCTGCTGACTGCACCGACTGCTCGGGTGATATATTCTTCGGTTGCTTGTTAGTGAAGGCATCAGAGTTGAAACTCAAACCAGAGGACTTCAACTCATCAAGAAGAACGTAAAGAGCATTCTCGGCTGAAGTGTGGGGAATTACTGACACCTAGTGGTCATGGAACACTAATAAGCATCTTTGAATTTAGCGGTAGTGGAGACAAATTATGGCAACACAGCACTTCATTTCATACTAGATTCAGTCATGTGTTTCTGAAGCTCATAATCAGTTGTTCTGTCTTGTACTCTTGCTCTTTTCTCACTCTGCTGTCGATACCCGGTATCTGTTTACTGTTGGCACTCCTGTATGGCAAACACTGAAAATAGTACACACCCAAAAAGCTTCGGATTTATGAGTTGCACGAATAAACTCCTAAAGCTAGTTTTCCAGTGATGTTGGGAATTTACATATTTATATGTAAATTACCAGTAGGGACCAGTCTTCAGATTGTTTTGTTTTTTGTCTGACAAATAGACCAAAAAACAAAGATCTCTCCATTCCATCCATTCTATTCTGCTTATCCGGGGTCGGGTCATGATGGCAGCAGGTTTAGCAGGTTGTTCTCAGGCCAGATGGGCTATATAGTCTCTCCAGAGGGTTCTGGGTCTGCCCTGGGGTCTCTTCCCAGTTGGTTGTACCCAGAATACCTCCAAAGGAAGGTGCCTGTGGAGTATCCTGATCAGATGCCCGAACTGCTTCAGGTTGCAAGCCAAAGTAAAATGACAAATGATCAAGTTAGAGACGCCGGAACCATCAAATGTTGACACAATGATGACTAATTGAATAATTGTTTCACCTCTATTTATCACATATTGTACTCTCTGTAACCCCAGAAACGGTACGACGGGCACCACGTGGTTCAGAGCCAGTCCCCCAGCATCCACCAACCATCGAGCTGCGGCACCGCTCCCGCTCCCCCCACCATCCACCCACCCGGCGATCCCCTCCAGAGCCCACCCACCCCCGTCCCGCCAATGAGGACCCCCTCCAGACCTTCTCGCAGCTGCCTGACAGCAACCATCACCTGCCCGAGGAAATGTACCCACTGTCGGTGTCGCCAGCTGCGCCCAACGGCCGCTGCGCCACCCCCCGTGAAGCCCCCTGCCCGGGCAGCCCCGGGGGCCAGGAGGCGGGCCCTCCTCGCGTCATCCAGCTCATGCCGAGCGCCATCATGAACCCCCTACTCATCAGTCCGAACAGGAGCAGCGGGGGCGCCGCCATGGACTTTAGGCACAGCCGTGGTGGGACCACGTTTCAGGTGAAGCTCGAGAACGGGCGCGAGGGAAAAATCCACAGCCACCATCATCAGATACCACTGGCTCAGCAGCAGCAGCAGCAGCAGCAGCAGCAGCACATTCTGCAGCAGCAGGAGGAGGCGCTCTACAGGAATCACGTCATCATGCCCGTGTCTCCTCCAGAGGAGCAACAAATACCCATCGGACGGATAGCCGGTAAGATCTAGTCTTAGTCAAAGCAACACATGTTCTTTTATACGATCTCATACAAACTCTGCCTTCCCGTTATCTCTTTGCAGACTGCAGGCTGCTGTGGGACTACGTCTACCAGCTCCTGTCAGACAGCAGGTACGAGAACTATATCCGCTGGGAGGATACAGAAAGCAAAGTCTTCCGCATCATGGACCCCAACGGCCTGGCCAGGCTCTGGGGCAACCACAAGGTAAACACACATTCAGCAGAGGGCTCCAGGTCTCAAAACATGATGCAGTGGTTAAAGTCTGCTGCACCAATTGAGACCAATTTTACAGAGAAATACTCTGCAGCTCACCTTTAGCTCAGCTTTTTTTTTATTTTTTTTATCGACTTGTTTTGGTTTTACGGTTCACAAACTCGCCAAACAGTGGACAGACACTGTAAGCGACTAGCTGGTAAACATAGTAAAGCATTTAGCAGCTAAACAAACGTTTCCCTCGGGAGCTGGAGGAGATAAACGTAGCTCGAAGAAAATGGTCAGAAACTACAAATTAATACTAATGTTCCATCTCTACTGAATGTGTTCATGAGTAAGTATTTGCTAACATGCGAGCCACGTCAGCGTTTTCAGGTGATATGTCACTTCTATGTTTGCAGCTTGTTTCTGCTGCCCCCAAAGGGCCAAATCATGTGCCTCGAAAATGTCTTTAAAGCTGCACAAAATATGTTCTAGATTAAAAACTGATTGAGTTAATGTGTGAAATGAAAGATCATAGTGCTGAATACCGAACGCTGTAGTTCCTCCTCAGCTCTATACAGCTTTTTTAGCCTCTTTTAGTTCATTGTTTTGGTTTTTACGGCTCACAAACCGTATCTAAAAGGTCATGTTTGTGTCATGTTTGCCTCAACTTTATGAGGTGATGGACTGAAACCAAACATGAACTGGTGCAGCTTTAAACGTCTTGCTGATTAGCAACATTGTTATTACTGTTGTTGTTGTTGTTGTTGTTGTTGTTGTTGTTGTTGTTATTATTATTATTATTATTATTATTATTATTATTATTATTATTATTATTATTATTAGTAGTAGTAGTAGTAGTAGTAGTAGTAGTAGTAGTAGTAGTATTATTGACACTTTTGTTGGTTTTCCCATGTATAGAACAGGACCAATATGACGTACGAGAAGATGTCGCGAGCACTGAGACACTACTACAAACTGAACATTATCAGGAAAGAGCCTGGACAAAGACTTCTATTCAGGTATACCACTTTTAAAATTGATACACAATATTTGGAACATTTTTGAGACTAAAAAAAACCCAACAACGTTTCAATAACTGTAAAAAAAACTGGTCACATTCACCAGGTTTATGAAGACTCCCGATGAGATCATGAACGGATCGACGGACCGGTTGGAGCACATGGAGTCCGACACAGACGAACAAAGCTACATCAAAGAGGAATGCTGAACTCTGGGAAAACGAGTCCATTAATTACTTAACTACTACAGCCGCTGATGCCTTTCAGAAGCAGCCTGAACAATCATTGAATCCGGAGCGCATGGACGTTCGCTTGTATCGGTCCTACACCGAGACACGAGATCTGCCCTCTCTTAAGATTGCCTTAGGATGACACAGTCCTGAAGTAGAACGACAGAAACAGCGTCAGCAGACGGATGGAGCCGACAGGACTTCCTAAGTGTTCCCTTTTTATTTCTGAATGAACAGCAAAAGCCAATCACTTTGTGCTTATGTCACTTTTCTGATTTGTTTTTGTTGTTTGTTTTGTCCTCACATGCATTATACTACGGAATTTTGCTGTTTGTAAAAAGAAAATTGGGTGTGTGCGTGTGTGACCGGAATGTTTTCACCATGGAATAAACATTTTTGATCAAACTGTATTCTTTTAATGTGGCGTATATATTTTATGATTTGATTAGAATTGTTTGGTGAAATAAGATCAGACAGACTTTAGTGATCCCACACGGAGGAAGTTCACTTGTCACAGCAGGTCGTGTACAAGGTGGATAAATAATGACTTATAAATAATAAATACAGAGAAAAAAGTCATGAAGTCCTGCTGGTGTTAGAGTGTGACAGCTGTTGGAATGAAAGACCTGTGGTAGATCTTCTTCCTACATTGTGGGAGTAGCAGTCTGTAGCTGAAAGAACTGTTTAAGGCCTCCACAGTGTCATGCAGGAGGTGAGATGATGAGCTTTGCTAACATCCTCCTCTCTCCCTTTTCTTCCTCTACCGAGTCCTGGGGCAGTCCAGCACCGAGCTGGACCTCTTGACCAGTTTGTTGAATCTGTTGTGTATCTCCAACACAGTGAGATAGAAAAAACACTCCAAAGGACCTCAGTCTCCTCAGTAGGTGGTGAACTTGTTCAGGACGTCTGGTGAACACACAGGCTTTGGTATGTTGCCACCATCTCCATATCTGTTCACCAGTGTGATCTGAGGTGTCAATCACCATCTCCTTCGTTTTGCTGGCGTTGATGTGAAGGTGATTGAGATCACACCATCGATGAAGTCTGTGACGGCCACGGCTGTATCATCAGCGAGCTTGTGGAGGTGGCAGCTGTCTGAAGTGTGCAGGGTGAAGAGAAAAGGAGAGAACACCCTGTGGTGAAAATGCATAAAATGGCCACATGATGGCACTACTGGACAAGTTTTGATGTGAGAGGAGCAGCAGAGGATGATGTCCACACATCATCAAACACACTCCCCATCTTCACATTTCAAGGGTCGTTTATAGGATTAAATGCAGCTGCAGTTCATAATGTTGGAGCTGCTGGGAGATGGAAACATGGTCAGACTTTGTTTGTCTGTTGGGATTGTTTTGTTGGTGGAACTATTTATGTTTCAATCATTTTTACTGTTTACTTTTAACAAATTAATCAAATGACACATATTAGTTATTAATTGTCATTTCAGTATCCCCTCACAGTCACACACCATGACATCATTCCTGCACATTTTCAAATGAGCCTTGAACTTTATAAATCGTGCATCATCTCTGTCAACTTTTCCATAATTAATTAGATCAGTCATCACATTGATGTTCATTCGATACCAGAAGCATCCCGTGCTTCTTTCCCAACATGTATCAGCTCAAATATGACACCGATCCTCAACAGTAATCCGAATACAGTAACGCGTTACCAGCAGAGGTAGCGTCGGTGCGCCGTGCGCTCTGGAGTCTCCATAAAAGTTAGTGCGTGCAGAGCCGAGCTGTCAGACTGAGCAGAGAGCCAAGACTGGAGGGTTAGGAGAAGTGATAGATCAGGATCGATCCCACTTTTCACAATTCATCTGATCATTCAGAGTGTGTGCGCGTGTTCTGATCCTCTGGGTGACTTTGACGCACCAGCAGGACGCAATCAAAGCTTAAATATCCGCCGAAGTCTGACCGCGCTCCTGGTTTTTCCTGGACTCTTATCGGAATAATAAGAATAATTATACTAATATTAAAGACAGTGGAGGTTTGGACGCAGGAGAATCCCGGCTGTGCGGCGGATGAGGTGCCCACGCTGCCGCGTTACAAGAGGAGTCGTGTCTGAATCAGTTTGATTTAATCCGGAGGTGAAAAAGAAAAGAAGAAACATCCACCACTCACCACTCCCGTTTTTTTTTGGTCCAGGACGCAAATGTGTCCACATCACAGACACATCACTGGATTGTAGCAGCAGCCACGCCGATGCTTTGAAAGGGCGTTAAAGGTGCGGGAAGGGAGTGGGACAATTACAGGTAAGAGCCACACAAGCGACTCCATCTGCGGGTGTTTTCTGCCCCTGCCGCTGAGTGCGCACACGGTGCTCAGTGTTTGATTTACAGACCATCAGCACGGCATCAATATCCAATCAGGACTGAAACAATCACAGCAACAAAAAAAAAAAAAAGAATCAGGCCTGATTAAAGAGTCAGGTACTCCTCATCCTGTTATGGAATGCAAGCATGAAAAATGTTTTGTTTTTATTTATTTATCTGGAGCTGATTCTAAAACATATTTCTTAAGAACATGTGATTCAATGACATTTCTTTCTTCCACTAAGAGACAGTCTGCACAGTAACTGGCAGTGATGCCTGATGCTTGTTTCCTGTATATATCTACTGAATTCTTTTCATTTCATATTGTTGCACAATCTGAGAAATGTCTACCACACTTTGCCACAACACCTCGTCAAACAAGACTACTGTGCAAAAAACAGATCATTTAGTTTAATTCCAGTGTTTGATTTCCAGATGTTAGTCTCCGTCATAGAGCTTCAGTTTCTCATGGAGTTCATGCAGAACCCCCTGGGTTGACAGAGATCAGACTGGTTACAATCTTTTACTAATAGAAGCAGTGATTTGTAGTGTTTGCCCTGAAAGATCTCAGAGTGATACTGTGTGTAGACACATCTGGTGGTTTGGTGTGGTGTAGGTGTGGCACATCCCAGTCAGTGTAACTACCAAAGTGCTGTCAGGAAGTCAACGAGTCTGAGCGGTGAAGTATTGCTTTGGCCTCCTGCACTAAGACTAATATCAGCCTCACCTGAAGCAAACGGTGCGAGCCCTCTGATGATGAAATGCAGTGACACAGCGGCAGGCCAAGTCCGGACAGTTCCACCTCCACCTGCTGCCACAGAACGGATGCTTTTAATTTGCTAAACAAGGAAAATGAACTAGACTAGTTTATAAAGACACATGGATGGTGTAGTTGGATGTAGTGTCATTTGGAGAATTTCTCAGAGGTGGAGCTGCTCTGATGTGGAAAATAGAAAAGAAGACATTATCCCAGCGTAACAGAACACTTTAAAATATTAGCTTCCTCCTTCCTCACCTCTTTCCCGACCTTTAACATCACAGAAAAAAAAAAAACTTCTGACCTTTAACCAGCTACAACATTTCTGCCTTTAAAAAAGCAACCCGGGATTAAACCAGCACAGCACCAGTTTCTATTTCTAATCCAGCCACTGCTCAGACTCCATGGAAACGAACTCGTATCAAACTTGTAAAGGTGCAATAAAGAAATAGATAAATGAATAAAACAGCTGTTTTTTTGCACACCACAAAATAAATGTTTCTGTCTCTGCGGTAGCTGGTGCTAAAAAACAAAAATGTGCATGATTTTCTTTTCTAATCCAAAAATGGAATTAAAGTACTTCAGTGTTCTAGGCAAGACCAACTAAAACGAGACCACGTCTTGACAAAGACCAGAGTGTATCCAGAGGCTGATACAAAATCAAGGCTCACTTTAGGCAGCTGATATTCATCAAAACTCTTTGGACGATACATTGAGTCACCTCATTAAGCTTCTTTCAGACTCTGTTTTTAACTGCTCCCAGTTAAATAAATCACACAATGCACAGACAATTAAGTGAGATCAAAGGTAATGATAATTAAGGTTGTGGTCTTGCGCGGTCTAGAATCCTCTTTGTCTGAGACCGAGACGAGGCCGAGGCATTTGTGATCTTGAGACCAAGACTGATCTTCAGATCTTGAGATCAATACTGATCTCGAGAGCTACAACACTGACTTCCACTCCACTTGAAAAATATTGTACTTTTATTATTGTGCTGCATGTATCCGACAGATATAGATTCTATAGATGCTTTTCATATTCAAATTTTACAAACTCAAACGTATGATAACCTTTTAAAAACACCATTGTGATGTGTGAAAAACTGAGCGTGGCTGGGTTTCATTTCAGAAACCCCCCCCACCTCAGATGCTTTTATATAAGTAATTGTTCAAGGTCTAAAGACGTAACATTATCACATTTTTATGAAAAAAGCAAGATTCAGTCAAAAGTTCCAAATCTAAATTTATGTATCACGTCTGTCATCTCGTGACCCCTCGGATTTATCTCGTGACCCCCAGGTTGGATCACGCCAAACTCTATATAAAGAGTTCAAAGTAGCTCCATGTACAACATCAGGCCTGGAGGCAATTTTTATGCAGAAGTCGTACTTTACTTTTGATACTTGTACATGATTTTGAATGCAGGACTTGTAACTGAATATTTTTCCATGAATGAATCAGTACTTGAACAACGGATGTGGAAGCTTCTCTCAGCACAGACGAGAGAGATGCAGCAAACCACACAGTGACGTCATCTGGCAACATATTAGCCAATGGCTTCTTCCCTCAGAGAAGAACTGGCAGCCCAATTAGCTGGAAGCACGAGCAGAACTTCCTCCACCATGAATGATCAGGTTTAAAGCTCTGGGCCGGCCTGGCTCAGGTCAGACCGGTCTCCCTCCAGCTGGGCGACCTGGTGCCGAATGTCTGGTCAGCGCCGGCGGATCAGCCAATGTCACCTTTTTTTTCCCGTCGGCCATGTGACCTTGTCCTCACGCTGCCTCGCCATTGAGCGATGACACAGAGGCTTCATGGTCTGCTGCTTCTCGCCAACCAGGCCCGACTTAGAAGTGAGCAGCTGTGACATGCGACACACCAGCAGTAGGGGGTCTTTGAATTGGTCTGTCTTTTTTTTTAATCAAACTTCTTTTTTTTAATCAAATGAAGGGACACCAGAGCAGAAGATGTGAAGTTATTACCATGTTGACATGTTAGGCAGAGTAATTAATAAATGAATGATGGCTGAATACCATTCAGCTGCTTCAGTTTTACGGTCCTCGTATGGTTCTTGCTGCCTCGTTGTCACACTGTCACACTGTCATGACTTCCTATTCCATCGTTAATATTATTAGAACCACCAACTGTGACCAGTCAAAATGTCTGCTGTGATAAAGTCTCATTAGTGAGTGTTGGTACCTCTGGACTCAGTCAGGCTAACTCTTCCCTCAGTGTTTAGGATAAACTAAGCTAACATTTCTTGGCTCCTACTTAATTTTTTAATTTTGAACTTGATTGATTCATTTTTTTTTTTTTTTTTACACGGTGTGTAGAATATCTAAATCGAGGGCAGCACGGTGGTGCTCTCTGTGCCTGCACAGGGTTTCTATAGACATGCCTGTTAGCTTAACCAGTGACTCGAAAATTGACCGTAGGTATCCATGTGAGTGTGAATGGGTTTTTTTGTATCTTTGTGTCAGCCCTGTAATTGTCTAGTGTCCTATCCAGAGTGTACCAGATAATATAAACTATATAAAAAAAAGAATAAGCGGGTATAGCTAATGGATGGAGTGATGGGGATAGTTAAAGGATTAGCTCTGAGGACACCAGGCTCAGGGTGTCTTGTACATATTTACAACAGAGACAGACTGAAAAGCTCTGTTTGGATTATGACAAGGCGTCTTCTCTGATTACGGCCAAGCAGCAACCTACACGTGTGAAATAATCCCAAAGTACTAAAAGCTGCAGTTCCTTGAATGGCCACTTGAGGCTGACTACAGAACAAATCAGAAGCCCCCAAATAAAAATGTACAGCCTGGTACAAAAAACAGTTTTGGTCTCTGTAGCTAATTTCCCCGTTCATGACAACTGTACTGAGGGTGAATTTCTATACAACTCACCTGTTCAGGTTATAGTAAGAGTGTGGACACTTTGATTGACAGGTGGGTGCCGTTACAGACGGCTTGTTTGAGCACCCAGTCATTCAGCCGAACTCAGCTCCACCTATGATCCATGTCCTTTGGGCATTTCTGAATTATCTGTGAGGCGGAAGAGGCAGAACTGATGACAGAAGTACTCTTCAGAAACCTGTGAGTGACATCATGGATATAATGTCCATGTTTTATACAGTCTGTGATTATGACAGATAAAGCTACTGGACAGTGAATGGATTCACCTCATTCAATCCATTCAACAAGAGTAGGTGAACAGATGAGCAGACTTTTCTGCTGTCTGTGCCAATGACAGTATAAAGAAAGGACAGATCAGCACCTATTGTTTTCTCAAACGCCATTTTGAATATAATATAACAGGTGAGTTCTATAAAATTCAGCCTCTTTACAGTTGTCGGGTTTTTTTTGTACGAGGCTGTAAACATGTTTATATATATAGTTGGATATTTTAATATGGGCACTTATGGAGACTGACTTGTCCTGTAGCCAGCCTCAAGTGGCCGCTCGAGGAATTACAGTTTTTGGTACTTCCTTATTGGCTTCATTTCCCAGCACCGGAGGTTGCCGCCTGGTCTGCGCTGAAACTTTAAACAAGAGAAGAATTCCAGTGTGGTCAAACAGCTTCACTCATTATTTCCCTTTAATAGCAGTCTTTGAATCAAAGAAATTAGGAAGTTACCACTGGCAGATTTTTCTCTTTATTCCGACAAAATGCTCTTGAAGACGAGACCTGTATGAAAAGCTTCAGAATGTGTGAGATGAAACCTTTAAGCCGCAGTAAACTGCCCAGGGATTTCATCCTCTGCGCTCCAAATGAAAGACTTGAGAAGCGGTCATGTGGCCGACTGCTTCGCCTTCGATAGGTTAGGATATAAAACAGCTGCTTTTTGCACACCACAAAATAAATGTTTCTGTCTCTGCGGTAGCTGGTGCTAAAAAACAAAAATGTGCGTGATTTTCTTTTGTAATCCAAAAATGGAATTAAAGTACTTCAGTGTTCTAGGCAAGACCAACTAAAAGGATAGGAGTTTGTGCTCTCTGGATTTTGTGTAAAATATTGCGACTGATTGACACCCACCGTGTGAGTGTTTGATATAAGCAGGAAGCGATGGCTGTTTTTTTTTTTCCACATTCTATTTGATCTGTGGTTCGCTCTGCTTCCTCTTCGTTTCATTTCTAGTAAAACAAATTCACCAGCCGCTGAATAAACAGCAGCTCTGCGGAAATGATCAAACTCTAGCAGGAGGTTCCCAAACGCTTTTCACTTTGACCTCCGTCTTCTTCTTCTGATGAGATTCCTGTCTCACTTGCCAGCTGAGGGGCTTCATTTTGACTGCTCCTTTCACCATTTTTCATATCGGCCGCTGTGGACTTTTGCCCACTCCAATGTGTGATAAATGTGACTGTAACTGCCGCCATTGATTTTGACTTACTCCTACTTTAAAACCCTCGAAACACACTGCTGGAAACTCGCCCGCTGAGAGGATTTAAGTCTGAAATATAATCATATTTCCATGATTTTCATTTCTTTTTATTTCTATTGCAATATCTGTAGAAACGTATGGCCACATACGGAGACAAATCTGGCAATATTTTCTGTTTTTCACTCATTTAAAATGTTTTTTTGCATTTTGAGAAGTGTTTTTTTTTTTTTGTAATTTACAGACAAGAGACGGCCCATTTGCAGAATATAATGAACAAGATCCATCTTGAGAAGACAAAATAATAGCGCTATATACATTTTATTCTCTTCTCAAAAATAACAGCACAGTGTGGGGCGACAGGACAGGAGGGATGGGAGAAGATGGACCTGACTTGTGTGAATTGTGAGCGCTGATGCGATGACATGGTCTGTGTCTTAAACCCACCTGGATGACCGTCATCGTACTCATCCACTGAAACGTTCACAGTTAACCAAATGATCTGTTGTAAACGTTAGATACGTGTCACACAGTACTGCAGCATGCACATTTCATCACGTTAACATGAAGAGAAATTATAATACGGGAGACATTTTGATTATGATGATGTGTTTAAAATCTGAGCGCTCACGTGGAGCCGTGATACTGTGTTGGATGATTCTGTCTACATATGGAAACTACTGTATGGGGAAGGAAAAGATTGGTCATGGTTGTTTGGGCTGCAATTTACCTCCCCATTTATCATTCATAAGTAGTATATTAACATTTAATAACTGCTTATAATGCGATGTAAATAGATATAAGCTTTTATTAATGGTATTAATAATTAAAGTGTCATTATTTACTGCTATGGCGCTGAGCGCTTAAGGTCAGAAATGTCCAAAATACTGAATCCTGCTTGAATCTGTGAAGCTGTGGCTGTTGGCGCTCCTGTTCCACGAGATCACAGCAGCCAAACTGGTTAATAACAGGTTATAGTAACTGATTATAATTACCAAAATAAGATGCAGGCTGAGAAATATTTCTTTAACCCTAGAAAGGCTCCAGCGAACCTTCACAGCAGCGACTAAACATGCCCATTTTGCTTTTCCAAAATATATAATGATGCCAAAAAAAGCGAAATGACTTGAAACTGCTCTAACGGGAGTTAAATATGGTGTTTTGCAGGAACGTGTAAGTTAAGCGCACAGCTCCAGAAATTAAGCCTTTTTTAAATGGACTTCTGCTTTTCTGTGCACAGCTGGGTCTATATTTCTTGTCGTCTTTTACCGACCTACAGTAGAATCCTCCTCTACTGAGACAGCCCTGGTCTTTGTAGTTCAGGTTACGCAGACCTCCTCCTCATCCAGCAGTCCTACTCCAGTCAACTGTGATCCTATTTCATGCAGAGGGAGGAAAAAGACAGAGAAAGACAGAAGAGTGAGAGAAACTGAAAAAAAAGAGACAGTGAGAGAAAATAGAGATCCTCTGGTCTGTGTCCAGGTTTTATCTCCTCAGCAGCGTCTTAGTGTTGCTCTGTGTGTGGCCCAGTGGCTTACAAACATGTGCCCGTCACGCAGGATAACTCCAGCCTCCAGAAGTCTCCAAACAAACACACCAACGCACATTTTTGGACAGCAGAAACATCTTTCTTTCCCACTGCATTCTCCTCTCTCCCCAACCCATCCCATGCCGTTTCATTTCGATGGCTGATGGTTTGTGCAGAGCTGTGGACCTACAGTACTTTCATGATGTGAGCCAAACCCATCTGGGACTCAATATCCTGTTTACCAGCTCTCAGCACTCTGAAAACCACAACAATACTGAGCTGAGGCAGAAGTTCAGAACTCATTACAGTTTGTTCAGGTCACAACCAAGGTCAAAGTCTTCTGTTACTCTGCTATGATGTCTTCATAAAGCATACTCTCTTACTGGTGTGTTTTTTCTCTTTTTCCAATCTATACATGTTTTCATGTCATGCTCTGTGAGCAAACCTCCAAGCAACCACATCTGAAGCTGTTACGGTGGTCCACACCATAACTGATTTGATACTGCGTGTCTGAAAGGTTATTAGAGAAATATCTGATGTGGTAAATAACTTTGAAAATGTAGTTTTCTGCAACCCTTCATTTAGTACATCTGTTGCCTTGCAAACCTGTAATTCAGTCTACCCTTTTCTACCTTTAATTAGTTTTCTCTAACTACCCTATGTTAGCTTGTTTTATATACGCTACATTAGTTTGCTCTAACTAACCTACATTGGCTTGTTTTATATACGCTACATTACTTTGCTGTAACTACCCTACGTTAGCTTGTTCTATTTACCCAGGGACGCTGACAGGTTTGGCTGGGCCCGGGACAAAAAATTCTCAATGCCCCCCTCTATTCCAGAATTCCCAGGGCCCGGGACAAAAAGCCCTTTAGCCCCCCCCTGTCGGCTGGGCTGTATTTACCCTACATGCCCATGACCCATACATACCCATTAGACTGCCCTAACTAACCTACGTTATCTTGTTTTATATACGCTTCATGAGTGTGCTGTAACTACTCTACGTTACCTTGTTTTATATACGCTTCATGAGTGTGCTCTAACTACCCTACGTTAGCTTGTTTTATTTACCCTACATGCCCATGACCCATACATACCCATTAGACTGCCCTAACTACCCTACGTTACCTTGTTTTATATACCCTACATTAGTCTGCCCTAACTACCCTACGTTACCTTGTTTTATATACACTTCATGAATGTGCTCTAACTACCCTACGTTAGCTTGTTTTATATACCCTACATTAGTCTGCCCTAACTACCCTACGTTAGCTTGTTTTACATACCCTACGTTAGTTTGCTCTAACTACTAGGGGTTGCATGACTTCAGTTTTTTTAAGTCGACGCTAATATGATGAAAGTCGAGTCGACGTTGACTAGCCACTGGTGACGTCATTGATATTTTTTTCAGTAATTAAAAAAATCACAGGAGGAGGGAATGCTTTGCAATAATCTGTATTCACTGACAATGGACAGCTGTTACACAGAATTTGCACAGAACAGCAAGCATCAAGTATCAACAACAAGCAGCAACTCAGCTGTTAAATTTTATGTAACATACCTACACATTATGTTCGGCTACATCTCCCATATAGGCGAAGTGGAAAACAAAATACTGTACTCTTAAAACAATTTGGGAGGAAAACAACACACAGACAAGAGCCTGCAAGCCTGGTCATCATCACAGTCCTGCTCAGTCACAGTTTCAGTCACAGTTTTGGTTTTTCAATCCTGTTTTGCGTGCAAGAACACAAGCGCATCTACGTGCGCTGGGTGAAGGCTCGGCCGCTGTCGCCTGATGTTATTTCCAGCCAGTGAAAAAATCCTCTCGCTTAGTGTGCTTGTTGCTGGGACAGCCAGGTAACGTTTGCACAACTTGGCCAAACGGGAAAATCTATCCACGTTTGGTCTCTACCACCCCTACTAACTACCCGTCGTTAGCTTGTTTTATATACCCTTCATTAGTTTGCTGTAACTACCCTACGTTACCTTGTTTTATATACCCTTCATTAGTTTGCTCTAACTACCCTACGTTAGCTTGTTTTATATACCCTACATTAGTTTGCTCTAACTACCCTACGTTAGCTTGTTTTATATACCCTACATTAGTTTGCTCTAACTACCCTACGTTAGCTTGTTTTATATACCCTACATTAGTTTGCTCTAACTACCCTACGTTAGCTTGTTTTATATACCCTACGTTAGTTTGCTCTAACTACTAGGGGTTGCATGACTTCAGATTTTTTTAAGTCGACACTAATATGATGAAAGTCGAGTCGACGTTGACTAGCCACTGGTGACGTCATTGATATTTTTTTCAGTTAAAAAAAAAATCACAGGAGGAGGGAATGCTTTGCAATAATCTGTATTCACTGACAATGGACAGCTGTTACACAGAATTTGCACAGAACAGCAAGCATCAAGTATCAACAACAAGCAGCAACTCAGCTGTTAAATTTTATGTAACATACCTACACATTATGTTCGGCTACATCTCTCATATAGACGAAGTGGAAAACAAAATACTGTACTCTTAAAACAATTTGGGAGGAAAACAACACACAGACAAGAGCCTGCAAGCCTGGTCATCATCACAGTCCTGCTCAGTCACAGTTTTGGTTTTTCAATCCTGTTTTGCGTGCAAGAACACAAGCGCATCTACGTGCACTGGGTGAAGGCTCGCCCGCTGTCGCCTAATGTTATTTCCAGCCAGTGAAAAAATCCTCTCGCTTAGTGTGCTTGTTGCTGGGACAGCCAGGTAACGTTTGCACAACTTGGCCAAACGGGAAAATCTATCCTCGTTTGGTCTGTACCACCCCTACTAACTACCTGTCGTTAGCTTGTTTTATATACAGTGATCCCTCGCTATATCGCGGTTCACTTTTCGCGGACTGTTTTTGCAGATTTTTTTCAGTGTAGTATGCATGCTTTTTTTTTTTTACAGCGTACTGTACAGTATGAACGCGCATTGTGTTCTGCGTCCTAAATTGGCTAAGGGAGAACCGCACATCAGTTCTGCGTCCTGTTTAAGGGAGTACTGTTCAAAATGCGTGTAAAAAGGTGTAAAAAAAGTGTGTGGTTAGGGGGTTTTACGGCCTTAAAACATGTATAATAATTGTAAAACTGACTTCGCGGATTTCGTTTATTGCGGCTTATTTTTAGAACGTATCCCCCGCGATAAACGAGGGACCACTGTACCCTTCATTAGTTTGCTGAAACTACCCTACGTTAGCTTGTTTTATATACCCTTCATTAGCTTGTTTTATATACCCTACGTTAGCATGTTGAGACTTTGGACACTTAAACGTAAATAGTGCACAAAGCAGCAAACAGGGAGGGAAGGCGACTGTGCAGGTATAAAACTCAAAGCTGGAGAACCCCGGAGTATTATGTTCATCACTGTGTAGTGATTCATTTTATAGTGATATTATGTTATGTATTTCAGGCCTGAATACAGCGTGTTGAAATCATATGGCACGTGTCTGCTGGCAGAAATCACAGGTTGGAACAGGCTTTGATGTACACACATGAAATCTTCACAGAGAATTTGTTTCATTCATTAGACACACATCTATAACATAAATACATTCACATTATCTGTGCACAGCTACTTAAATTCACATATGAACAGATGAAAGTATCCTGTCTGTGTACCTACCCATCTTTATTTATGGTGATGGTTAAATATTCATTTAGCTGTATGTTTGTAATGTGGAAAACATACAGAGTGTCTCGTGTGTGTTTCCCTCTGGCAGAGTTTCATCCCTTCCACACGCTCACACCGAGCTATACGCCTCCCTCGGCTCACTCTGCACCCCCGGGCTATTTAACCCGGGGACTGTAACCTAAAGACCCGATACTGGCAGCCTGTGGCTTTCAATCTGACCGCTCTCCCTCACTTATCTGGCAAATAAGCCGTTTTAATTGCTTACACACAGAGCCCTATCAGGCCATGTACTGAGCGTGGAGATAAGGGTTACACAGAGTCAGGCATTAGTAACAGGATGAGAGGACCGCAGAAAAACAGAGCTGCGGGATCCCAGGAGGAGGAAGAGTCAGGAAATAGCTGTGGCCATCCTATATATTTCAAACTCGCAGAGACGTTTTCTTGGGCTAACTGTCATGCTCGGGAGACGGCTGTTGTTCACCGAAATCAAAGCAAATTTGAATGATCTCCTTAAGGTGATACTGCGTGATAGTGCGCAGTGTACTGACATTATCAACGGGAGGAAGTAATGTATAAAAATCACACAGGTTACTGTGCAAAACGACCTTAGCGGTTTCAGCTGTGGAGTGTGTGCTGTTAAATCTGAATCTTTATTAGTGGAGCTGGTTAGGCCTCTCCCTGCTGACATTTGTGCACACAATACTGTCAACTTACAGCTAACAGTACAACAATACAGCAAAGACACAGAACTAATGGCAGTGCTTCGAATTAGACCACATGGGTGATTTCGAAGGGGACGTGTAAGGGTCATTTTTTACATCGAAAGCTTTATTTCTGTCGTCACCATCAAGTCATTTCATGGGCTCTGGCGACCTTCCTTTCCAAAGAGATTTGGATTGTTGAAGTTTCACTGTGTATTGTTTTGACCCATGTGGCCCGCATGAAGAGCTAGTCAACACAGCGGCTGGGTAAATGTCAGCTACACTAGGCTTCTAATGAGACCAGAGACTAAGGAGAGGGCTGACACCATCATAGGCTCTGTGCTGAGAGGCTCATTTACATTCTACCAGGCGACAGCTGGAGATATGAGGGGAGAGAGGGCGAGAGATGGAAACAGAGAGGAGAGGAAGGGAGAGAGAGAGAAAGAGAGGAGAAGAGAAAAGGTGGTAGTTTTGCGAACATCTCTCCGATGCAGAAATTCTCTCATTGGCTGAGGTAAGTCTCGAAAGGAGGAGCTTAGATTTATTTTTATTTTTCTGGTTAAAGCTGCTCAAATTTTGATATTAATGTTGGAACACTATGTGCTAAGACAGCCATATTGTTCATAGAGACAAACTAACAGGGCCTAATCGGACCCTGCAGTTTCCCATCAGCTTGTCGCAGCGTTTTAGCATCTTTCAGCCCTTTGTTTTGGTTTGTAACTTTGCCCCCCAGTGGTAAAAAAAAAAAAAAAAAAAAAATCTGCTACAGTAACTTTAGACAGAATTAAGGGTAGGAATTTGGTTTTTCAATTTAAAATGAAATAAGGCTAAAAGCACTGATACAATGCTTTCTAAATACTTTTTAATAAAGGCTTATGTGCCATTACATAGTGAAGAACAATGTGTTGTGATTTACAATACATTTTCATAACTACAGAAATTATTTGCCAAACATTAAAGAAAACCACCTTCTTGTGAGAGTTAAATGAGAAGATCAATAAAGCTGGAGCCAGTGGCTGGTTAGCTTAGCTTAGCATAAAGACTGAAAAACCAGTGAAGAATTTCCCACTAATTTCCCAAAATGTCAGTGCTGTTAAAGAATTTTATTAATTACTACTCACATGCATGTGAAATAAGCCCAAATGATGCTCCTCTTTTATTGAGCCATCAAGCCAAATATAAAATAATACAGTAGCTGCACATATCAGCAGGGAAGCACAGAGTGCAGGAACTAAGAATTGTGTTCACATTCCCAGAACGTGATCCAACATGGGCAGATCTTTGCGACCTCTTTACTAAGCAAGGGACAGATCCATTTTTTACAGTGTCAGTCATACTGATGTGAATACCAATACTCAAAACAGGACTTATTGATAGTATAGATAGGTATTGATCTACCCCTAGACTGACCCTTAAGACACTAGTGAACAGAAAGCTAATATTATGAAGCCTAGGGCTGTGCTGTTAAATACAGCAGAGCTTTCAAGTTTGGGCTCGCCACATTAGCCCACAGCTATCTAGGTAATCTAGTTTGCTGGATTGGTGACCTTTCAGCAACACAAGCCCATGATCATCGATGAATATTATAATAAATCACTGTGTGCTGATATATACTGTATATGTCAGAGTCTGTCCTTTGCTTTAAAGCTTTTTTTTTCCCTCCAGTTTTGCATTTCTGTTTCTGAGACATTAGTGTGAGATTAAAACAGAACAGATCTGCACCGTGTCAAATCTGCTCAAGTGTAGGCTTGTGGTGTTTAATCAAATGTCACGCAGAGAGAGGAATAAAGAATATAGAAGTGTGATCTTGTGCTCTTACATCAGCCGCCATTTTTACAATCTGACAGAAAAAAACAATCTCTGATGGAGAAAAGGGAGCCGTGGAGGCGCTGATGAATAAACTCCACATCACGTCTTAGCTCCCTATCCTCTCTGGCTCAACGTCAGGCTACTATACACTTGAGGGAGAGAGAGAGAGGGAAATGCAGTCACATTGGCGTGCGCGTACAGTAACATGTCAGAAATGAGTAACAGCAAGCCTCCAGACCGCAGAGCCCACTGAGCTCCAGTCTCGAAGCTCTCAGATCTGTTGATGTACATGCCAGATGTTCCAGGTGCCACTTGAGATGGTTGCCAATCTGTTGTAGTTGCCGGACAGATTCATGTTCAAATTATTCAATTAGCAATGTGTTTCCAGGCTGGCACCACAGAAGGAGAAAGATGAGTTGTAGTTTGTTTGTTTTTTTAATGAACAAAAGAGCTTGAACCGAGACCAAACCCTGGACCTAAGGTCTTAGGTGTCAGAGATGATTGCTTACTGGTTTGCTTGCTGATGACCAGAAATCAAGGTTGTTTTAAAAGTTAACAATGGGTTAAATCACTATGTGTAATGTAAATGTAACACCCTCATATCTAGCACATTTGTAGCAGCATTCCTAGCTCTTTTCCTGCATTCCTGGGGACTTGTAAATTACATGCAAAGCTTTTGATTATTCTTTTAACTGAATCAAAAAAATTAGTTAGCCATATGTTACGGCTGCGTTTTCTTTTCTTATTTTTTGGTGAAAATGATCTTTAGGGATGCTGGTAGCCAGATTGAACAGAGCCAGGATAGCTGTATTTGTGCTAAGCTAGTCAGCTAACTGAATAAGCATTTGCCAACATGTTAAACTCTGTCTCTGAACAGGATAATGTAATCGTAATGGAAGGAATGGAGAGGCGGTTCGAAGAAGCGGCCTCGGATAGCAGTAACAAGTTAAGTTAGCTTAGCCGCCTTGGCTCAGTGTCGGTATTGTGAGGGACAAGGTTAATGGCTCCACCAGCTTTAATGAAACGCACTCCACCTGACTTCATTATTATGAAAAGTACTGAATCATATCAGCTTGTTCATCGCTTCACCATTCAAGTAGCTAAATATGCTACTGTACCTCACGCAAGGCTAGCACTGGGTTACACCAGCTGTGTGTGCGTCTTTCCTGAGCTAGGCTGTAACGTACACATTAGAAGCTCTGTAACTAGTTGTTACTTTGTAACTAAACCAGCTAGTACAATTAGTTGCACCATATATTGGGGACCTGGGGTATAAATAGTTTGGACGTAGTCATAACTAATGCAAGTGGCCAATCGCTTTAGCTTTTCTTAGCATTGTAGCACATCGTAGTGATCTAGATCAGTATTGAAATATCTTCTATCTGGCAAAACAGCTGTAATAATCTGCAATAGAATACAGCGTGTTTCAGTATTTTTGTTTTTACAGCCTGCAACTTTATTCTTTGACTCCGTCCCGTCGCTGTCATCAGTCTTGTTTGACGGTGCAGCTGACAGACACAGTTAGTAACTCAGTAATTAGCAGCTAATGAGCCAGATATTATCAGAAGCTATTGGACAGCAAACAAATGTATGAGGGGAGTGAATATTGGACTTGTCAGGCGGCCAAAAACATGTCTCTGAATGAATGCCGTTGCTCCCTGTCTGCTGGAGGTGTTAGTAGGCAAAAGATTGCTAACTCATTTGCCACACCAGCTTCAGTAGGTGATAAGTCAAGGTTGTGTTTGCAGCAGCCCGTGCTGCCCTGTCAATGAATAAATAATAATAATTCAGGTGTTAAAAATGAATGACTCCATGAACTGAATCTGAGCAAAATGAGCAGAGTGATTTGTAATTTCCACGTCTACTACGAGTTTCGACTTGTGGAATTACTATAAGAAGCAACACATGTGGGAAATGTAGTTTAATTTTGTAGTGTGAATGTGTGAGATCAGTGACCTACATTCTGTTGTTATCATTTAATAACCATATATCCATGTTAAGCTTCAGTATGTGGCACCGTTAATCTAGACTTATATAATGATCGTTAGACTATATGCTAATGACATTTCTTATATAATACACTAGCATGTTTATGTCAGGGCTGTCTGGTGTCAGTTCAGTTTCAGTATTGTTTGTTTGCTGTCACATCTGGACAGCCTGTGGTGAAATTCAAATCCAAAAATAAGTGATGCGCGGCTCTGATGCAGGGTGTCACATTTGTCATTGATAGATGAAAAGCGGTGCAACACAATGCTCTGTGACCAGTCAGTACTGGATATGACTGTGAGAGAATGATGACCCAGTAAAGCTTTCTCAGCTGTCGTCGTCTTCTTCTTCTTAGCTGCCTGTGCACGCTGGTGGAGGATTGGTTTTGTACCGAATGTTTCCTTTCCAGTCTCTCTGAAGGACACGGCGTAAATCAAGTTCTCAAATAGTCAACTTTAATGAGTTTAAAGCAGCATATAGGAACCAATTACATCGTCAAGCTCAACATGCTGACAGCTAATTACAAAACCCGGAGTGAGGAAACACTTGCAGTGAGCAGTCCGTCTTCCTCAGACAGCACACCTGACCACTGAAATTCTTATCATATTAAGACAGCACTGTATGTGAGAATGCAGCCATCTTATCAGCCTAAATTGCAACAGAAGAGACTGCCTCATCCTGACCAAGTGAGCCGCTATAGATTCACCACATTAACCCAAACAAAATTCTGCTGATGGGTGCTGACTGTGAGCTTCTCTGCTCATGGAGAGGAATGAATCCAGCTTTAAAGGGCATGTTTGTCACTTCTGCCATTTGTTAAGAAATGACACCAAAATACATAGTGAAGAAGCGTCCCTTTAACTTCCTCTGTGAAGCACTTTGTGCTGTGTGCTGAGCTGAGATAATATTTTACCATACGGGCAGATTGTAATTGTGAGAAGGTGTGTGAAGGTCAGAACTCCAGCACTTGTATACTAGTGTAGTCCTGTAGAATACAGTAGACAACGTTATCATCATCAGCATCATTATTCATCACATTGATGAAAGGCAACAGCCAAACCACATGGTCTGACAACAATCTTGGAAGTTATCGGCTAATGTCTGATGACGATTTAGCTGCCGGGAGTAATGGCCAATGTTTCTTTGCTTCTGGTGGAGCAAAGGAAAGAGATGAAGGAGAGTTCATAAGGACTTAAGAGCGTTCAAAGAATCTGACTGCACGTACACTAGACCACGTCATTATGCAACGGTGGATGTTATTGATGTGATCTGTAATAAAACTACAAAGTTCAGAAGATGGACTACAAAAAGTGCATCTGAGATACTCCTCCCTGTACGTTCTTCATGCAGGATATATAACTGTGGACAATCCGGTGAAAATATGACTTCATAATCAATGTCAGAATTAAAATGATATATAGTATACTAAAAAATACTTCTGGCTCATTTCGCTCAGCTCAGGAGCCTTCCTAGGAAAAACATTACTATTCTACCGGGACCCAAAGACTTCCTCTGCATTTCGATGAGCAACTTGATATGACGATAAAGACATACTTCTGCTGATCTCTATGAACAGATATCTGCATATGAATACAGATAACTAGCTAATACTAATAAAATGCTAATAAAAAGCTAAATTATTGCCAGGTAATAGGCGAGGGCTTCCAAGATGAAATAGGCCAATAGGTTTTGTGTTCCACATGAACTATTGGAACCAAAGCCTCCTCAAACGTGATCGATCAATATAACTGGAACTACAAAGAGAAAGAGTTTGCTTCCGGGGCCAAAGTCTTGGTTGTGTATAGTTCAAGTGTTGCAGACTATTTCTCTTCTCAGTGCACCTTAATAAAAGGTGAGGATGTACCAGAAATCCCTAAAGTTTGATCTTAGGAGAGGTGAGAACACTAAAAGCTATAAAAAAATGTAAATGTTCTCTTAGCATTCACTTCATTCGGGGATATCATCACAGCAATTTACAGTTGCATCCTGAGGTGTTGGTTTGCTTCAGCAGCCTTTGTTCGGAGGTGTAAAATGTGGTACATACTGAGGAGCATCTGCTCAGCATAGCGCTGTAATGAGACCGACTGATGTATGTGCGAGTGTGCACGTGAAGGCCCGTTAAAAAGAACACGGCACCATCAGAAGAAAGACAATTCATCACAAGTAACGCAAACAGTTTGGCAAAGCAGGCACAAACGTCTATCGATGTTTGATTTTTATTTCTGATCCTGATTTGAATTTGAAGAGATTTGCTTCAGTGACATGCACACCATTTGAAAAATACAACATCTGCTCTGACAAAATTATTTCTGGCATGTAAGTGAAACTCATATCAGACACTGCTGAAGTTGTTTGCTCTCTTGAAGCTGCCAGAGGATGTCATTTCAGAGAACGTAATCATCTGGTCTATTAAATATGAAGCGATGACCAGCAGCTATGTCGAACTTTCTCTTCCAAAATGGAGAAACTTTTTTTGGAGATGTGCTTAATCGGCTAGTAACTAGCTCCCTGGTTACCACAAGAGATGGGACAGACCGCAATTGAGCATCGCAAGCCGTGCATTATGGGAGTTATTAGGATGGTCAGAAGGCATCTGTGACCAATCAGACTGGATTCTGTGATTGATCAGCCATGGAGTTTGGATGTTGGATGTTGTTAGTCTGTACCCTCCAGTCCTTGGCTTCTGTCCACTGAGCCAGTGATCACAGACAAAGAGATGGTGGACTGTCAACTGAAGCATAATGATGCCTCCATGTCACTGTGTCACACCAATCAAAACAGTGATCAGTAATTTGTGATGCAATAATGTGACATGATTCTAGGAGTTCTTGTAAGGGCGTTAAGTAATTATAAAATGTATTGACCGCTATAGGCAGCGGTAGGAGCTGCAATAACATCAATTAAGTTCCTCTCTTCCAATAAAAGTCTGTGCTAACTGGAGGAAACACACCACCACAATTTTCTCTCCTCTCCGTCCCCTGGGCTATGGTTGTTTGACAAAAAAGTCTTTTTTAAAGCAAAGTAAGATCAGTACTCAGAGCTAAAGAGGGAAAAGTACATATTTTTTAGACTTTTCTTCAATAGAAGACTTATTTTTAGTAGCATGTCTTGCATCGTCTTTTATTGTTGAAGCTGCTTTCTAGCTCATGGTCACGATGAAGACAGTGAGATACAGTTGATAGCTCTAATGAAAGCTTGTCTTGTTACAACTCCTTTACTCATTTAAATGAGGCCCACAGAGGCCTCCTGGAAAATTTTCAAAAACGCAACATCGTTTTTGAAGACCGAAAGTTTGCACGGGGGTGTTTTATTTTGAAAATCGACTGGATTCTCTACACTGTTTGCTCTGCTCTGACGCGGTGCTCGTGGTTTTTCCATCAAAAATTGAACAGCCGTGTATTCGGTTCTCGGTGGAGCGGAGCTGCTTCTGTGATGCTCACAAACATTGTCTTGGACAGCCACGATCATCTCGGCAGTCACAGTGTACCCAGAGTGCGTTGCATCTGTACCTGGTGGAATTTAGAGTAGCGAGTAGAGTTAGTATGTGCAAACCTCCATATACTTAGCCCTCTGTAATGACACCTAGCTGTCAAAGCGTCCACGCTCTTAATCCTGCATAACTTTAAGTCTTAATATAATGTGAACAGGTGAGTTGTATATAAATTCACCCTCAGTACAGTTGTCATGAACAGGGAAATTATCTACAGAGACCAAAACTGTTTTTTGTACCAGGCTGTAAACATGTTTATTTCTGCTGTGAAGTTTGACATTTGGACATGGGCACTTGTGGAGACTGACTCACTTCTGCAGCCAGCCTCAATTGGATACTGCAGTTTTTGCCACTTCAGCATTGGCTTAATTTCCCAGCCTGTTGTTCCAAACCTTTCGTTAATGGAGTACAATGTAAACTCAGACCAGATTCTCTGGTTTCTATTTTCACACTGGCAGCACAACACCACAATCATAGACCGTTGTGGTGATTTGCTGACTCCTACATTCATTCTGAACGGCCCTAGTGGGTGGCATTCCAGTGTGTCAGTTAGTCCTTAAGGGTAGTCATAACATCCTTCTTTCTCTCCTGATTGTCTCCATCTCATCTCACCTCTAACGAAGGCAAAACACGAGCAAGCAGAACTGTATACTAACAGGTATTGTTTTAGATAGAAATGTGTGAAAGTGATTTTTCAAGGACAGAAATTCCACACCTCGTAAGATATTGTTGGCTCACTGAAGCTGATCATCAACCCTGTTATCTGTTCCAAACCCCATGTGGCCAACGAGGTAGAGAAGGTCCTGCTTCAAATCCGTCACCAGCGCCTGACGTACAGCTGATGTACATTTGTTTCACAGAAGGACTGACTGTATCTCACCATATGTGTGTATTTGCATGCAGCTGAACCTGGGAGTTGAACCCTGTGCTTTCCAGGCTTACGACATGCTCAGCGCAATCATTTACCGCTCAAACAGCACGTCAATGGCTCAGGCAGTGACGGGCCCTTTAATGCCAGCGTTTCAAGATATTTCAGTCGTATTACAGAATATGTAGAGTCATGTGACTGTCGAGGTTTTTAAGGGGAACTTCTGAGTGATAGTAATGAGCTCTCGGAGACAGCAGCGGTGCCGTCGTAGCCGGCACGCCGCCCAATTATCCGCTAGCACCTGTCGAAGACGGTCACGGCTGTGCAGTGTGGCGCTCTCAGACTGCACGCATGCAGTCCCACCCCTCTGCTTTCTACTGTATGTTCTCTACTGTCTGATAATGAGAGGCACGAGCACACAGAGATGTACACGTTAAAAAGAAAGGGATAAATGAAAGAAAAGGAATTCACTTCTCTGGAACTGTCCAGTTTTAAGAGCCGCCGTTGACTTTCAAGTCAGTGTTGCATTCAAAGACACCGCCTCAAGATGACAAATGATGGCAAACACAGTTGTCTACTTAATGAACTATTAAATAACTTTGTAGTGATAACAGATGATTCCTTTAACAACATGTAAAAGAGAAACCTGATTTTCCAGGCTTTATTCCTCCTGGAAAAATTTGATTTCCAGGCCACCTATACATTTCTCATCAGGCTTTTGCTTTTGCATGTATATGACAATGTCTTCAGATATGGAATGTGACAAAATAAGTCAAAGTAAAATTAAAGTAAAAGTTCATTTTGACTTGTACATTCAGGCGTTTTTTAATCACTACTATACTTAAAAGAAGTAAGTAATGTTGATAAAATAATCAGATTACTCGTTGACCAGGTTAGTAATTTCTCTGAGTAATCCAGGTTCTTCAGATCGGCCTACCAATACATCGATCTTTCCGATGTCACATTAGGTGTCTGTGTCTGACCATTTCTATTTTCGACACAGACGATCCAACATTTACACCCACTTCACACTGTGATTGGCCGGCTGTACAGAGGTGAGACAGTAAGCAGGGTTTGTACTTTTTAAATTCTACGTCCCCTTCAGGAGAGAAACTCTGCAAAACATGAAAAATGCTCGTCTTTGTCTCTGTATTTAAAGGACGTCACCTTTCCTCTCTACGATGGCCGACTTGTCACTTCACCTTCGACTATGCACGTCATATAAATTATTACTGTCCCAGCATAAACCAACTCTATTACTCTGTAATATGGTGTTCTTACAGGGCAGCAAAAAGTCACAGGGTGGAGGTCAGTGTCATGGATTGATGGACGTACAAAGGGCTTGACTTTGACGTCGGACGCTGAAGTTTGCGTCTTAAATCGTGAAAGTGACCTTACTCTAACCTTTAACTGGCAAACGACCCACTTTACCAGATATTACATATGAAGCCTGTTGGGCAAAGTATAAATCTGAAATCACTTATTTTTATTAGAAGGTGAAAGAAATTTGTCCTCTGAATAGCTTCATGTCAAATGTGTAACTTATAATAATTTGTGCATTTCAATTGAGTTTCTCTGATGTGTCAGACACACACACACACACTCACACCCTCCGGTCTCTTATTTTGTTGATAGACGATGTAATAACCTTGTGAAATATAACAAATTATGTCTTTACATGGCCTAAAAATGCAATAAAGTCTGACGAGGCAATCAATTCTGAGATAACATAACATCACAGTATTACATTACCTGCTATCATACGTCCATGTGAGGCATAACATGATGTCCGATGATGAGCCAATAATAATATCAACAATATGAAAGGCCACTAACGTTATGAAATCATTCATCATTCGTCACGTAAATAAGCAGCATTATTAATATTGCACTTCTAGTTAGAAACCTGCTACAACACTGACTTCATTAGCACTGTTAATAATTTATTTTTTCCTCAAAGCACAGTAAAAATCTTGTTTGTCGCATTTAAATTGCTAATAACTTTTAATTTCACTCATCTTAAATAAAAAACAAGGTGTGGCGTGTGTTTTAATGACAGCTGCTTTGTGAAAACTTCTCTCGAAGTAAACCAGACAAATATAAAGAGTCAAATCCTCATCACATCTAGTCCGCAGATGAACAGATTCATGGACGGAATCCTGCTGTCCCGCCCTGCACCATATGGATTCATATAGCATATATTTTCCTCATGTCAGATGCCAATTGTTCCCTGAATTCTCTGCAGCAGCGACCGATTCTTTAAATGAGGGAATTTTATATTTTAGCATTCATTGTCATACATTACATTTTCTCTGACACGGGGAGGAATGGGGGTCCACCATGTTCTTAATCACTTAAATCCACATGCAATCTGGCTCAGCCATCTTAGTCAGGACCGCGGATCCATTAGTCCCTTCTCATTTCAGGGGGAGAGCTGCCAAGCCATTATTTCTGCTATGCTCTGCTGGGCTTCCATATACTTCCATTTCAACACTTTCTGCAAGAAAATGGGAAAAGTTGCGGATTAATTCAAACTAATCCTCCATTTTTCTATTGCCTTTAATTACTTGTTCCGGCCTCTGACACTCTGAATGGTCATCAGCAATAAGTTGACTTAGCGCGGCTCCCGTCTTATTGTTGAAGAGCTCGGCCTTGTGTCTGTGTTTAAGGGTATATCTCCAGGCTTTAGCCACACACACACACACACACACACACACACACACACACACACACACACACACACACACACACACACACAAAACACTCTTTGATTTCTACTCGGAGAGATTTTCAACTGGATGCCTTTGTCTCACTATTGAACCGTGTTAACACCACTCCACTCGCCTCTTGTCCCTTTTGATGGATTTCCTCTCCTGCAGAAAACCTATTTTCTCATTCCATGGACCTTTAGTTCGATTGAACTCTCATCGCTCATTATAAACAGGCTAAATTCACGCCATGATTAGACTCAACAGTCGACTGGACGCGGAAGTTTCACGGGCACAGCTCCGGTTTTTCGCACTTTTGGCGAAATTCTACTTGCTTGTTCTCTATCGTCGGGAAGAAGATTGAACATGACTTAACAAAATGTGGCCTTCCAGACACCCCCTGTGACCCCCCCAACTTCTTACCCTGCTGTAGCAGTCACACAGCATACAAGTCAATGTGACCGCTGAGGCAGAGCAGCCTTTTCATACCACTAACGTTCAAAGAAGGCCCAAACGCCCCATGAAAGCAATCTAATACCACAAATTAGCCTGTCACTTAGCCTGGATTATAAGCCCCATGAGGGCCACGGCTAAAATAACTCGAGCCTCATTGTTCTGTGATGTAAAACAGTGTAACCAAGAAAAAAAAACACAGGTACAATTTAATTTTAAAGCCCGTGTGCTCTGCTCAATCGCTGTGTGTAATTACATTGATTTTTTTTCTCTCTTCCTGTTGGTGCTCGTCGGCCACTATTTACAGTCCGAGCTGGGCCACTGCCGCTCGGGCGCCGTGCTACCGCTCCGACACGTAAGAGAGGTCAACGCCAAAGAGCAGGAGATAAGAGGACGCGAGGCGCTGTTGATTTATGGCTCGTGTCGACGGAGCTCATCAGTCGCGGCGCGTTCGTGACCGCCGTCGGTGTTGTACTACAAAGACGGTCGGAATGTAAATACAGCCTGTCCGCGAGTGTGGGGATCAGTTATGATAAGCTGGCAGGGCTTCCCTTTCTCTCCAGTCTCTGATTCCTGTTCGGCTCTCTTTTCCGCACACACACACACACACACTTCTCTTACTTCAATTACAAAAGCATTCTTTTGGCTAGACTCACAGCACCTTACCTCAGGCTTGGTTCTAATGAAGTAACTTAACACCAGGGTCAAAAAGCAGTGTTTTAACCTCTCTGGTTTAACGTTTCCAGTCTGTTTTCTGTTTTTCTGTCAGAGCAATGCTCTCCATGCCCGGCAGTGATGTCACAGTGCACTGACAGAGCCACATCATCACCGCAACAAGGTGCTTTTAAGATAAGAGCACAAATATTTATATAAAGTCGCTCTTTAACGTATGTAATATGTCGCTCTTGGCTCCCGTACATGGAAACACATATTTTATTCCCAGAAGTTTCAAACATAAACTCACCTCATGCCGGTGTGACATCAGCAGCTGTCACACTCACACGTGGCATTACAAGACGGTATGCGCTGCAGCCAATAATTTAGCACTCTAAGCTCATTTATTACTTACACTTCAACTCCTCAGCAGTTGACTACTTTAACTGGTATTTCTGTTTCTCTCAGTGCTCACATTTCAGCGTTTCTTCTAGTAATTCTATTATTAAACTAGTAATACATGTTTCAACTGGAATTTTCAGCAGCAAGCTCAGGATCATTTCATTTCTGTCTTTTTATTATTATTGGTCATTTAATATCCTTTGGTTCGGATGAGAAAACAAAAAATTTTAAGGTGTCCACATTGGGAACTTATGACGGACACAATGTCACATTTTTTTTTGACATCAATTGACAAAATAATCAGCCACATAATCGATAATAAAAGAAGTACCCCGAAACCAGCTTCTAAACATGCTTGTTTAGACTGTACTGCTGGTGTTTTATTTTGAAAATCCCCAGGATTCTCTATGCTATTGTGTCTGGCTTCCTGTCAGCTCGAGGTGCTCTGTGTGAATTGACACGGGCGTCAAAAACAGAACATCCACATATTCAATGCCGAGTGGAGGCCTGCTTCTGGGACGCTTCTCGACCGGACCGCAGCAGAGCCGGTGGGGTTTGAAACATTGACTAGAACGGCTGCGTATCACACAACGCGGTGCGTCCGGGCCCTGTGGAATATGGGGGTTAGTTGCAGCCTTATAAATAAGATACAAGTTGGAAAACACCAGAATTATCAATAAAGCATTTATTTTGACTTCTTCTCCCTCAGCCTGCCTCATCTGTCTCATTCAGCGATTGCCTACGTTTCCCAGAGTGCTTTCCAGAGAAGTGGTGTGGAGTGCTTGCAGTCAGCCGCAGGCTTTACACAGACGGAGAGAACGATGGTAATGGTGAGAGACTTCCCAACTGACTGACTCAAAACCCAACTTGTCTGTTTCTTCTTCTCTGGATGTATAAATTGGCCTCTGCGGCTCCTCTACGACAGGGCTGTGAGACATCAGTGCAAAATGGTGACTGTGAAAAGCTGAGTGGCGGCTGACGTCTAACATCTTTCCTGTGCTACATCTCTTTTTTGTAGCTGCTGAAAATATCTGGACAGGACGTCGCTGTCTAAGTTTGCTCAGTTGAAGATCTCTATCCCACACGGGCGTCCACACGGACGTCCACGGGAGCGAGAGCTGATGAGGCCTCTTGTTCGTCTCACGCTGGGTGACGATGGAATTTGCTCAACACTGTCAGTATGTCGCCACATGAAAAGTCCTGCACAAAAAGGTATTAAGTCGTAAATTTAGTCCATACTTCCTCGGCTCGTTGACATGAAACCTTGGTAGGAGGCATCAAACGTGGCGTTCAAAGTGATAATTGGCTAACAGATATACCAGAGCTTGTGAGCTAATTAAAGAGTATCATAATCGCCTGTCAACTTCCCTCCTGTCGTCTGCATGACACTGAAAAGTTTCATTAGACGCCTAAAAATAGATTTTCCCCCCATGCTCCAACACCTCGCTCCTCACCTTTTCTTCTCATCAAAGTGTGCGAGAGCCGACTCTATTCATGTTTCCCCCCACGCTCATTGGCTGAAACTAATCCGGGTTTCCGATCACTCAAAGTGAGCCGGGGCTGAGCGCGCCAAGCCTGTCACCAAAGCGAGACGGAGTCGCAAAGGGAGAGAAGAAAAAAAAAGAAAAGCAGTCTCTGTTATTGCTCTTAAACATGGCTCCAAAACTTGAGAACTCGCAGTCGCTCTTTTTCATACCACCTTGTCGACTGCTGTGTTCTTCACAGCTGTGCAGATCTGAATTTAGACATGAATTCGCTCCTTGTTCATATCTGCTTACATTATTACCCCATTTAGCTTTAGAAATAGCGAGGCGGATGCAGCCTAGACAGCCGCTTCTCACCGAGTGCACAAATATTACAATGTTTTGATTGACACTTTCCCTCCTCTGTGCCTCCGCTCTTTATATACCTTCACTTTTCCTTCATGTTGAACCTAAACATAACTGCTGCATAATCTGTAAAACCACAGCCAATTACATTCAGTTAAGACTTTGACTTCTTTTCCTCATAATGCAGCCTATTACTGTTTCACAGAGCCAAAGAAAACTTGCCAAAAGCTCCTCTAGGTGCTTTAACTTGTCAGGGACGAAAGGTAAGAAGGGGCAGAGGGAGGGAAGGATCCAGAGAGCGTTGACACGTACAGGCACAGGGCTTAGGCGCTGGCTGTTTGTTTAATAATGATGATAAATGGCGGGCTACCTCAGAGCGTAATGTATTCCTGTTCTCCTGTGTGATTTCTTAAATAGCTTTTTCTTTGTTATTTTTAAACAGAAGTGGGCCCCGCTGTGAATTGGAAATGAATAGCAGTTGTGTTACAGTAGCAGCGATCGGTCCCTCCACGCCGCGGTCAAGGTTTTGCTGTAATTCGATTGTGTTTAAACGACATAAAGCGCGGTGGAAAGCTCCCCTAAACACAACTAATCTCATCAGGTTCTTGTTTGTTCCAACAAAAGTACATTTTCACCGAAACCCTTTGCCACAGAGACACAATCGGACATTTTGGGAATATTGTCTTGGATTCAAACCAACATTAAGGCCCTCAGCATCCTTTTTCTTTTACTCCCCTCAATCAGCTCATTGCTATGACTGATGGACTGACATGAACACAGCGATCTGCCATGGTTATGGCACCAATCAGAATACATGAAGCAGATCAGCTGTTTGTCCTGATGAATAATACCTAAGAATATTTTTCTGTATTGCAACTTTGCCTGATGCTGATTTAGCCAGAAATAAACATTTATTTTGTAAAAATTGTTAAGCCAGAAATCTTTGAGCTGAGTCTGTAGGTGTTAAGACTGTCAAACAATTATAAAGAGAAATTAAAAAATGTCCTGTCTACTGTGGCGGTCGGTAGTGTAGTGGGTTAAGCGGTCGCCCTGTGTGTGGAGGCTATAGTCCTCGCTGCAGCTGGCTCCGGTTCGAATCCTGCATCAGAGCATCAGTGTCACTCCCCCTCTCTCTGCTTCCTGTCTATCTTCAGCTGTACTATCATTAAAGGCATAAAAAGCCAAAAAATAATCTTCAAAAAAAAGTCCTATCTACCTAAAAAGACATGCCACAACATTATGACACTTCAACAACAGAGTGTGAACGTGAACCTTAAGCCTCAAGTCGTGGTGTTGTGTTTACGTGCAGAGGGAATGTTTTTTGAACACAAGGTTAAATAAATCAAATGTATACCTGTTCTATGTTTCTTACATACTCATGAATGAAACCCTCTAAAAATACTAAAGGTAAAATTAAATTTAATGAGAATAAAAAAAACAACAAAACAAAACATCTACCTCTGAAAGCATCCCTCCTAACTGTTCACAGTTAATGACCACAAAATAAAGCATAATATATATATATATGTCAGAAGATAAAAATATGTTGTTCATGTTGGATAATTTGAATGATGACATCAATCTTTTTTCAACTCATTTTGACTGTTGGACTTTACAGCACTGTGGAGTTACTGGAAATGTCTGGATCATCCTCTATCAGTAGTTTTAGCTTAGAAATGCACGTGAAGTTCACAGACTTTGTAGCCTTTTCAAGGAAAAATGCTATTTCTCAGCAGATATCTTTGTCACTACTATACCAAGCTAGCAAAGCAGTTAAGTGTTATTGGTGCAATATTTATTCTGAAGGCCCACGATCTCTAGAAAGCTTTAACATTAGTTTGCTGAGACAGAAATGATTTGTTGCGAGTTGTTTCTAAGGCCCGGACTTTACTGGAGTAGTTCCGTGACTGATTGTTTTCCAGGTATTAGTCACACCCTGTGTATCTCCATAGAAACTGAGATCAGAACAGAAACAGCGAGTAAAACAACTTGCCTCAAAATATGAAACATTTTGATGATATATTTTATTTAAGTTGGTAATTGTTGTCTAATCACAAATTACATTCAAGGGTATGTTTTAAGTTATTATTGGCACTTCAGCTGTGCCAATAATGACCTTAAAGCACACCCTCTCATGTAATATTACTTGTCTGAACATCATGTTATTAATTAATTGCACTGAGGTATGTAAGAGTTGTATCTTCTAACATTTTTGATCTATAAATGATTCAAACAACTACAAATAAATAAAGTAGTAGTTGCAAAAATATATTTTTCTTGGAGGGGCTGCCTTTGAGTGCTTTGCGGATCAGGAATGAGCAAACACAATCAGATATGCTGGAGGCATAATTTCAAGGATGTCTTGTTTGAAAAACACTGTGCAAAAATATATAATATAAAAATATAAAAACATATACGTATATAAGTGTATATGCTTACAAATGCAATATAATGAAAAATGTGCTCATGAATTTTAAATAGAGAGATGAATGCTTAGGGCTGATTTAAAAAAGCTAATCCAAACCTCATGTTAAATAATTTCCCCCTGGGATTATTAAAGTATTTCTGATTCTGATTTAAATGGTGACCGAAGACCTTTAATATAATAAACATAACACTGTAGATTTTACGGTATAAAGGCATGACAGTAAAATATGAGTGTATGAAGTATGACTGTGATTTATTGTATACAGGAAAACACAGTCATATTTCAAAAACTTTATTTATACAGCAATTAAGGGGTATTTTATAAGTAAGTAAGTATTTTATATTTGAGACTGTTAAGTGTACAGTAAAACACAGTTATATTTCACGGCAAAGCTTTTATTTATGACATTCTTAGGCATTTTCATGTCAGTTATATGGCAAAACAGTGTTGGATAGGGAAAAAAAATGCCAGCAAATAAACAATACTAATATCCTTTTACACCTTATTTATTACAGCAAAATTCTGCCACAGCTGACAGTTTTTTACCATAAAAAACAGTACACCTCGAAAATAGTTTCTAAAAAGCTAACTTGCACCACATTTAATGTAATCTGTTCTCTGTTACAGAATGCAATTCCTCTACTGTTATCAAACTGGGACGAAAGGGAAAAAAAGGCATTTAATATTCTGATACATGTAAAATCAAAAAGCCTGTGGTTCAGCCCCGGCTTATCACGTAACTGACAGTGGAGCCGAAGGACGGCAAATAAAGCTGAAACCCAGGTTGCCAGGTCCTGTTATTCCCCTCTTTTTATCCCAACTCCAGTAACTGCCACAAATGCAGTAATAATCATCGTCTCTGAGGTGTTAGCGAGATGGCAGGAAGACAATAAACACTGCAGCCAATTGAATTTAATCTAATCAAACATCCCAGCGCATTAGAAACTGCAATAGCATGAAATTGTGACCCACAAAACTGAAATTAAATCAGACTGAGCGCTTCCTGCTGACTCCCACACACCTGACTGGCTGTCAGGGATAAATATAATTTTTCATACATCATTTATTTATTATCCTCCATGTTGTTCCGCAGTCATTGAGCTGACACACTCATCCACAGCGACAGAAGGATTCAGCACCTCGCAACAAGGACACCGGGCTGTCACAGGGATCAAACCCGTGTCCTTCCTGTTACAGGATGGCCTCTGAAGCCAAGAGGACACACTGACACCACAATGTGACATTGATAAATTTTTGAAAAGAGCTGACAAAAAAAATGACACTTGGTGATTTAAACCTACTTTGGACCTTGATGCAGTTTTGACAGTGTACGTCCTTCGGGAAACTGTTTGGGTTATGAAATTGGACACTTTTATGAATGCTGTGCTCGGAGCAGTTAAATGACTTTTTTGTCTCGATGCCTCTTTTATAATTTGTCATGTGCTATTATTGTGTTGAGACATTAAGATTTTTCACTGAATTAGAGGCAAATGAAAATAACCATTGGTTGTATTTTTCTTTTTTGATTATAGAATATTGTTTGAAAAGTTAAAATCCACAAAGACAATGGATTTTCACTGCCAGTTTAAATTTTACATTTTTTTTATTTGTACATGACACTGCAATGTTGTCAGACTTTACATCCAGCTCTTGGCTCCCTCTCACTCATAGCCTTCTATATTAGCCTTATTTAGCAATTATGAATGATTTGTGTTCTAGTAAGCTATTTTTTATTCTGTGCTTTCATAAAATTAAAATTTCTATGCATTTTTTTGTTGACCCTGCTCTGATGAATATTTTCATTTTACCAATTGTGCACTCACTTGCAGTCTCCATCGTGAAAATGCAGCCAAATGCTGCTGCTTGTACAGTTTTTGCATAATGGTATGATCCCAGTCTGTCCTCGCATGTGATTGGCCCCATGGTGTGCCCATCATCAAAACATCGACTGAAGCCGATCCGGTGGCAGGCGTTAAGAATAAGAATATAGTAAAAAAACAATCATCTTGCTGATCTGGTCCATTTATGCACTTCATATCGAGGCATCAGTATTAAACAGAACGTTTGCAGAATACAAAAGTGAAGTTTAGAGCCTCTTAAATAGATTGACAGTCGACGATATGCTTTTCTCTTTTTTTCTTTATCTTTATTTTCTTTTACTATTCACTGATGTCACTGGCCTTGAAATAATCATTTGAATTCAGTGATGAAAGATGTATTCACACATCGATGCCACAAATACTGTGTTTTTACAGTGTTTCTCAGTGTTTCTTTTCCAAAATGTCTATATATATATATATATATATATATATATATATATATATATATATATATATAAGCTTAACTAAGAGTGACGTTTTGCATGATGTTATTATTTTTCTATGAAAAGTGGCCATAGCTGTTATAAATGTAGTGCAGTGAGTACATGTTTTCTGGGCTGTAGTGGAGTAGAATGATTGATACCAGCCCGACAGCGCAACGACTGAATTTTTCTGCTCTCTAACGTGACCCACACCTGCTTATTTTTACCAAAATGTTTAGACTGTACTCATTGATAATTCATAAAGCCTCAGCTAAGAGAGCAATTACAGCGAGGCAAACAATAGGCGGGTTGTGTTATGGGACCTTAACTATAAAAGGAAAGCAGACTCTGGTTCAGAGAGGTACACTGTGATCTGCATGAAAGCTACTTGGAGCTGATGGTGCTAGGCCATATCTGAAGGTGGGGTTAGTCTGAAATAGCACACAGGATCATGAGACGGTGATGCATAGACACTTTGATCAAAGGAAAACTAAGGTTGAGACCATTTGGCTGTTGCGGTTTTCATGAGCGCGGCCTCTCAGATAGCATCTCGACGTGTCGTTACGGAAGGTCGCTTTGGTGGTTAACTCTCTGAAAGGGCACTCAGCATCAGTGTCATGTAACAGCGCTGATATTTGCTCTGCCGAGTCTTCTTCTTTGGTGAAATTTGAAATCAAGGCCTTTCTCGCTCGGGCTCCATTCACGCCGCAGCTGGAAGTGGCCCAATCAGGTTTTTTTTTCTCTCACAATGTGACTCACAGATTAGGTTTTATAATCAGTGTGAACAGTAAAAAACGCTGTCTGGTGTTGTTTTTTGCCATTTTGATCAGAACCACATGGAGTCAGATGATTTTTGTTTGCTTGAATCAAACGCACATTCCACAAAATTAGAATTTCTGCAGCGGTCCAAACTTCATCAGACGCTGCTTTCAAAAAGAAACTGCAAGATTTGCAGCCTGATTGGTGATTGGCACAGATATGGAAAGATTTGTGAGCTAAAATCTGTTAGAAAAAGACATATTTATTGCATGTGGTTATTTCACAGAGCTGTCAGGCGCCTGCTTTGTGATATGGATTACATCCTAGAATTGATACGAACAGTCATCCAAAAATAATCAGATATGAGCAGGAAATCAGAAGTGAGCGTGAAGGCCTGAGGAGCGAGCGACACTTACAGTCTCTTATGTCAGAATTTGGATTGTGACACACAGTGGAGTAGCTCGAACCCGCTGCAGGCTGGTGTATGATGATTTGATTAGCAAGTTGTCAGAACGATGTTCTAAAGCAGAATTCCTTTTATAGTCCTAAGTTCATACATCAACTTCAACACGGCCCTGACAGCTGCCTTGTCGTGTTTATGAAGTGAACTGAGCAGGATTTGTGGCAGATGCTTCACGGAGCGCGTGACAAAGAGTGGGCAAACTCCCTTGTTTGGCGTGACAGGGTTGAGAGCTTCACTCCTCAACTGTCAGAAGGGAACATCTGTGTTTTGGCGAATGAGCGATGTTTGCTCTGCGACGGAGCAATCGGCTCCCTGCAGCCGTCCGAGGTGACAGTCTCTGTCACGGTCCAAGTAAAGAGTGAGATAGAGATGGAGGGGAAGGGGAGGATGGGGTAATCCCTGTATCGAATCCAGCTGCAGGAACAGAGAGGAAAAGTCCAGCTTTTTATGATTTACTAACACTCCCTCTGCCCGCCCTGCAATCTCTGCGATACTGTGGATTACACACTTGCCTTGAGCATTTCTGGGGTGCATCCTCCTACAACTGAGGGAAAATGAAAATTGAGTGAAAATTGAATCTTACAGTTTTAAAATGATTACTGCCACAAAAGTGAAACACATTATGGTTTACTACTAAAGCTGCATTACAGGCAAGATTTTTATGCATCAGTCTCAGAAGCCTTAAAGGACCAGTGTGTAAGATTTGGGAGGATCTATTTTAAGAAATGGAATATAATATTCACGAGTACGTTTTTATTCATGTATAATCGCCTGAATGTAATAATCCTTTTTTCGTTACCTCAGAATGAACCTTTCATATCTACAGAGGGAGCCACTCCTCTTCCACAGAATCAGATATCTTACACTATAGATGCATTGAGCATGAACATTTATGGACATAGAGTAGCTGTGTCACTATACTGGGGGCATATAGACCAGCCAGAGAGGACAGCTTCTTCAGTGCTGTGGCGGAATCATGTCATGACAAGTATATTCACAAATCCTCCATTCTCCTTGATCAAGGTTTAATAGTAGATCAACTGACCATTGATGAATAGAATTCTCCACAACGATCACCCAACGACAGTATAAAGAATGGACAGAGGGTGAGTGACGAAGCCGGATGTACTGCTTCTTCCGCCTCCCGGCTAATCTAAAAATCGGCAAAGCTGTGGATCATCTGCAGACATGAAGTGGGCCAAATAACGCCTGGGCGCTGTAATTGGACATCTGTAATGGTAGCCACCTATCAATCAAATTGGCCATGCTGTTAATTATATACATAACTTTAAGCCTTACTATCATTTGAACAGGTGAGTTCTATAAAAATGCACCCTCAGTACAGTTGTTATGAACTATAGAGACCAGGCTGTAAACATGTTTATTTCTGCTGTGAAGTTGGACATTTTAACATGGGGACTCATGGAGGTTGACATGTTCTGTAGCCAGCCTCAAGTGGCCGCTGGAGTAATGACAGTTTTTAGAACTTCTACATCGACTTCATTTCCCAGACATGGAGGTTGCCGCTTGCAGTCACCACAGTTTATCTTTCATGCTTGGAAGGGGTGAAGGGTATTCGGTTGGAAATTGAAAGTGTCTGTTTGACCTTCACTGTGTAGCGTAATGGATGTGCAGAGTTTAATTCTAGAGGACTGATTTGACTTTAATCTGTTGAGGGATTAAAAGATGGAACGTTTCTCTGTGCTCACCTTAAATGTAAGTGAAACGCTTGAACATACAAGCTGGATTTGTAGTTTGGAAGCCAAGCAAGCAAGTAATGAAGAAATAAAGCTTCCAGTCTACATACACTGAAAGATTTTTAGCAACGTAGGTGACAACATATCCGGAAAGGATCTTTAACTTCATATTTGTCCTTTCTTTTGCCCTCGACAAACACCAGACATGGACCAAAAGGGTTATTTTGAAGAAAACAATCTGTCTAAAATAACACACTGAGCTCTCTGTCCACAGAAAGTTGAACTCTCCAGTAATTGCTTAACTTATATCACCATGCACATCCACCCACCACACACTGAGAAGATGATGTTTGGTTTGCTTATGTTACTGCACAGTGTCTCTGAATCATAAAGTCATCTATGTGAGGTTGTGGTTAGTCCAGGCATTTATGCAAGACATTTACATGACAACTTACATTGTGTCCTGTACACAGTAGTTTGGCCAACAATCACTTGTAGTTCTAAAATGACAATTACCTTTCGAATAGTGTTTGCATGCTGTACAAAGTGTCTCCATTGTAGTTACAGTACAATCGCTTAAAAACTTTCCCTCAGCCTGCAGAAAGCAGGTGAAGGATGAATTCCTCAGTTTTTTTTCCTCCTTCGCAAACAACATTCACTATTAATAGGCCAAGGACGATGGAGTCCTTTGGTCACTAATGAAAAGTATTCTGGCTTTGTGTAAGCCCATCAAAGAAGGAATGTAAGTGACACAAATGGGACAACAATAAGAAAAGAGGTCAGAAACAGAATCTACTTGCAGTGCTTGATTCCACTAAAGTAACACTGTTCTGGCAAATCAAATACACCTTTATATTCAACTTTCCTCTTTTATCTGAACACTATTATAAAGCACAACTGTATAAGAACACACCAACTCATCTTTCCTTATTGATGTTTTACACACAGTACATGTTTAACATTAGTCCTTGTTTCACGTTGAATTTTCTCTAAAAAAAAACTAAAAAGTTATTACAGTAGATGAAGAAATATCTTTTTATGTATTCTCTGTTTGTGCCAGATTTTTGGCTACAGCTCTTGTCAAACAAAATACAGTCTAAATCTTCGTGAAGCTCTCACCTGCCAATGCATACAAAACACAGAATTTGTAGACACATAAAAAATCTGCCACCAGGCAAGTCTGTCTCTGTCATCGAAACTCAGAGTGGAAATCACTCTTAGTTAATTATATTTGACAACCAGGCTAGAAACAGACTATTAGTTTTAAAAGCTTTCTATGGTATGTCTGTGCACAGTCACTGCGAAGTAAGGTCATTTTTGTTCAGGATCCGAAACAATCTGAGTCTGAGCCTAAGAAAGGTCAGCTAACGCGATAACCTGAGCTAACCGTTAGCCATCTGACCAAAAGGCTAATTTAGCAGTAGGACAACTGACTCAATGTTTACATGTTAATGCTAACTTTGACTTAATAATATGACTCATTCCAAATATTAGTGCATTTAGCTACATTCAGTCAAATCATGGCTAAATGAAGTACACAAAATATTATAACAACTGTACTAAAAAACTGTACAAAAACTTGTTTGAACATGATGTTGATGCTTTTATAGTCCCAGACCAAAATACTGAACTGTAAAACGACCTACTGTCTACTCAATAGTTCAGGGGGCAACAAAAGTCTAAATAATATAGAAAATACACATTTCACTTGACATTTGTGATTTTTTTTATTTATTTGAAATTGGTGAAAATATTCTGAATGAAGCTGCAGTTAGCTATTAGCATATGCCCCCAGTATACCCTGAGAGCACAAAAGGATACAGTACACCATTTTCCTTTTTACCTAATGCCAAAATAGTGCACTAGTGCTGCTGCTAGCACTGCTGCTATATAGTGTCCTTTATGTTTAAGTGTGGAAGTGGGACTGGTTGATAGGCCCTAGAAATTTTAACTAGCATGCTAATGAGCTGTTAAGAGCAAAAGAGCCTCAATAAGGCCTCTGGGAGCGGAAGAAGGGAGCATAAGAAAAGAGAATATAACCTGAAACTTTTTGATGTATTGTTCAGTCTTACTGTCAGTACAGGAGAAAAAGAATACTGGGCAAAGTGTCAAGCTCGGGGGTTGTTCACTGTGTCTCTAGGCAACAGTAAACCAAATGTTATTATTTCTCCATCGACAGCAATAAAATGAAAGTAGACTCTGGGCAGTGCTGCACTTTGCCCTGTCAAAACTTTTCCATTCATTCCTTTTTTCTTCAGCAGCAGTTACAACAACCTTCAGTGAAAACAGGAGCTGCCTAAAAATGTTAATTTAATTTAGACTGTAACTGTACTCTGATAGAAAACACAGTCAAAGTAAGAATTTTAATTATTAATGGAAAATCACGAGCCTAATTTGCTTTGTTCATAATTTATGTTGAATTATTGGAAGGGTGTGTGTAGTGCAGGGATATTACTGCTGCAGTACAACAGGGATAAGGTTGGCAGCAGTACTGCACTATATAACAGCAACTATTTCTTTTGATTTAATTGAGGTGGGAATTTGGTGTGGTTGTTATAGGAAGATGTTTGCATCTTTGTATGTGTAGAAGTTTTTCAGAAGCGTGGTTCCTCGGGAAGTGTGTCCGCTCACCAAGGTCAAGCCTCAAGTGAGCGTGTCTTTTTAAAGCAGACTCATTGGTTTGCTGCCATCCAATTTGTTTCACAGCGAGGGAAGGGAGTGGGAGGGCAGGACGAAATGACTGAGACGATCAGAGTTTTGGTCCGAGATGGGGATTTCTTGCTTCATTCAGTTTTAAACAAATTCACTTTGTACTCTTGAAAAGAAATCCGATGATCTACACCGTGGGCTTCCACGCCTCACAACAGAGCCAACTCATAACAAAAGGATAAAAGTCCAATCTCTGGATAAATTTGAGCACACAAATCCAGGAGAACTACTGAGGTGACACCAGTGAAAAGAATATGCATTATTCCTCAATAAAGGTGTTCATTTGCATTTGAAAGTGTCTTCGACTGTAGGGCACAATATACTGTAGACTGGAAGACGTTGTGTCTCTGCTGGCAAGAGGAGAAATGAATGAAAGCAATACAGACAATCAAAGGATAATTACACATTTTATTTAAGCCTTAGTTTTTAGTATTTTTATCTACTCCAAAATGTATTGTGCAGTTCATGTTTCATGCTTATGGCAATCATTTGCATACATTATGTGTTATACTTCAGGGGCCTATTGTGTGAAAAGGTATACAGTATACATCAAATGTTGTCCAAAAAACTCCCAACCACCGACAGTCAAAGACAGTCAGGCAGTCAAAGTTGGTTTCTTCCCAAAACACTCATTTAAATCTTTGTTAAAAACTGCAATAAAAGTCCACAGTGGCAATAAGAATTCCACTATTCAAACATCTATAAATTGAATGAATAAAACCTGTACTGTAACAATACTTTAGCACTTCAAAGTAATAATTACCAGGAGAATTTTCTGCATTGTTCTTTATTATTCTCGCTTAATAAAATTCCATGCTTGAGCTGATCATACTTAACATTTTGGGAAAAATACACTGCTTTCTTTTTGACGTAGCTTTAAAAAGCCTCCTGTGGTATGTCTGTGCACAGTCACTGCTAAGTCAGGTCATTTTTGTTTAAGATGTAAGTTACTGTCTGAGCTCAGCTAACACAGCAACCTGAGCTAACCGTTAGCTACCTGACAGCAGTTGTACTGTACTAAAAAACTTTATTTTTGAACATGATGTTGATGCTTTTAGTCCCAGACCAAAATACAGTGTATTCCTGTACTGAACTGTAAAAGGACCCTACTGTCTACTCAATAGTTCAGGGGGCAACAAAAGTCTAAATAATATAGAAAATACACATTTCACTTGACATTTGTGATTTTTTTTATTTGAAATTGGAGAAAATATTCTGAATGAAGCTGCAGTTAGCTATTAGCATATGCCCCCAGTATACCCTGAGAGCACAAAATGATACAGTACATCACTTTCCTTTTTACCTAATGCCAAAATAGTGCACTAGTGCTGCTGCTAGCACTGCTGCTATATAGTGTCCTTTATGTTTAGTGTGGAAGTGCATGTCAACTAGCATGCTAATGAGTTGTTAAGAGCAATATGATGTATTGTTCATTTTCACTGTCAGTACAGGAGAGAAAGAATACTGGGCAAAATGTTAAGAGATCAATAACATCTTGTCCGTACATTAAAACCAGAGCTGGAGTCAGAGCATGGTTAGTCTAGCTTAGCATAAAAACCGGGAGCAGTGCAAAACTGCTATCATGGCTCCAGAGTTTTCCTATTTGCACCATATCTTGTTTGTTTGTTTACCACACATGGTTGTGTGATGTGATGTTAGGGGGTGTTACATGCTGGAGATACAGTGTGTATCAAAGCATTTAGCTGGATTTAGATGGACCCCGAGACAAGGAATCCATTGCTTCTGGCTGGATTAAATTAATTCCTGCATTAATTAACTGAATTCTTATTTTTAACACTGACATATTATCGGTGTATTAGGTCATTGTACTTATCATGTTAGCAAATAATTATCTAATTAAACAAAATTAGGATTCATTTAGTGTCATGTTTTCAGTCACTTGATGAAGTAAAGTCCAATATTTATTCGTTAAGCTTTGCCAACTCCTATTAGGAAAATATCTGTCTCTTTACCGGCTCAAAAACTGTGAAAAAAACTGTGAAAATGTGACGATGACTCAAACAGCAGGTAGTTTGGAATAATACAGCATCATTTCCGTATTTCACAAAAGACCTCTACTTCAAGGTCAAGATGTAAAATGGCCTCAAACTGTAACAAATCTTTAGCGACTCGCTCTGCCAAGCACACCACCACACCAATGACAACACAGCACATTCAGGGACAATGAGATGTCATTTATAGAATTGCACCCTTAGACAGCACCCAACAAATGATGCTGTAGTGCTCTGCCCTGCACTCTGTCACCAATGACCCTTTTCACACACACACACACACACACACACACACACACACACACACACACACACACACACACACACACACACACACACACACACACACTGGCCACCATTTCAACCCAGCCTCCAATTCTTCGACTAACAGTGGCTATAAATCTGTCGCAGTGAAGGTGAACATTAGCACCCACTGCTCTAGTACAAGTACCTAGGTGTACAATTTGAGGTCCATTTGAGCAAATACATAGACCTCGCCATGGCGTTGCTATCACACACTTTCCACATCTCTTCAGCTACCTCCAATTGAAGTGTCATGAGGCTGGCAATCTTGGCCTCTACAGAAGTTTATATCGTTTTGGAGGTGGAAGAATCCACCATAAAACCATGAAAAATCATTTGGATCCATTTAGTTGTTCAATGTTATTTTCTTTCCTCCTGTGGATAAGTGTCTAAATGGCACGATGTTCAGGTATTTCCAGCATGGCCAGCAAACATTCTGCCTTGATAATCCAACAAGGTTTTGATGTCAGACTGATGACACTAGATGATACAGCTGACAGCTTTACTTTGTAGCTTCTTTAGCTAACGATAGCTTAGTTTCATACATTGCCTGGATAAGCTGATTCGCAGTAGTGTGGACGTGGGGTGGTGAGTGGGTCAGAGGACTAAAAAAAGAGTTCAGTCCATGGAGGATGAGGGTGAGGTAGAGGAGGAAAGAAAAGCTCAGTCATTGGGGAGGCTTATCACCACGGTGCAGGGTTTACCAAGGTGACAGCTAATGGGAAAAAAGCTGTTCCTGAACCTGCTGGTTCTGGAATGGACAGTCCTGTAGCACCTCCCAGAGGGAGGAGGGCATGCACCTTTTTTGCCCTCTCCACTCTGGGAGGTGCTACAGGTGAGAGGTGTCCCTAAAAATGTTGTGCACCCTCTGCAAACACTGCCTGCTCTGTATCGCCTCAGTGGTGGAGTGGAGACCTGTTGATGTGTTGGGCAATTTTTTCACCACCCTCTGCAGTGCTTTCTGGTCCGAGATAGAGCAGTTTTCATATCAGACTGTGAAGTACTTAGTAAAAATGCTCTTGGTGCTGCAGCGGTAAAAGTTCACCAGTATCTGAGAACCTTCTTGAGTCTCCTAAAAAAGAAAAGATGCAGGTGAGCCTTCTTGACCAGGGTCAAAAAAAGGTCCCCAGAGATGTGGACACCCAGAAACTTGAAGTTGGTGACACACACAACCTCTGTACTGTGGGTGATGGGTGTGAGAGTGTCCCTTTGCTATTAGATTGTTATTGGCTCACTGTGTCACTGAGGCGCACCTCCTCCCTGTAGTCTGACTCATCATTGTTGTGTCATCTGCAAACTTGACAACAGTGTTGGAACTATTTACAGGTGTGTGGTTGCAGGTGTGAAGAGGGAGTAGAGGAGAGGGCCCAGTACACAGCCCTGTGGGACATCAGTGTTCATCAGGGTTAGGGTTGAGGATGTCAAATTTTCCTTAACATACTGCCAACTACTATTTGAAAAATATTTTACAAGTATCTAAATGTATCAAATTCTCTAGGAGGCTTTTATTAACCATTATATTGTAACACTGGATATGCTTAGCATTAACGATAAACTTGACTTTTACTAAATTAAATTTGTTTTGAGCTGTGGGTCACTATATATATATATATATATATATATATATATATATATATATATATATATATATATAAAAGTGAGTCATTTAACTGTAATAATGCATCATATTTTATAAGGTTAATTAACTATTCGCTCAGCCATAATAAGCTGATTTTATATGAAAGATCAAAAGTAATAGCTACAGCTGTCAAATAAATGGAGTACAGTAAAGGGTACATGTCCCTCTGAAGTAGGACTGTGTGTGTGTGTATAAAACTTGAATATTAAATTAAGTAAGTTTTGTACATAAGTGCAGTACTTCAAAAGGACAGGTACTTAGTTGCATTCAAAATTTCCCTAAATGTCAAGCTTTTCTTTAAAGTCAATAACAAATTGAATTTGAAGTAAATTCTCAATAAACTTCGACATTAAAAACACAAGTAAATTTCACACTTCAGATATCCAAGACAGCAAAAATCAGTGTCTTTCTTCACCAGGTGTTTTCTCACATAATTTCAGAAAAGTTGAAAGACAGCAGGAGACCAATAACTTGCAATGTGTTTACATATGCATAAATGCAGACAGGAAGTGAGTCCACATGAAAATTGTTTCCCTTGTGTTTATGTTGTCAGCACCTGCATGTCTTGATGATAGACGTCTTATTTCGAATTTTAGAGGACACGACACACCAAGATGTGAGTGCTGTCTTGTTTTGACACATCACTTGAACCTATTTCCTGTGCCACACTGGGAGGTCTAAAAAAAAATCGAGACAAAGGGTCATGTTCGCATTGCCAAAATAAACTTAATTACATGAATAATTTGAGAACCCCAACGAGGTTTAGCCAATCTATATGTCAATGAGGCAGGCAGATAAGAGGCGGGAGGTGGTAAATAAGGCGTAAACGCAGCTTGTAACACTGTACGCTCACGCCATACGATACTATGCCTCTTCCAGTAATTACCGTACCGCTACTGCATCCATGTTTGAAATTTGATCGTCGTCTGTCAGTGATAACACGCTATGCCAGATGGTTTGTGCAGTGTGGCTTCAGCTCCACCACACTTCATTAGGGAGGGATGCAGAGGAAGAAAGTACCGTGGAGGGTTGGATTAGCCATTGCGGCCTGCTCGCTCTCCTCCACTCTGCTGTAGCCGCCTAGAGAGGCTTATTGAAGCCTGTTGGGGCGGCAAAGGGTCTTCACCTTCTGTTCATGCTCCTGATGTAAGAGCCTTCTGTTGGAGGAGACGGGAGGAGGAGCAGGGGAAGAAGGGGAGGATTTTGAGATGGTGATCTGGGGCACATTCACAGCTGTAGTTTGTTTTGAAAAGGAAGAAGGAGGATAAGAGCCTGCATCTCCTCTCAATAAAAGCAAATATGCATTGAGACAAGCTAAGCTACTGTGAAGTTAAACTCTGAACTAGTGGAACAGCACCCTCTTCCTGTTGTGTGCCAAAAGGCCAAAAACAGAGTGGAGGCTGATAGAGATGATAATGATTCAGTGTGTAACTTTAAGGGTGATCTGTTAGCAGAAATGGAATATAATATGTATAACTATGTGTTCAGTAATACATAAACACCTTCAAAATTGCAGCGCCCAGGGTGCAAATGTGGCCGCTGTATACAGTATATATATATATATATCTATAGGAAGCTCAGTATCCTCAACAGGCTACCTGTGCTGTTGTAACAATGACCTCTTCTAGAACATAAAGGCCAAGATCCTACGACACACTTGGAATTGGAGGGCTAGGTGGGGGATAGTTCAATTGATTGCATTCCGCAGCAAAAGATGGCATTCATTATGTTAAGGCTGGTTATGTTTGGCTTTACCCAAAATAGGTTAAAACTAGTGATGTGACGATGCCTACTCTTTCTTTTTCTTCAGGATGAGTGAGCGATACACACAAATCGGAAATAAAGGGGCTCTACTTGTAATGGTGCTCGTGATCAGTGTCTGGGAGATGACCGTACCAACGGAAGCCACTACAGGTGAGTACATCAAAACTGAATCAACATCTGGTCTTGATGCTTAAGAGTATTAATCATGCCCATTACTCCAACTTCTCAAGTGCACCAATGGGTAAACAATTTCCCTCTGTATACATGCTTGATTAAATGCTTATGGGAACATAGTATATTGCAATAAAGCACCTCCATCTTCTCATCTCTACACCAACTCGTAGAAACAACCTAAACATCTTTATGACACCACTAAGGTTTCCAAAACTTGCTGGTTGCAAAGCATTATTACCATAATGTCTAACAATCTACCTTGACCCTACTGCCTTTGGCAAAATGGCTTGCATAATGTTAAAGTCAAGATTGGTGATATCCTGGATTTTGAACATTGCCAACAAACCCCATGAATAAGACAAACAGGTGTTGTCTGTGTGGCCAAATTCTGATCTCGCGTATCCCTCTATACTGTAGACCTCCACTGTTATTCAAAAACACATCAGTGAGCCACACTGTGGCACTGGGTGACATGTTCCTTCATTAGCATGAACACAGTTGAAGCCCACACACACCTAGGGTTGGGTAACTTCCATACTTTTATAGCACCAACACTAATGAGTATCAAAAAATAACTTGTCATTCAGTACCAAAATAATAAAAGCATTGAAAGAAGTATAGCTCATGAACTGGTACTGACTCCCAGTGTGAGTCAAGCGCTGATATTGTGCATCCTGCATTTCCCACAATGCAGCTCAATACATATATTGATGGATTTTTTTTATTGTCCTCAAAGGAGAAGTTTCTTTCCAGGGTGTGCATTTTGTGAGCCTCCAGGACATGGATACATTGTACAGTCCATTACTACACAAAAGGACTAATGCATAGTGTGTTATCGTGATTTGCGTAGCACAGACAGACTCATGATAGCAGAGTAATCAGTGTAGTTCTTTTTTTGCTCCCTTTCTGCTGGTAAATCTGTAAAGCTCCTCACGCAGGTGTTAACACAGGCATACATATTCAAGTCCAACCAGAGAGAGCCCTCGTAAACATCATCAAGGGTTATTTTCTTATACTTGACAAAGCTCTGTCATAGCCAAAGATTCCAGAAAACACTGAATGAGATGTTAAAAAATCTTGTGCGAGCATGTGCAATTGGTGGTCGGTGAATGGTGGGTGGTAGACTTGAAAGAGGAATAAATTTACGGGTACACATCATCAGTAGTGTTCCACTGGGTCATGGGGTGTTTCGGCCTTTCACACTATACACCCTCTCCAGTGGCGGCCAGCTGCAGGATGATCAGTCCTGAGCTTGCGTCCCAAGCCCAATTAAGCAAGAGAGTCGCTTTGTTGTGAAGTGGCAGACACCTCAGGGGACTGTGCATGGCAGGGATGTCCGGTTTCCTGAGTCAGGCCTAGTCTGACTGCATACCTCCTCGCACACGTTACTTGGGGGCCAAGCTGGGGTCGTTCCTCTTCAGCCAGAGACACAGGCTGCTTCTTTCAGCTGCCTCTGATGCGGCTTTGATGGCTGTGTGCTGGCTCTGGCCCCTGATTCGAAGGTCCCTTAGAAGTTTTGTGGTAGATGTTCTCACGAAGCCTCTGCACCCCACTTCCACTGGGCGGACTTCAGCATTCCAGCCGCGGTGTCGAGCGTCAGCAGCCAGCTCAGAGTACCACAGGTGTTTCCGCTAATATGCCTCTTCCATGGAGTTCTCCCAGGGTACGGTGAGTTTGATTAAATAAACCTTCTTTAAGGAAGGGGACCAGAGCACCAGGTCAGGCCTCAAGGTGGTAGTAGCGATCTCTGAGGGGAACACCAACTGTTTACCAACATCTGCCAGCATCTTCCAGTCGCGTGCTGAGCTGGCTTCTCTCAGATGGTATGGAGTTTCTCCTGGCGGCTGTTGTCCCTTCACGGACAAAGGCAGTTCCCAATTAAATATTAGATGTTGGCAGTGGTAGGGTGTTGATGCTGGATAGTTTTTCCTCCAGTGTGGAAGCAAGGCTCTTTAAAACTTGGTTGTGGCGCGTAGTGTATCGTCCCTGGAAAGGCTGGTTTTGCATCCTGTGATTATGTGACGAAGGGAGGCTGGCTTGGCGCACAGAACGCACGCAGGATCTTCTCCAAACCACTGGTGGAGGTTAGCTGGTGTCGGGAGGACATCGTAAATGGCTCTGATGGTGAAGCTCAAGCTCCTCGCGTCCATGGCCCATACATCCCTCCAGCTCAACCTCCTCCTTTCGACATTTTCCCACCGTGTCCACCGACCCTGTTTGCCAAGGGCGACTGCCCTGGCCCATCTTGCCGCCTCCTCCTGACGCCGCACCTCCTCCACTACCATCTTCCTCCGTGCTGGCGCAGCGGCACTTCTTAGGACTGGACGGCTAGTTGTTAATCCCAGGTCGCCTCTTCCTTGCTGAACATTCCCCACAATGTCAGCATGTCTGAGAGCTGCTGTTGCCTCTTCCACTGCTCTTGCCGGTATCCACTTGCGCCTAGTAACCAAGATTGGTGCATTTTCCCTTATCACCAGGTCTTTGGATTCGTTTAGGGTCATCTGCAGTCGTGTTTTGGCACACTTAAACTCCTCCGTAAGGCTGGTAAGGGGCAACTTGGGGACATTGAACAACTACTTTCACAGTCTGAGTGTCTCTTTATGACTGGTAAACTAATACTGATGTGTACAAGTGGAGTTTCCTTTTGAGATGTTTATTCCAGTAGATATAGGGAACCAGAAAGCTTTAAATGACAAGGATCCTACCAAGTGAACCGCTGCTCATAGAACAAGGGAAATGACAAAGTAGAAGAAATGTGATGACAGTTATAGACCATTGAAAGTTCAGCTACAGGCAGTGTCTTTTATCCGATTATGTCATTCTAAAAAGGCTTCAGAAAAAGTGAGACTACTGCTCGAGTCTTTCCACTAAAAATCAAATCAAGGTAAAGACACTTTGACTCACTCAGCTGTCTCAGTCCCATCATGTGCTCAACATGATCAGTCAGTCAGGTGGCTCAAAGAGGCTCAAAATAAGTCCAAGGTTCTCGTTTGGACAAACAACTTTTCAATCCACAAGCAACGGCAGAAAAGATCATGCCGAGTGTCTGTCCACCTGTTCACGCAGCTCTGTAGGAAGCAACTGAACTTGTGGAGGCTTGTTTGATTCGCTTATAGTGTGAAGCCTGAGCTCTTTGTCCAAAGCAATACCTGCTGCACCGATGCAGTACAAAAGCGTGGAGCGAGTGCTGCCACGGTGGCTTCAATCGTGAATTGTGTGGAGGGAAAATTTCTCACTATGCAGCATCAAAAAATGTCACATTAGTGAACTGTGGAGTAATTGGATTGAAACAACTATTTTGGAGGTATGAGTCAAACCCGTCTCCCCATGCCTCATTAAAAGTGTTGTCGAGTCGTCACTAGTAAACCCAGGGAGATCAATTATGGCAACTCAGCAACATTACAAGTAGAAGGCAGACCCATGTGTTTCATCACTGGGAGTCCCACTGACAATACACAGGTAGGTAATTGGTGGTGTGCAGGCAGTGCTACGGCCAGACACGATGTCCATCTGTGAGTGTGATGGAAATCGTGCATACCTCTTCTCTCTTCACCAACCAATTAGACGGGAGCGCGGCGCTTTGATGTACATGTCTTTGATTGGCAGCGACTCAAGGCCCCCACTCAAGGCACTCATCATTTCAGCAGGAAGTGGATCAGAATAATCTTGCATGAGTTCAATTTCTCTCTGATAGCCACCACAGCCCCCTAATTTCCCCTGGGTGTTATTTCCGTTGGTGTAAACCTGTTATCATTCAACGGATGAAATGAACTCAGAACACGTCCAAAAGAAAGAGAAAATCCTTTTCTTCCCAGAGAACAGAAGAAGAAGAAGGACACAACTAAACCCACTCTCTGACAAGCTGGGCAAATTTAGTTCATTTCAAGCAAGTTGATTTACTGATGCACATATGAGCTTTTTGGAATATCAGCAAAGACGGGATGATATTTGCACCATTAAACATGCTTTTCTACTCTCTGACAGTTATGTAAACTCAGTTTACTTTTCTCTGATATGTGAAGAAAGGAGGTTTGTCTCTTTACCCTCAGGACTCAGTCCCAGGCCGGCTCGCCTCACAAGTCGTGGGGACAACTGATTTGTTTTCATTAGCATCTGTTGTAATCAATCCTTTGAGTTACCTGCTCTTCCTGGGCTGGTACTGTACATGCTTCCTTGCTGGTTTCATTTCTTAGTATTAAAGCAAGACATAAATAGTGTTTGTTGGTATGTAGTGGAAGCAAAACTATTTATGCTTCATTACCTTCTAAAATATGAAGCTTACAGCTGCAATAAGCTTCTTAAATGTTTTACTTATTCTACTTGTGTTTAATTTTTTACAGTAAGTCTACAAATCTAAAAATCTGTGAACACTTTTAGAAGTGGTATGATGACCACAGCAGTAATAAATGAATGGAGACAACCAACATATTAAATTAATATTCAATTTTATTCATTGAATAGATACTTAGATGAATGATGACACACAAAGGGCTCATAGACCTGCAAATATGACACTTTGGCAGTGCCTAAGAGGTGAACTTGCACCTCTTAAGCCACCATTCCACCCACCATACTTTGCTGGACATGAACCAGCCACCCTCCGGTTCCCAAGCCAAATCCCTAAGGACTGAGCTACTGCCGCCCCAGCTATGATATCTAATGTTCAAGCTAATGAAAGACTTCTGGCATCAACTCGTTCTCAAAGGTTGAGACAGGAGCATATTAAGCCCTGTGTTACATCACCTTTTCTTTTAACAACACTCAGTAAGCGTTTGGGCGACACTTTAAGGACACAAATTGTTGATGTTATGAAAGTGCAATTCTTTCCTGTTATTGCTGGATCTACGACATTGTTGCTCAACAGTCACGGGTCAGTCTAGTACATGCACTCTTTCACTCTAAAGCTACACTGTCCTGGCTCTTGCATACAGCTCTGGATTCTCTATCATTGAATGATATGGATTGTGGATGGTGAAATCCCTACATTGCACTGAGAAACATTATTCTTAAAATGTGCCCTATCCTTGCTTGTGAACGAATGAACCTTTCAAGGATGCTCCTTTCATACCCAAGGGGTTTGGGCTGGCACTATATCATTTTATTCCCATTATTTAATAAAAACCAAAGCAGTGGTTTAGAAATTTGTGACCTTTTAAGGCAAAGTTGTGACAACTGGTGACCCTCTTGCTGCAGGATGCACACGGTTTGAGAACTTAAGAAGCATAATTCCATCTCGAATAGTATTTTTTTAGGCCTTTAGGAGGTAAAAATGGCAGGGACACACCGTTGATTAGAACAGAGCGTGTTGGCGGACACAGTATTTTCACGCGTCATGGTAGGTGTAGAGAGTTTAAATTCTGACCTTCAGCTTGTGCTAGGGTGATCCCTGCAGACACATGCAGCCTTGGATTTCAGCGTCCACAATGGGAAACCACTTAGCAAAAATCAAAGCACACAGGTTGCTGAGGGGGAACTTAAACCAGAGTGGAATGAAATGTAATGATATATAAATATGGTTCATCTTCAGTATTTTTAGGCACTCGGGTGGTATAGATGTAGTTTCACTTTAGGGGTGCTTTCCTTATTGTTGTAAAAGCTCTAACGTATGACCTCGATGTCTGACTTATACGTCAAAGATTGTTGCTTGCTCTGCACCTTAGACTTTCTGCACTTTGTAATAAAAATGACTTATATGATGCATAAGAAGCATCTTGCCAAGAAAGAAAAACACTGTTTGCACCCTTGAGAGCGCAGTAACTAACAGTACAGGATCCCCATGTTAAACATAACAATCAATCCATATGCTCTGCTGTATTTACAGTTGCACTGGGACTCCCTGAATCTAATTTGTAATTGTGGCTCAAAGATTGTTCTTTCACCAAAACATTTGCTCATCTGTCACTCTGCTAAACTGCTACCAACAAAGTAACAAAGGGTTTGAGGTGAAATCTGTTCATCACTATTAACCGTTCTACACCTCATTGTGTAGGTTTGTACAGAGGGAATTACACTCTGTGAGCTCATCATCAGAGATCATTTCTCTATGTAAGAGGTGGTATTTTTGGCTACACACACACAAACACACAAATCTGTGTATAAAGCAAAGCAATGATTACATTATCATTCACAACAGCTTCATGAATGATACAAAGTAAGCACCATTTGCAGTTTCTTCTGTCTCCAGAGATCAATGTACAAAAGCTCCTCAAGCAGACTAATTCCAGTACTGAACACAGAGAAATAGCCCATCATTTCATCGCTGAAAGCACCCTCGGTTCAAAGGATTCACCAAAAGGAACAAACGCCTGGTAAACACATAAAACTGTCTGATAGTCAGCAGCATGTTAGAGTTACTTCACAGGATATGATCCAGATTTACTTCCCTGCTTTGGGGTTTGCCTTAATTTAAACATCTTGTCATGGTTTGAAAAAAGGTAATTTAGCAAAGTAGTCCTCCACCAGGACCAATAAAGTGAAGTCTCTGCTGGTTGCCGTGGCAACATCACAGCGATGTGTCACTTTACATGTTTAATTTTTTGTACAGATTAAACAAATGAGCTCTAACGTGTTAATTAGTGAGCTGCTGAGCTGCTCATAGGTGGATTTTGCTTGTCAGAGAGATTTATGGATATGTTATGGATGTATTTTTCGAGAGTTGCGGCACTCAGCAGGTTCCCTCGTGGTGGCGAAGTCCCCTTGTACTTACTTTTATGATGAACGTGAATTCACCCAGTTCTATCTGCGACCTCTCTAGCTACAGCTAGTTAGGGTTGGCTGCGAGCTCAAAGAGCTATTGTGGCTGACTAGCATATGATTGTATTTCTAGCAGAATAACATGTCAGCAAACTCCATAAATATTATAAAACATAGACGTCATATATGTGACATCATCATGGGTTTCGGAGAGGCTCTGACTGCTGCCATCTCAGCAGTCCTGCCTCCGCTGCTAAAAATGGGCAAAGAGTTGGATCGTCAGTGGAGCTGAGGTGAGTTGAATGACGCTCTAATAAGCCACCTGCAATCTGACACAGTCACACGGTCCGATGACATTTGGAAAGTCTAGAAGAGAAGTGTGATGAAATCATTTTATCCCCATTCAAATATAAACAGGTAAGCTGGCAGGTTAGCTGAGGTCTATGTGACATATTATATCATTATGCATCAATGTGTAAACAACATTTTACTGTTGTAGCTGGTTTGACATGGAGCTAGTTTAGTCCAACCTGAGAGTTAGGCCCCTCCAAAAGGTCACGAGATAAATCTGAGGGGTCTTGAGTAATCGATAATTAATGGGGGAGGAAAGAAGAGAGAAGAGAAAGTAAAGTGCTCATACACAAACAGATTTTCATATTTTGTACATTAAACTTTTTTGTGGAATGCTGGATAACCTGAGCAGTTATAGAAATGAAAGCTTCTGAGAACTTTAGAGGACAAATCTATCTTTAGTGGAACAAACAACACAAAGACTTCCAAAACAATGAATTTTTATAAAGGGGTCACATGCCAAAAAGACTGTGAAGCACAGCTTTAATGTGAAACATTGTGTTTATAAATGGAAAATCTTAATCTGATAAGTAACTATGAATTATATCTGTCATAAATATAGCTGAGTAGTCTAATATTTCCATCTGAGTATCAGGCTACATAGCATTAAGTACAAATACAAGTGAAACACCTGGCTAATCCAACCTGCACTGAAGTCAAATGGATGAATGAAGGCGCTTAGCTACTTTCCACTACTAAATGAACTGATACACACCTTCTAACTTCACAACCTTGACATTTGTCTCAACACTTACACCGTGCAATATCACATTGTAGGAATTTTATCGAGTGCAACCTAAAATAAGATTCAAATCTGAGAGCACAGACCTTACAACCGAGTGGCAGCACAAAGTATGTGGGTCATGGTCACAGTATCGAGGAAATATGCTTGCCAAACATGTGACTACTGTACATCATGGCTATATAAGAGAAAGGTCAGAAAAAGGACAGAAGTAAAAGGTGTTTTTTTCTAGAAGTTAAAGAGCATAGAGCAGATAGACGAGGAAGATGGTGGAGGAAATCATTTATGATCCACAATATCTCTTTTCATTCCTTGGAATGAGTGTCTCAGTTCATGTCAGACCTTCAGTTCTTATAATATTTTCTAACATATTTTTCTTAAGATTGGGGTTCAGCTTGGTATTAATCGACTCTGTCACCAAACAGCAGGTATAACTAAGTCATATTTACTAATTGTCTGTTTTTAATGGCAGCAACAAAAAAACATGACTATGGTGATGATTGCTTATGGATCGAGGCTAAAATGAGGACACAAAGTAAAAGTTTAGAAGAGATCATTTTGTCCTAGACAGTAATAATCTGTCATACTGGACATTTCTGTGCACAAAGATTCTACAACTAGTCCTTGTGTCCTAATAAAAACATAGTTTTTGTAGTTTTCTGTTGCACTGCATTATGCTCTGATTAGCTATGATAAGGTAGTCTTACATTTTTAATCAGGTATCTGTTCTTGACACGATGAGTGACACTTCGGCTCACTGGGGGTCGGTTCCACGAGTCTTCATTTTTCAAAAACATCTGCTGATGAGCGTCATCAAAACAGAAACATGTTGAGCTTTCCACTCTGAACTCCAGACGTGTTTGCGCTCGATGTGTGAAGACAGGAAGTCTTAATGTCAAATATCCTGTTGACTGCCAAAACTCTGATTCTATGATGAATCTTGATTGACTTTAGATTTTTCTTATTTCTTAAATATATTCAAGTCTTGCATTGGCAAATGGTATGAACACAGTCTCTCTCGGTGTGTGTGTTATACAGAAGCATGAAACATGAAAGAACAATTAAAAGAGACACAGCAAAGTGTTTCTTCTTTTGCTGCTCTGTTATTTTCTGGATGTACTTCTTTACTGTACATGACTTGCTCCCTTCTACCTGCAGGCGAATCAACTCAGTGACATGCCTGAGGGCTTCTGTTTGGATAAACAGGCTGGATTCATGTGAATTCCCCTGAAGCATGACAGTAGTAAATCATCCATCAGCGCTCTGTGTCACACAAGAGGCACGTTATTGTTATGTCAAACACTTACTGTATTCAGAAAAAACAAAAGCCATCTGAGACAATGATGACTGATGTTTTGTTTGTAGTTTTGTTTTTTTTTTTTCATGATTTTTATTCAAATATTGTTACTCCAGGAAATTACAATCCAATAAAATTCACTTTATTCGAACTGCTACCCGCTGATTTCATTTTTCTTCTGAGGAACAAATCATTTAAACCTTTACACTACACCTAAATTACCTTTTTGTCTCTTTATTTTGTGAGATTAAACATAACGTGACACAAGACAAGACCAGTGACAGTATAAGGAAATTCACACTCAGTACAATAGCCCTAACACTTGAGGAGGTGGAATGTAAGCCGTATGTATGTAAGCTAATGCATATGTATGTGTGTCAGTGTATATATAGAGCTGTATGAATGATGATTCTCACCTAATGTAAGTGATATTTGATAGCACAATAACATAAATGACAATGACAGCAATAGCAATGATAACAATGCAGCACAGATATTAAAAAGAAACAACAACATAGTAAAATAGAGACTGACTGTTGTGATGGTACATCTGCTAACTACGTGAGATAGAGTCAAACTAAAATGAAGTAGATAAAACCAAACGACTTCAGACAAAAGGCAGGTAGCACGTATGCATATTTATCCATAATTAGCTACAAGCTAAAATGTGACAGCAAGATAAGTGGAAGTAAAATGAAAGGTTCATTATAGCTCCAAACATGAAACATTAAGAAGAGAAATGAGATTGATGGATGCCTGTTTTCTACCAAATTGGAAGTAGTCAACAATTCTATAATAAATCATCTTTTTATTAGGAATAAACCTGCCTCCAGTCTGAAGTCTGAAGCTGAGCAGTGGGACTCAATAAAAGAGGAATGCTGTCTTAGATGATTAAGTTAGTTTTGATTACATAACATTACATTAGTCTTCAGCCACGCTAGCAGCTCTGTCAGGATGTACTGAGCTACAGCCGCACTGTGAGTCAATGAAGCCGATGCACAACTGCCAAAAACTGTAATTCCACGAGTGGCCACTTGAGGCTGGCGCCAGAAGTGAGTCAGTCTACATAAGTCCCCATGTTGAAATGTCCAACTTCACAGCAGAAATAAACATGTTTACAGCCTGGTACAAAAAACAGTTTTCGTCTCTATAGCTAATTTCCCCGTTCATGACAACTGTCTTAAAGTTATGCAGGATTAGGAGCGTGGCTGCTTTGATTGACAGCTGTCATTGCAAATAGCTTGTTTGAGCAACCAGGTGTCATTCAGCCCGCCTCAGGTCTGCTGATGATCCACGTCTTTACTGTTTATTAGATTAGCCGGGAAGCAGAAGAGGCAGTACAGCCAACATGGCAAGCCAGCGTCACGCATGCACTGTCCAGTTTATCATGTTTACCGTATTAGTTCATCTTGCTAACATTTGGTAAGAAATCATCTAATAAATGAGACATTTCACTCAAAACCATACATGTCAACTTCATGATGGCGTAAGAGGAAAAGTCAGAGGATCATCAAAGTCAGTCCGATCCATCATCTGGGATCCAGTAATGTTAGAAATGTTAAGTCTGGGCCAAAGCGCTGTACTGACTGACCAACAGAGCGACAAACAGGAGACCACCACTGCCTCACAGACATTTGTAAAATAAGTACAACCTGAGCCCTTGTGAAGGTAACTGCATTTACAGCTCGAAGAAATATGAGACAAGCATTCAGAAAAGTGTCTAGGAATTTAAAAATTACAAGCAAAGGTTAGTATTTGTGTCACTTTTTTTTTTTAAAAGTCAAACTTTTTTTAAAAAGTGTTTAAAACTTGTAGTCACAATTAAAGTGGGTCATGAGTTGAAAATAAAGTAAACGCCCCACTTTACTTGCTCGCAATTTCTAGTTGTGTCCCCCTCTCCTAATTTTTCATGCGTGCAGACTTTTATTTATTTTTGGCGTTTTACCTTCCTTTGCACAGCGACAGTTGAGCTGCAGACAGGAAACGTGCAGAGAGAGAGAAGGAAACAATATTCAACAAAAGGTCCCTAGCTACAATCACACTGGGGAATGATGTTGCAGTCATATTTTTTTAACCCCCTTAATCCTGCTATTTAAATGTCATGGCATCATGCTTGTCTTTGAAAGACACAAATCTACAAAGCTCTACACAGCAGAGCAGCAGCAGCAGCAGCAGCAGTGAGTCCAGGACCGGAGGGAACCTCTAACACAGCGGCAGCGCAGCAGGGTTAGTGGTGGACTCTGGTCGGACAGACTGATCCCCGAGTAAAATGCTTTTCTCTGTATCTGCTGGCAGGGGAAGCTGAGTAGGCATCCGAGGAGAACTCCAAATCCAGTCAGACAAACCGCAGCCTCGCAGTGTGAAACATGTCCTTTAGAGACAGACAGAGAGAGAGAGAGAGACTGGTTTGGCAGCACTTCTTACATCTAAAGCAGCTCGGCTTGCTTGCTGTGTGTTCTCTTGTTTGTGGCAGAGCACGGGTAAACATCCCTGCTACTTTTGGCCGACTACCTGCATTATTTTTGATTCATGAGGTGAGGATGCGGGGGGGTTGTTAGAGCAGACGCGCCATCATAACTTGAGCGCATAATCAAAAACTTCCCTTTTGAGTCTCTCTGTCTTTTTGTTTTTAATATTTGTCATGTTTCCTGTTGTTTGCTTCTATACTCTAGCAGCATCATCCATCAGCAAAATGTTTGATGCTGTCCTGGTCACAGATGCCTAAATAACCCAAACCCTGCAGGAGGAGAGAGAAACACAGAATATTAGATGCCCAGTTCATTTTAATTCCTTATGTTTTCTGAGTTAGAAATCTAAAAAAGTAACAGGTAAAACCCCAGAGGTATTGTGATGCTCAACAGTTGCTGAACACCCTTGTCAGATTTAATGTCATTCAGTCACAGCAGAGCAGCTGATTCCATCACTGTTGGTCTCAGTAGCTGCTTGTTACAGCAGCTGAAAAGTGTTGCTGTCCACCGACACAACGGGCTGGAATGAAAACGTAATTAACTGGGTTTAGTTGAGCGGCTACAGTACAGACAGTCAGGAGCAGTTTCACGCAGTCATTTCAGATTTACTGTTTACCGCGGCAGCAGTGAGTATTTCAGCAGAAGGACAACTCAAGAAAATGTCACATGCAATTAAAAGAGAATGGAGCAGCTCAGGCTCTAAATAATTCAGACAATGGAGCGTGATCTGGAAATTGGCTCCAAATACTGCAGCGCTGCACTTCTCCCTTCACATATCTGAAGTGTTTTAAGGGAGGTTGCCTGTTGTGGGAAATCTGGAGAGGTATCACTTCCAATCATTACTATCTCATACTGAGGTTTTTATTTATTTTTATTTCAGAAGGTAAAAATCAAATACTCTGATCATGTTTACAATACCAGATTCTTTTTGACACAACGTGGTCACACAGAATGATCTAAAAGGGACACATGGAGATGAGTTTACTACTACAGAAAATAACCCTGATGACATCATTAAGGATGAGCTTATTATGTGGACTGATGTGCTGTCACAATGCCAACAACTTGATCATGATACGTCCACGAAGGTGAACCCTGGACATTCTGCTGTGATACATTTACAATGAAATCTTAAAGGTCCAGTGTGTAAAATTTAAGGAGATGTACAGGCAGAAACTGAATAATAAGCATTTTCATTTCATTTGAGTACATTAACTTGAAATTAAGAATCATTAGGTTTTAATTAGCTTAGAAAGCCTTTTATATCTACAGAGGGAGTGGGTCCTCTTCAACGGAGTCCGCCATGTTTCTACAAACCAAACATCGGCCACTGTAGTTTATCCTTCATGGTTAGAATGGAAGGGTAAGGCGAGCGGTATTCAGTTGGTTGCAATCTACAACTTCACCATTAGATACCACTAAATCCTACATACCGGATCTTTAACTATTTCAAGATAAATCGCTAATCTATGGTTGTATTTATTGGGTCAAATGTTTAATATATTATGCAATTTAGCATATAATTTAGCATATAGCTCAGCTATAGTGTAGTGGCTCTGGCTGCTGCCGCCTTGACAGTTCTGCTTCTGCCACCTTCCGGCTAATCTAAAAATGGGAAAAGACGTGGAGTGTCAGAGGACCTGGGGCAGACTGGATGATGCTCAAACAAGCCATCTGTAATGGCACTTACCTGTCAATCAAAGCGGCAACGCTGTTAATTATATATAACTAAATTAATTAATTAATTGAAAAAATTAAACATTTTTTTAAAGTTTTTAGCTCTTCCATGTTGGCTTCACTTCACAGCCAAAGAGGTTGCCGCTTGGCATTAACACACCTTTATTTACTTACACTGAGTATATTTTAATATTAAACTGTTGAACTGAAAATACCGAAAAAGTACCTACATTTGAGTTTAGAATGCTGACCACATCTTCTTCCTCAGAGCATTTATAAAGCTAATATTTTTAAACTATGAACTGTTTTTCTAAAGAATTATGCTGTAGGGTTGATCCATACTTTAAAACCAAAGGACAGTTCTTTTTTTTAATTATCTTTTTTTTTTAAATCTATTTTTAACATTTAAGTAACATAACAGACAATCAAGAAAATTTAAAAAATCAGTCCATGGTCACAGTTCACAGTTCATCCTTTGTGAATGTTATGTAAGCATACTTAAAGGACAATTCTGAGGGAAACACTCATCATGGTCATGGTTAGTACCACTCAGCCTGTGGAAACAGTTGCATAATGTCCTCTGATGCTCTTGAAGAGATTTGGCCATTCAAGAAAATAACCGTGATGATCGAAGTGATGTCATCTGAGTTACCTTGGCCTCTTTGTGTAGTTTGGGCAGTTACTGTTCTAGTCAGAAATGTGCTCCTGGTTGCATTAAAGAAAATGTAGGATACAGCATTTTTAGGAGCTGGCACCAAAGTCAAAACAACTCTGCATCTGCTGCTTCAAATATTCTAGATTTTCTGCCCAAGTCCCCCAACTTCATGGAAGTGAAAAATGAAATTGGTCTTATTCTTTTTATTTCCAACCAGGAGATTTGTCAAATTTGAAGACAATGAAAACCAGCATTCAACCTCAAAAGGCCACTCAAACAAAGTGGGAATTTAAAAGGAATACAGCATCCGCATACAAACAGAAGGAAAAGCAACCCTCTGTAATAAAAGTCCTCTGTTAAAGAAATTGGTAGTCTGCTCTTGGTAATTTTTTCTTGATGAAAGGGAGTCACAGCAGGCAATACAGACCCGAGAGATATTCTTAAGGGACTCAATCCAAGGCCAGCATGGAGTGTGTGTGTGTGTGTGTGTGGATAATAACCATTGCACTGGATTTCTGACTATTCAATCTTTCCTGTCATTTCTCCAGCAGCTCACCATGTCCGAACAGGCACCTGCGAAGTGGTGGCGTTGCATCGCTGCTGCAACAAGAACAAAATTGAGGAGCGGTCACAAACTGTGAAGTGCTCCTGCTTTCCCGGGCAAGTGGCCGGCACCACCAGAGCGGCCCCGTCATGTGTAGATGGTACGCTCCAGCTGAATATTTCATGGGCTATCTTCATTTCTTTCTTTCTTTTCTTTTTTTTCTTTCTTTTCTTTTTTTGCTGATACTCCTTTCCACAAATCTTGAGGATTAGTTTTGCTGAGATCATGGATAAGTGTTTCAGCACACACTAACTCACTTGAGTGTAATTTCTTCTAGATGTTGCTGTCAGGGGGCAACATATAGCAGGAGTAAAGCAGTCTGAGATCATTTACTAAATATCACAGATTGCAGTTTTGGTATATTACAACAGCATTGGGAAATTACACTAATAAAATTACGTTAGATTACATGTTAACAAATCCTTATAAGGAAAAAGGTGATTTATATGACCACATTGTGAACACAAAGAGCTTTTTATGAAGAAATGGACTGATGATGCTGCAAATAATAATATAATAACACCATTTCAATTTGGATTTATACATTTGACACTAAAATCTGTCTATAAAGCGCCAGAAGGATTGAAGTGTTCACTGTTCGCATGGCTTAAAGTTTTTGCGAGGTGCTAGAAGTGCAAAGAAAAGTGACCCAAAAGAGAACCAGCTGTGCTCACCAGAATCTGCACAGTCTACGTAACAGTCCATTGAGTTGCACAGTTTTTGTCATAGTACAAGAACACCTCATTGTATACATGTTCCAGTAATTATTCCCAGTGGAAAGCATTTGCTTATTCCTGACACAAGATCACGGTCAAGGGCAGTGTAGTCCAAATTCAATTTGCAAACTACACAGATGAAGGACACAGAGTAACATTGTACACAACTATCCAAAAGCAATGATGTTATGTTATTATCAGGAACAATGCTGTCATACCTCACAACACTTCTCTGTCCAGATCTCGTCTATGTAGCCGCAGCCAGCTCACTGCCCGACTGTGGATGAATTGACAGAATAATGGAGCTCTGTTCACCTTAAAGAACTCTTCAACAATTCTCACATAGAATTTGTCAGAGTGAATGTTCTTCTTCTTTATTGTACCTCGACAAAATGTCAGGAAATAGTGAATAATGCTCAACACTGTTTCCCCAGGTGACACATTTAAATTGCTTGTTTTGTCTGACTAATACTCAAAAAACCCAAAGATATATTTCAGACTCTGAGAAAATGAGCAAATCTGCACATAAGTTGTGTTTGATTTGACTTTATTTATTCAACTATATTCTCTGAGTTTGACAGAATTATATGTGTGATTACAATTGGATGAAGCTGAACTCTGCTGCTGGGGCTGTCTATTTGTGCTGAACGTAACCACAGGAAATCACTTTTTGTTTTTCTGATTAACCGGTTTTATCGAGGCCGACGCTTGCCCACTCTCATTCACTGTCTACGTACATGACATAAACAAAGCCAGAACACAACAGGTAGAGCATCAGAGTTTAGTTGCTCAGTTTCAGAGATATTTCAGGCTGACTGTGGAGGTTTGACCGGTCTGATTGGTGGCCACAGTGTGATGTCGGACTGTTTTATCCAGCACAACTTCTCCTACTCCCACCCAATCAATGGCAAAACTTGAGTTATCGCTGCAGCACCAGATCCAGTCTGAATGTAAGCTAAAGATACGTACTCTAGCACTAATGCAGCAGTGTAAGTACTTTAGTTATCCTGATTCATCATTCTGCAGCCTGATTCTGTTTCTTATACATCTATTAGGCTGACGTCACCTTGCTGTATTTGACTGTACCAATGAATACTGTCTATTGGAACCTTACAAAGAGGCTCCTGAAGGGATTTTAATCACCCATGAATGTGAAGCTGTCCACTGCAGACTGTAAAGTCAATGACCCAGAGGGTCTCTTAGCATGCTAATGTGTCAGACCCCCGACTCGGATGAAGTGGCTGCTTCACTTTGGTCTGAAAAGCGCAGGGTTTCTGGCTAAACTCTAGACCCAATCATGTTTGACCTATTCCTTGACATTTTAGTATTGACATTTTCTGCAAATTAGAGCTGTGAGTCAGTGCCCTCAGTTTAAAGCTCCATGGGTGATCTCGGGGAAAAAAAATGATCAGCACTTAACCTTTTAATTATTCTTTCTTCTACAACCAGGGATTACCTTTAGCTCCACTCTGTGTGAGACAATCTGCTCTTTATATGAAGATAAATGAACCTCCAGACATCTGAGAAAACCTGAATAGATTTAAAAGTTTAATTTAAAGAGTTATATCTGTAAACTTACTGAATTCAGTAGTTCAACAGTAGAAAAGTGTCTTTTGATTAAAACATTAAAAGTTCTGTATTATAAAGCTACATCATGAAAACTGACAGCATTGTCTGAACAATTGTTTTCCTGTAGTGTTCTACTCATTCTCGGACTAACTGGGTGTTAACACTTCCCTCTGCACTCAATGCCACATTAAAAGCACCCACTTGACTGTCATGTAGTAGTTTACAAGTCAAATCTTGTGGAAGGATTTGTAACAACCTGATGCATTTGATAAATATATTACTATGGGAGACACTCGAGGGACCACTACAACCTGTGAGGTGATGGTCAAGTGACTGACAAGGGTAGCTGAGCTAGCACAACGGGTGAAAAGCTAAGTGGGTTTGTATGTTGTTTTATGGACTTCATGGAGACTGTATGAGGTAGAACAATCTTAAATATGGAGGATGAAGTTGACCAACAGTATCCAAGTAAAATCTTACGACTTTGCTTAAGAACCTTTGTATAGTCACATGCTGACAGTCCAATTTTGCACCAAGTCCAGTTTGTCCGATTTACTGGGCTCTATTTTCAGAATGAGGCAGAAATTAAATGTAATATGCATAACTATGTTTTCATTAGTGTAATAATAATCAGAATCACCTAAAAATCGAGAATTTTTATGTTTCTTGATACCTTACAATGTACTTTTTATATCTAGAGATGAAGCAGGTCCTCTTTCAAGGAGTCCACCATGTTGAACCGCCATGTTTCTACAGTAGCTCAGAATGGAAAAGAGTCACCATTGATCTTCATGCTTGGGAGGAGCATTGCTAGATGCCGCTAAAATCCTACACACAGGTGTCTAAGTTGGCTTTTAAAGGTCCAGTGTAAAAGATTTAGGGTGAATCTATTGTCACAAATGGAATAATAATAATATTCTAAAGTAAGTTTTCATTATAGGATAATCACTTGAAAATTAAAATAATGTTTTCGTTTCCTCAGAATAAGCCTTTTATATCTACAGAGGGAGCAGGTCCTCTTACACACCATGTCCACTATGTTGCTACAGTAGCCCAGAACGGACAAACCAAACACTGGCTCTAGACAGTGTCCTTTCTTTTTTCGTTGCAACCGTAGGTTCTTCTACAAACTTGAAAGGGGAGGTGAGGAGTATTCAGTTCTGCAGTTCTGCAACTTCACCACTAGATGCCACTAAATCCATCCTACACGCCAGATATTTAACAGCGAAATTACAACTCACTCGCTAGCTAATGTCACACTGCCAGAACTATATGCTTTGGCCACATTCCAGTGTTGTCATGACTGTAATTACATACATATTAACTAAATAATAATAAAGAATATAGAACAAATGGTACACTAACATGTGTTTAAGTAACCACACAGCTCAGGCCTCTCACTCTCATGGAAATTAATTATTAGCCCTTTGCTTGTGCTAAAACCAGTTCTGGTCATATCTAAATATGAGCTCAAGGTCAATGCAATGATCCCCCCACCCAGCTACAATAAAAAAGTAAAATCAATAAAAGTATAAATATATTTTTCACTCCCAGATGTTTTCAGTCTGAGCTGCCTTTGTGTTTTTAAAACATCATTAGCTGCTAAGTGAAATGTATCTCATACACTTTATGTATGTTTGGTTATCAATACTCCCATTTCATTTCATGAGAAACCTTTGTGGCTTTTTAATAGCTGCTACACAACCACCATCTGCTTGCAGTTGACCTGATGCATGTTTTACACCACAGGTGCTGCTATAACCATGTCTGTGTGGTACAAATTGATTCCGTTATGTCATAAAGTATCCATTCTGTGCAATTTAGTCTAGTGGGGCTCCGGTGTTATGTGTGGATTATAATAACCGTCCTCTTCATTAGGAAGAACACTAATGCTGGTGGAGGGGGATGTGGAACGCAGATAATGACCTCTGTAATGTGCTTTTTTAAATGATGTCTTGTACAATGGAGTAGCAGAAGCTTAATGCTCTCTTTTATGGAGGAGACTGAGGAAGTGTTCTCTCCGCAGCTGAAGGTTTTCCCCTCACATGACTGGAGTCACATATTTCTCCAGCTCCCACCTTTAGTGCATGGATATTTATGACAAGGCGCTCAACATCTTGCATGTTTGAATACTCAAAATAGACTTAGTGAATGTTGCCAGTCAAAAAATGAATCTTGCATTACTCACCTGAGACAGCTGTCAAAATGTGACATGAATAACGTGATGCAGCTATGACGATGATTTGTTTGGTATTTGGGAAGACGCCTCATTTCAGACTCATATGGAAATATATTTAAAACAAACATAAATGGACTAAAAAAAATGTGTCACCTAATTTGTTTTTTTATGTTTTGATGAATTGGCAACAAAACAGCTAGCATACAAATAAGAGAACATGCAGGCCAAAAAAAAAAAGGTAGCTGACGTAACTTAAATGCATAAAATGAATGATATCATGCCTTTACTGAACATCTAGAGGATGATCTACAACCTACAAATAATCCTGCACTGATTCATAAAAGCAACACTAAAGATAGCCGAATGAAAGTCACATTAACATTACACCTGTAGCCCATGATAACGTTAGCTAACCCTTTTCTAAAATTGTAAATGTTGCACATTTCCATTTGAAGTTGGTTCCAGCTTCTTGTCCAGTCTTTATTAGGACTGTGGATGACTTTAGTCCAGTCTGTTACCCTTTTCCCTCCAAAAAGTGATTACATTAGGTAATGTTGCTAGCAGTGATGTAACATTATTGAAATGTCAAGCAGCTAAATCAGCTTGGCGAGAAGATCATTTGGGGTGTTGGAGGTTACAGTTTTACCGTCTAGGATCGTATAGTATGATTTTGCAGATGCATGGAGGTCACAGAACAAGATTTAGTATTTAGCATTTAGTTTTTATTTGTTGACAACTGGAATACATTTCAAATTTGAACATTTTCTAGAAAACGACAAAAGTTTTCACATAACAGTTTGATTGACACTATTGGCATACAGGCCTACAGACAGTGTTAACAGAGGTATTTCTCACCATTAGCTCTTTGACCTCTGGATCTCTTTACCAGCCTCAATAGTGGAGCAGAAGTGGTGGTGTCAGATGCATCCGTGCCTTGACGGAGAGGAATGCAAAGTTCTTCCTGATCTGAAGGGCTGGAGCTGTGCTACGGGGAACAAGATCAAAACTACTAAGGTAAGTTTGAGAAACTATCACTTCCATCATACCATATTCAAACCTGTTGACACTTTAACACTTCAAGGTCAAATGACTGCGGCTTTGGTTACAGTCGTCTGCCCTGCCTTTACTTTAAAAACAGCTAACGTTTGCTGTCGGTGCTTGGACCCCTGAGGGCCCGTAATCAATGGGCTGCCATGTCTCCTTAGCACTTTCAGGCCACTTTGAGCACCCAAAATGGCCAATTACTCACTCCAATTACCTGCTTTTAACGTTGTAACATGACGCCCACATCCTTCACTGTGTTATGACGACCCGTAGACTTCAGTTCTGTCTCTCTCCATGTACTTAATTATTTAAACTGCCCGCACCACACCTGCCTGGAGCCGGGAGCCTGGAGCCTGAGGCTATTGATTCATGGACTTGTCGGGACCTCAAAATGGGATATATATATATATAATTTGTTTCTCTTATAGTGGTTCTAAGACAAGCCTGAACATCTGAGGATGTCTGAAAACAGACTTTGCTAATTATCAGATCTTGATAAAAGGATGAAAGTTAAACATGTATTTTCTCTGTTATCTTCTTTACATGGATGACGGGAAAGATTTCCGCGGACAGAGACCAGCTTTGGTAACGTCAGATGCTACACATTGGAGTCCAGGTAATAAATGTGTTTATTTTTCAAATATTTGAAGGTTGAAAATTGCATAGAAATTCGAAACAGTCTAACTTTTATTGCATTGTGTCTGCATATCAGACATGTCACATTGAACAGATAAGGCAAATGATATTAATAACCGTATTTCCCAGTGGTGTAAATATTCTAGATATAGCGAGGATAGCGAGAAGATGTGTATGATCCAAAAAAGACAACAACACTGTTCAAAGCATCAGCATTACCCAACGGATTTATCTCGCACACCTTTGAACTCCGCTGGAGAAACAAGCTTCTTAAGTTTCAAATCTTTCTGCAGGCTGCTTGAAGCAGGAGGGGGGGGTCAGGCTTTCTTCTTCACTTCTGCTGAGCTTCTGGGAAAACAGTGTACAACATGAACCTAGAATCCCCAGCTATACTGCCCTCTGTCACTTTATATCATAAATGCATTCAAAGAGAATTCAAAGCATAAATAAGGCAGCGACTGGTTAGTACAAAGCCCGAGACACGGCAGAGAAGACTTTTAGTTTGGAGCAGATCTCGGAGTGATGAACGGTGTCTGGCGTGCAAAGATGCTGAGCAGCAGCCAGAGTCCGAGATAAATGCCTGCCAAGCACAAATGTGCTTACATTTTCCATCTGGTGAGGAAATTTCGGTAGGCTATCTGCCACAGTGGCGGCTAAATGTACCAAATTAGTCATGTAATAACTCTTGCTGCCTGTCTGTTGCTAGCTACTGTAAGCACTACAAGGAGTAAAGCCGACCTTTAAAACGAAAACTCATCGACGAAAAGGAAAACAAAGCACATCCAAAATGAAGGTTTGGACATAATAGAGTTGTAAGAGGCTGGCAACGGTAGAACACTGAGGCTGTGATGTTCTGTGTGTTGCCTGTATGCCAGACAAAAGCAGAAACAACTCATTTTGTCATCAGGAATAAAACAATGAACCAGGAGAATGTTTGTGACCATGAACAAAGCAAGCGTCACATTGTCCGCATGTCCCGGGCTCAGTCAGAGCCTCGTGTCTCAACACCCTCTGTGACGTTACTGATCACAATGTCAGAGCACAAAGACGAAGACACGGTACATGCCACTGGAAAGAAGGTTTCTTCTGGGAGTGAATGTCATTTAGCATGTGCGTAAAAGTGATGATTTTGCTCTGGAATTAGTATCTCCGTCATTGTGTAACCTGTTAGGAAGCATATGTTTAACTGAATTTAAGACAGAACAGCAGCACAAACAAAAAACAGGTAAAAATTAAAATAGATACAATAGAGACAATAAAGACAATAGTACAACACATAAAGGTTTAAAAAAATGCTACAAGTACAATACAAGTCATGAAATCAACAACATCAGCTTAAACAGCATCACCTCGATGATTCATTCTCTTGGTTTTTCAACATGAATTTTAAAGCATTCAAATAAATCAGCTCTTTGCGTTTTAAAACATTCTGTAAGACATTCCAATCAGAGGGTGCTGAGTATCCAAACGCCCTCTTCCCTAGCTCAGTACGAACATTTGGTACCGATAAGATATAAAATTCCATTGAACGCAGCAAATATTGTCTATCACTTTTTTTTTTAGAAATAAAAGAACAGAGGTATAATGGGAGCAACTGCCTTGTATATAAAAATATACCAGTGGGTACGTCTGGGGGCTGGTAAACAAGGCCATCCTATCCGAGCGTAAAGCTCACAGTGGTAAGTCAGGGCATTACAGTTTGTGATGAACCTGAGTGCACATGATAAGCTGTGTCAATCAATTTCAATGCCTGCAATAGTCAAGAACAGATAAAAATGTTGCAGCAACAAATCTCTTTTTTTACATTAAAAGAGAAACACAACAGCATTAAGAACAAGCTTTTTCTGTACAACATTAAAAGCACATTGCAAGTGGTTAACAGGTTTAGTGAGGGTTGACACCCTGCAATAAATTAAACTGTCATCACCACATAAATGAAAATCATCAAAATTTACATCTTTACTTAAATTATTTATAAAAATGGTTAAACGTGGGACCTATCAGTAAGCATATAACTGAACCAACCAACAGCTTTCTCTGATAGCCCGATATCAAAAAGCCTCTGTTTGAAGATAAAATGATTAACTGTATCAAAAGCCTTGTATGTACAGTAATGTATGAATGCATGACTGCTTAGGGCTTCCATGGCATATATTGGATTGGATGATTGTAGATTTAATTAATATTGAATTCATTTGACAGTTATGTCAAAGATATAAAAGATTGAAGTTTGTTGGCTGTAGAAATGGCGTAAATGAAGAACGCCATCACGGAGGGAATGTGTGATCAGTGGATGAGCAAGTTGGTCTCTGTAAGAACAGATGGAGCTGCTGTGAACACTAAGACTAAGAACGGTGTGGTCGGCAACCACTGATGCCATCCATTCCAAAGTGATCTTCCTGAAAGTAAAATACCTCCCCTGTGGTCTCTGCACCTTCAACTACACCAGTCCAGTGAACAGGACACACACTGCTGGATCGACAAGACGGGGTAGACAGTGTCAGTGAGTTGCAAAGGTACATTCTGAAAGGCCTTTGATCACTGAGAGGGCCCATGGTGAAGACTACGATGGCCAACAGGTATGAGGGAACTGCTTCAGTGCTAACAGGAGCCATGGGCATCTCTGCCCTGATTTGCTGGCATTGGTTGACCTGGTCCTTCCCCCTTAGCTGAACATGAATAGGTTTTAACACTGTGGAATAGGTGAAAAGTCATTGGCGGCCCACCCTTAGGTCAAATCTCCTCATGGTCCAGCTCTCCCCTCCAGAGATCATGGAGTAGAATCCCATAAATGTGATGAAGCTGTGGCCAGACTTCATGAACCATGCAAAGAAGTGGGTGATTGCGCTGTCTGAGTCTGATGAGGAGGTTGATTAAAGAGAGACTGATTAAAAAGTTTACAAAATCTTCAAAATACTTCAGCAGAATGTTAAGATCCAGACTTCTTGAGTTGTATTAAAGCTAGAATTGATTAAACGTTGATTATAATATTAAAATAATTAAGCATCATTTGCTCTTCACTCAGTTTGTACCTTACATAATACTACATTCCAATGATATGTCCACATTATGTGAGGTAATTTCTTCTTTCCTACCAGTTTTGTTGGCCGGTGAGTCAAAAAGTGAATTTCAGACACTGGCTGCAGCATTAAGATTTGTAATTTTGCAGTCCCCATGGCAGCGTGGTAACAGTTTGACTGAAAAACAATGTCCCTGAGAAGAGTAGGCATGTTGGTTATACAGTTGTGTCACAGAGAGATGGGTCTTTTCTCTCACAAATAAGCTGAGTGCAGACATGAGCTTGCAAAGAGCTCATTATCCAGACAATGGTGAAAAAGTTTAATTTTAGCCATTAACCTCGCTTTTTTGTTTGCCATTTTAAACCATGAAAGCAACAGCCGGCACTGGCGGAAAATGGGAGACCTCATACCCAAATGCTTTTTATATTCCTCTTTGCTAATTACAAAGCATAGAGATAAAAGCACTGTAGCTGGACACATTTGGATAATTTGCCAGTCTGGAACCAAATTCAAAATGGATTCTGACCTGCCTGTGGAAAGAATTTCATCAGCTTGTGTCGAAGGATTTCAGGGTTCATCTTCAGGTTTCAAACTTTAAAGTCGAGAGACTAAGTAAGTGTTTTGACTTTGTCAGACTAAAGAAGAAAGTGTTATTAACCGCTCAGCCAAATTTGAATGATTAAAAATATCGACAAGTTTCTAAAATTAGGTGTTAAAATCTGGTACAAATGAATTCTCAGCTCCAGGACTGTAGGGGAGTGTCCACTGAATGTGCTGAAGCCACGCCTACTCTTGGGAGCAGTCAAGCAGCCATTTTGTATGTTTTTTTAATTCTCATCATCACATCAGCCACATCTCGCCTATGAACAGCCGCTATAAGGTTTCATTTGTGGTGATAATTACAAATGAGTCCTGACAGTAAAACTTTATTTAGTAAAGGTGAATGTTCCCCGCTTTACTTTTTTTTGTGCTGATTTTACAGGCAGATTCTCCTATAAAAATCTTGCCTAGTGCAGCTTTAAAATGCCCATACTTAGAGAAGCCCAGCGTCTGTAGTTACAACACAAAACATATTGCTGAGGAGGTGCACTGCGGTGCACCAATTACACGGCTGAATTACACACCAGCCCAGGCACCTGCTGTGTTAAATCTTTTAGCCAGCCTTACTTCAGGCACTAAATGGAAATGAATCCTTTGCCAGTTAAATTAGCACTTGTCAGCCACCAATTAAACAAACGCAACACCCACTGAAGACTTAGTTTTTCCTTTCAGTATTTTTAGCATTGTTTCAGACAGTCATTCAAATACTGTTAATGATCCCCCACCCTCTCTCTCCTGAAGTGAGACACGGGGTAGATCCATCTCTGAAGACATTTTCTCTTCTGATAAGGAGCAGCTCTGCTCTTTGTCTTTTCAACGTGGAATTATTCTCAAATTAGTACCACATTAATCACAGTGACAGCTCAGAATGTAAATGACTTTGTAAAGGGAAGAATTTATAGCAGCCTGTACAGAGAGCAGCAAAGTGCTGCGACAACCTAAATTTATGGAAACTCTTTACCCTGTGTTTGATATGATTATGCAGGTTTTCTTGTCAAGTGATGGCCTGATGGTTTTTGGATTGTTTTTGCTTTTCTGCATAATTGAGGATGATTTATATGACACTATGCAGTGCTGCGCTGCTTCTCTTGTTCTCTGTCAAACGACCCATTTGTGAATTAATGTAACCAGGCTGTCGGGGCTGTCTGTTTCCTATCAAAAGTTCAGCATCAATAATGGAGCCTTACAAGTTCGCAGACGGCTTCCCTCAGTCTGTCAAACCTACATGGCGGCTGACAGGCAGTTGGGATCGATAGCGGACATCGTTATGAAGGTTGTTATGTTATGTTTCTCGAGAGTCTTTTCCAGAATGTACTTTTGGAGGAGTAGAGGAGCTGCCAGTCAGCCTCTGAGCTGCATGACAGGCAATTTAATCTCAAGGAGAATGGAGGTCTTCAGACTATCTGACAGCATCAAACTAGTAAGAGAAAGCCTTTGTGTGGAGCGCAAACCCAACTCACCAGCATCCTTTATCCTGAACACTGTATCACACTGCAACCGATATATCAATGTCCTGATACGTGAAGCCAATAATGCAATGTCTTTTATTAGGTCCTGAAAATGATATTGAATCTAAAAGAATTCCACAGGTGTTGTCCAAAGCTTGACCTTAACACTTGACTGTTGTCTATCACCCTGTCAGAAGGAGCCAGTGCAGAGTGCAAGAAGCTAATATACAGTGCTTGTGAAGGAGCCGATGATGTTCCTGTTCAGTACAAACAAAGTCTTGATATTCTTTTACCACAATTGTTGCTTTTCATTGGTTGTCAGTCAGTAAGGACGACATTTTCTGTCTCCTAGCGTCACAAACTAAGGGTGATATGAGTTAAGTTTGTTTGTTCTAGAATCTAGATGATTATTCAAAAAGTTGGTGAAGCCTAAAATAGAACTAAAAAGTGAGTAAATACTGGACTTGTACTCTGCATTATTGTTAATGCTGCTTCATATCGACCGGATGTGTAAATAAGCAACAACTTGCTCACAAAATCTCCATATCAACTGCCAATATTGAGCCTACAGCTTCTTTTCGCTGCCCCCAAGTGGCCAAAAAGATCTTTTAGTGCTCATTTGTTTTTGGTGACCTTGACCTTTCCTGTAGCACTACCAGCCATCTGGTTAAATTTGACATTTGGCTCAATTCATTCACTCAAGAAGATGAACCCATTTCATTTTAGACACTGAGCTTTAGGTCATACATCAACATTATATACAAGATATTTAATACAGAAATTGTCAAAGCACATACAATCTCCCAATGGGATAAATCTTGATGATTTTGCTGACCCAATAGCCCACACCCCTATAATAAACTACTGTTAAGAAAAAAAAAAAAAAAAAAAAGCAAAACTGTGGGCATGCTGTTTGTTTCATCCAATTCTTTCACAATATACAGCCTTGCAGGGCCACAAGCAGGGTTTTTGACCTTTACCCTTAGTTTTCCTTAGAAGATAATGAGTTTTCTGACGGAAGCGAACACGAAAAACAAACTTCAAGACTAGAAGGAGCCTTCAGTGTTGAATAATGCATCTGGTTTTGTAGTTGCTTCGCCAACTTCTTTGTCGTGTCAGTCAGTGTGGGTGGGAGTCTTATGTCTTCTTGCTTGGACTGTTGATAAAGAGTTTTATTACTGTAGGTCATGGCCTTTTCTTTTTTTGTACTTAGCCATGGGATCTGTCTCTGCTTATATCAAGCGCTCAGTTCCACTGTGTTTTCTTTGTGTTATACCACTTGAGACAGAGAGAAACAGACATTTATGTACAATACATATTAAAATAAAATGTTATTTAAACACTAAAATATATTCGCTGTTGCTTGTTGGGTGACTTTCCCTTTTGATGTTGTCCATGCTTTGATGGCTTTGATTTCATTTTAACATGAGTTTTTTTTCCTGTCACAGGTGAACCAACAGTTCTGGTTGGACCATCAAAGGAGAAGAGAGTAATGCAAAGGACCTTTCTGTAAATAGAGACTTCCTTTCTTCTGGATTGCAATTAATCTTTGGAAAACTCTGAATGCTTCTTGAACTCTATGGACATCAAAAAGAGGAATAGATCCTATTCAAAGTACTGATCAATCAGCACTTCTTTTTGAAGGACTCTATATGATTAGCCCTACCGGAAAACAGGATTTATTCTCTGACATTGTACTGCTTGTAGTGGAAGACAATGGTGAACTTTGCCTATATGTTAATTTCTAGAGTATTTATGTCATTTACAGGGGATTTTGCATCACAAGTTGACCAGAGTGAACAGCAGGTCAGTTTATTGTAAGCCTTGCAAATATTCAATACAAACTGTGGTTTTGTTTTATTAGTCAATTGTGGCTTCTCTAACAAAGTGTAGTTTCAGAGTTTCAAAGGATCAGATATAGATAGAAATATGTGGCTAAGCAGCAGATATCCAGGGTGATTTTCAAAAAAATACACAATCATCAATGTGTCATTCACAGCGAGGGCCATAACACAAAGCGTAATCAAACCAAATTCAGTTTGAAACTCGCACTATACATTAGGTTATTTGTGATCATATTAGATGCTCCATTCAAATCCAGATTGTTGAGAATTTAAGGACAGCTGAACTAACCTACCAGCTGTTAACAGACAGAAAGTTGGATCCAGTCGTGTTTTTTTTTTCCTCTGAAAATCACCCTGCAACGTCCTGCCGCTTCTGCCAGACTCTTCTTGTGTCACAGCTCGGATTCTAGACAACAGGAGTGTGAATTAAACGTGCAGCATCTGATCACTGGTCGGGGGATGACAATGTTCCCAAAACTGTTTTCAATTAGTATGTATGATTTGCTGATCACCTTTCAGTAGGTATCGCTGACACTTCCTTTGTCTGTGTAAGTGATGACATCAGTAATAAACTATGGTTGTGTAACTAACGGCTTCTGTTTTTTAAGCATCTGCATCCTAACGGTGACTTGTTTTTATCCACGTTAGCAACATTTCTCCATGGATCTGGCAGTTTGTGGAGGTTCTTAGTCATCTAGGTCATCATTCTTCAAATTAACTGGTAGATCCAGAAGGACAATTCGCCTCTAGTCCAAGAAGCTTCTCCAGTTCTGACTGACTCGAAAGAAAGCCTCATACATCACTTATCCTCCACCTACAATACTCTCCTTTAACAAACCAAGTGGAAGCTATGGATGGGTCTACGATCATGCCTAAGCTAAATACTCGTAGCACCCCACCAGTCAGAACTAAAGAAACTTCCTAGATGAGGCGAAACGTCTTCACGGATCTACAACCAAGTCCAGTTGTCCCAGATTTAACCCTTCTTGAGGAAATATCTAACAGTTGTTCATCACGTTGGTCCCAACAGAAATCAACTACTAAACTTCTGGATTTATTGCTATGAGTTTTTGTATTGATGATCCTGTTGGGATGACATATAATGACTTTGGAGATCCCCAAGATCCTCTTGGGTCACCAGTAATTGACCAGGTTGACTGTAGTGGATGTAAGTGAAATGTTTCAATGGAATTCAAATGAAATTTGTTACAGAGACGTAGACATCTATGTCTCCCTTAGCATTAATTATATTAACTCCAGTGATCCCTTAACTTTTCATCGGGCACCATCATCAGGCCATCCTGTTTATAACCAAAACCAAACACAGAGAATCAGCCACAGCTGTACTCTATATTTAGTGCTTCTGTAATTAGCAAATGCTAACAGATTAAATAAAATTGTGAACATGGAAAACATTATGCCTGCTAGACGTCAGTATTCAGTATCTAGCAGTGTCAGTGAGGGGCATGTTAGCGTTAAGCTGAAAGCAGCACTCGCTGTGCTTAAGTACAACCTCCACGTCTTACTTCATGGGTTACCGTTTAAGTATATATTTTTAAGTGTCATAATAGTCAAAATGCTAATGGATGTAAATGAAAAAGGCTATAATTCAACAAAAAGTCCATCTGCCAAGGAAGACTAAAATGAGGTTAGAAGGTCCTAAAAGAGCTGATTTTTACTTTGTATTTTTGCCTTTGGTTAAAAAGATGAAAATTATAGATGACAGGAAATGACCACTGAGGATAATCATAAGGCAAGTTACCAGATTGTTACAGTAGGCACACCTATTTGCAATAAATTCTACCTTTATGGAGATTATCACATTCAGCTTTTGAGGACATGGAGGTGTCGATTTAGCTGTCAATTGTGGAGGTTTTTACTCTGTTGTGGTGTTGGCTGGACTGATTGGTACAGAAAGGTGTATCTAATGTGAGGGAGGATGAAATGTTGGAAACACATTTCAGTGTTTTTTTAACGCAGTTAAACATCACCATTAACTATCAAGTGATGTGAAAACCTGAATACAGCCTCGATAAAGGTATCGCTGGGCTGTTGCATTGAATTACAGTCGGCTCTGTGTATCAAACAGACTGAGAGCTCCCTATATTACTCTGTTCATTACATTGACAACACTGATGATACTCATCTTACAGCTACTCATCTTACTCATTTTGTTTTATTGCTGTTTGTGTGTTGCGTTAAATACGATTAATTTATCCAATCTTATAACATCTGTAAGTATAGTCAAGTTCAATCTGTTGCTTGCCTGTGATTTCAAACTCTCAAGGGTCCTACAAAGCCGTCACCTCAGAGGGGATTCTGAAGTTATCAAGTCTGCAGCCTTGTTGGGTGGAAGCCAGTTACAGTAGCTCTGAACACCTGTGTTTGTAGTATTTTTAGTACCTTTTTTTGTGTTTTTTTGACACCAGCCCTTTTTTATGTGCACACGCGGCGCTGTGGAGATTATACAGACTACTTCATGATACATCAGGTGACCCATTCAAAACAGGTCATGGCTCTCTTGTTTATACTAAACCCTAAGCAGTGCTAGCACTCTCTGTGGAGAGACCGGAGATCCACACCGAAGTGAGGAGGAGAAGTGGACTCAGAGCTGGATCTAAGCACCGGGAGCGCAGAAGACGTCTGTTATGGGAACGTAAGATCTCTCCCCAATAAGACGGAGGAGCTAATAGCGGTAACCAGGCTACAGAGGGAGCATGGAGAGCATTGCATCACAGGACTCGCTGGTGACTTTGGACAACTTGTGAGAGCGGATGCTGTAGACAGACTGGAAAGCAGAGAGAGCACACAGCCGGAGTCAGAATGTGTACGTGGGGAGCCCACTCCACCCGCTGAGCCACCCACCCCAACGCCCATATTTATTTATTTAGGAGTCATTTTTGTATCCACCTTGTATATTATGAGCTGCTATAACAAGTACATTTCCCCATTGTGGGATCAATAAAGTCTGTCTTATCTTATAGTTTGTTATAGTTGGTTTTCATGACTCCTGTTGTGACAGTGGGTGAAATAACATCACAGCATAGAGAAGTGAAGCATTTTCATGTAAACCAGTCATCAAAATGGTTGCTTTATTTTAAAATGCACATCCCTGTAGCAGCTTTATTCCTGATTTGTGGTTTGTTGTTTCAAATGATGGTCTTTGTCGTCTCACCCAGTCTTCCACAGAAGGAATGCCATCTGTTATCATTGCGTTGACCCAGTCAAATCCCTTTTCTTTAACAACAGTCTGTGAATGACAATTTCTTTGTTTGTCTTTTGATGGGAACTGGTACAAATTGTCCCTTTTCAAAGTGTCCCAAAATTACACATGCTGATGACTCATCAGAAACACAACAACACAAACTCACTGCGTTTCAAGCTAGATGAGAGACATCAACAGCACCGTCATGTTGTCACCTGCAGAAGACCCCCGAGTTGGATTCTAACACTAACCCTAACAACAGTTAGAACAAGTCTCTGTCATCAAGTGGCTTGGCTGGAAAAATGCTTGAGTGCTCAAATGGGTCCAGGAATACGAAACATGAGGAAGCATGTATTGGCGCACCGGGCACAGATGTGTGCAAATTGGTTTTTGGTCTCTATAGCTAATTTCCCCGTTCATGACAACTGTACCGAGGGTGAATTTATATACAACTCACCTGTTCAAATGATATTAAGGCTTAAAGTTATGCAGGATTAAGAGTGTGAGCGCTTTGAGTGACAGGTGGGTGCTGTTACAGATGGTTTGTTTGAGTACCCAGACGTCATCCAGCCCACCTCAGGTCCACCTATGATCCATGTCTTTGCTAAGATTTAGATTAGCCAGGAAGGAGAAGAAGCAGTATGTCCAATAAGGTAATCCCTTATGCATCATTAATGGTCATACATTTTCGTTCACATAATTAAATATAGCATTAAATAGCAAAGTGACTTTTTCACATATCCTGGCCTAAGCTTCGTTTTAGTTCTTACTGTACCAGTCACTGTTTTAACTGGGACAACAACAGATAAGTAAAACATTGTTAACCTATACACACTGCTGATCTGAAGTCTCGTCAGTGTGGTTCATGACCAGCTCACCTATGAATTTCTTATTATTGCACATAATTCTGGCATCTAGATGAGAGCTTCTTAAATGTTTTTAGCTGAGGACCCCAGTGAGAGATTAGCTCCGCTTGCTCTGGGAAACAGGCTTATTAAAAAATTTCATATCCTCATCATAAAGGGACCCACCAGCAACAAGCCTCAATTTGGATCTCAACCCACAGTTTAAGGAGGGCTGGCAGATTACTGCTGAGGATTTACCATGCTTTTTCGTTGCGTTGCTGACACCTCTAAATTTTTAAATGCTTCTCTTTCGGGAAATTCTGAGGAAAAAAATGTTTCCACAACGGAGGCGGCTCAATCAGAAGCTTATTCAGCTGCAGACGTTTGACAGAGAAATGAGAGGATTTGAAAAAGAGGATTTTGCTTTTGTTTTAAAACGGACCTTGGTTTTCCTTTTGTAACATACCCTCTGTGCTTGTACAGAGACACTGTTGCTTGTCTGCACCTGTCAAACATAGTTACACTGAATGACTCTGTTTCCCAGCCTGCTACCCTTTTTCCAAACAGCAAGTCTGTGAAATGTGTTGCTCTGAAAACAGAAGACAAGTGCTGCCTAAAGCGTCTTTTCTCATGTTTCACAAAGAGCGAGAGCTACACACACTTAAGGCTCTATTCTTCTTTACCGAAGGCGTCCATTGGCAAAACGACAGATATTCTCCAGTTTTGGCGTGTCAAAACAGTTTGACACTTCCAGGGTCAATGCTAGATGCCCTGTCAATACCTGAGTCAGTTCAGAGGAGCTGGAGGAGGGTTCGCGGGTGGGGAGAGTTGCAAAATATAGAAACCCTCAGTTTCAAAGCTTTGATTTCTTTCAAGGGATTCAAATGAAGTAAAGGCAGGCATTTCTCTCTTTTCCCCCTTTTTTACTGCAGTCATTACACAAGCACATCAAAGGAGTCTCCTCCTCTCACCATATGCTATATAGTTTCATAATCTAATGAGGGTTTTGTAATTACACCGTCCACCAGGGGAATGGAGCTCATCGATTCTCTGGGAAAAGAAATTTCATTACACGGACCCACTGTAAACCGTTGATGCTATCAACAGCTTTGTACTTTCATTTCATTTAATCATTTTACAAGACAAAAGGACTTGTCAGGGTTACATGTTAAAGAGAGAGTTACAGAAGTGGCTGTAAATCATGGCGTCTTTGAAAACTTTCCAGGACAAAGGAGCAAGAGAGATGCTGAAGAGTCAAGTCACTTGGATAGGTAGCACCATGCAGGAAGTTTTTCATCTCATCATGTCATTTGTTTTCCCCCGTGGAGCGCAGTAGTCTGTGTGACATTTCAATATATGCGTTATACGCAACTAATGAATACTGCTTTTTTTTTTTGTGTGGATGCACCTCGCATCCAGCAGTAGGAAACCCTCTGATACATTCATCAAGCCATCAAATGACAAATGAGACACTCGCTATAGTAGAATTATTTATACGTTTCTGTGTATCTGCGTGTAATAATGGCTAGAGCTGTTAAAAGTGTAACCTTCTCAGAGCTGTGTGCTGAAATCCCTTTAAGTCAAGCCTGGGAACTCCATTCTGAAAGTTTGCTTTGTCTCAGCTGTGAAAGCTACATCTTCCCCGCCGTGACCAGAATGCAAACAAAACTGATTGAAGTCTTCATTTTCATTTCAATTCAATACTTACATTTTACAAGGTCATTATTTTTATAAACATCTGCTGCATTGTTTACATCTGTGTGTATCAGTCAGTCGTTTATCTCTGACTGGATGACGTGGAAAATCATTTCATCACTGATAAATGCTGCCATTTTAGTGAGCCTAAAGAAACCAGAGGGTGTATTCATAAAATGAAGCATTGACCTCTGTGGCTGTGAAGTGAAGCCAATTAAGTAGTGCCAAAACCTGCAGTTCCTCAATCATCAGGCTGGTTCCAGAAATGAGTCAGACCCCATGTCCAAATGTCCAACTTCACAGTAGAAATAAACATGTTTACAGCCTGGTCCAAAAAACTGTTTTGGTCTAACTTCCCCGTTCATGACAAGTGTGTGTGTATATATATATATATATATATATATATATATATAATGCAAACATTTAAGTGTGCGTCGATTGGTTTAGAAAATAAATGTAAATTGTATAAATTGTAACATGAAAAATAACTTTATGATATACTTTGTGATAAAATATATTCCATCTAAATGCAAATCGATATCTGCTTCTTTCTTTTATCTGCTTTTGCAAAACAATAAGTGCCTTGTGATTTACTTCAATAATGGTGTGGTCGCTGGGTGGGCACTGCCTGCTAATATATTTTGCCCACCAGCTGAATCTGTGCTTAACGTTGTTTTACCTTTTTGTCAATAATTTACTCAGCTTGTGCATCTGGAGGATCAAATCAAGTTCATTTACAATGAGCTCTGCATGCTGAAAACAAACTGGGTGTGGATGAAGACAGGGCAGAGTGTCCTAAGTTTGTGTTCTGCTTGTTCAATAAATTGATCATTCAGTCTCCCTTTTGTTGCACTTTTGGATAATGAGCACCGTTGCTGCTGACTCCAGTAAAATATATCCTAAAGTCTGGTCCATTCCCTTCACTGTGGGCTCTGAAGTTGCCCTGCTGTCTGTGGGTGAGCTCAGTCCTGCCCTCGTATGAACAGACAGCAACATACAGAGAGAGAAAGAAAGTGGTTTCACTCGTTCTTTTCTCCACTTCCCTTCACAGTAACGTTAGCTCACACGGTGCTTTGCGGTAGGAGATGGGTCTGTACTTAGGCCAAAATCTGCAAACTGACTGGCCATTGTCTTGTTTATTTCTGCTGTGTGACAGGCTGGTAGATCAATCTACACTGAGAAAAAGCGTCAAAAATGTATCAGCATGAAATACTTTTTTTTCCCCCAATCAAATATTGAGATTGTTTTATCACTCAGCCCTACATTCACCTGTATTTCACTGCACAGAGTTACACACCCAGGACACAAGGCACTCATTTAAAGTCATTTTCTGACCCTCGTTTTTACATTTCTGGCTCATCGTCTGCTCTACTCTATTTATCAACTACCTTTTACTAACTTTGTCTGCCACTTGGCACTGGGAAGGTTTATCATCATCATTCCTTTTTTTTCAGTGAGAAAAACAGCAGCCCGCTGCCTCTGGAAACAAGGTCGGCTAGAGCCACAAGCGTGAACTACAGTAGTTGTGACCCTAAAAGCAAAATAACAAGATGCTAAAAAGGTCAGGAGAGCTGAGAACTGCAGTGTTGGCTGATAATTCTCTATGGGTTTGTCACTATAACTGAACCCTTACCCATTACAATTTATCATTTCATCTATTCTAAACATGAGGACTATTATTTAGTGCACATTTAACCCATACATTTGTACGTCTGAGACAGCTGGTAGCTGTGATTTAAACGTATCAGGATACTGCAATGAAAACAGAATTTCTTGGCCTTCATTCACTGCAGATATTAATTGCATCACCTCTTCTTGGATTATGTATAGATCACATGATCCAATCTGTTTAAACTCGAGATCCCAGACTATCCCATAATGTCTTAAATCTCCTCATTCCTGTAACACTTTGTATGTGAGCAGTGCAAATGAATATGATATTAATGTCTGCTTTCATTATGTACTCTTAATATAAAACAAATGGTTATATTATATTACAGCTTTGGTAATAAATTCTTAATATAATAGTCCATCCAACTTGAAAATTAGTACTCCCAAATTAGTGCACTCACTTTGTACATTGTAATTACTCCTGACAGGTGCGGTGGATTATGTGGGCTTTCACAGGATTTCCACTGTTTGAGTTTTTCTAAGATTGGATGAATAAAAGTTTGAGCCGTTACTTGTGAGTTCTTTACCATTGAGTGGATGTTCATTCATTGTCTGTGTCACACACTGCATTTCCCAGGATTCACCTGTAGGCCTTTGGTGGCTTTTTTTTTTAATTTCTGGTTATTAAGTTAGAACTTATGTAAAAAATCAATGCTTGAAATGGGTTTCTAATCCACGGTAAAGTCTTAGCACAGCTGCGAAAAGCTGTTTCAGTTCAGAATATATTGGAGTCATTACTCTAATCAACAGGTGCTGTAATTTCATCCAAGCAATGTATTTGGCTCAAGACGTGTTCAACGTTCTGATTGCCACACACATTAAAAAAGAAAACGTTTAATTCAGGCCACATGCACAAACGCTGAAACCCACCGAGGACATTCTTTACCGTTATTAGGTGCTACAGTGATGCATCACAGTACCCATTTATGTCATTAAGACTACCCTCCAGGGTGTTATCGCTATATTTAGTTATTGGAAATTTGATGAGGAATAGATCTATGAGCACGTACACCGACCAGAGCTGACGTTAGGAGCGGTATCCGGTCCTTCTTGCGCCAATAAAACTGAGACGTTTCTAATTAGCACTAAGATAGATCACGCCTGTTTGCCGCGTTCCCCTGAGCTATGTGAAACATCCCTCGCAGCGCAGTGTTGGATTACACGTGGACAAGAGAAAGGAAGCGGGATTCATTCTGGTTATACATATAACACTTGACTTCCTGCGCCAGTAAGTACAATCCCAGCCTGCTCCACATCTAATTACAACAACCACTGATGTCAAAGCCCCGGGGATTGGCACTGAACAGTTCAAGATTATAACATGGGTCATATCATTCCTTGTGGTTGATGATAACATTTTAGTCTTGGACTGGAGGAGTGCCTTTATCACTCCAACAAGAGGGTTCAACAGCGCCAATAGTACAGCAAGTCAGACACCCGCTTCTCATGTAAGTGCACGACCAATTTCTAATGTTTTATTTTCTGACCATGGCAAACACGCTGAGATAAACAGTGGAGTAGCCAATTACACTTCTATTTTAATACCAAGAATGATATGACCTTACCATATTTTATACTGAAGCACAAAGAAATCTGTTAGACAAAAGGGCATAAACCAGCATGAGTTCCTCAAACTCAATAAGCAATGTTTCTTTTAATAAACTTGCTACATTAATTGTGTCATATTGCTAACCATTCACTTTCTTTCAAGCTACAACCTTTCTGATATGATATATATACACACATAAAATATGATGGGAGGAGGGTCTGTGGTCAGCAACCAGGAGTGTTTTTGATTTGAAAGCACAGATCCTTAACATTTTCATCATATCAATCCTAAGTTTTGAGAGGGATCCCTCCTCTGTGGCTCTTCCTGAGGTTTCTTCCACCTTTTTTCCCTGTTAAAGGTTTTTTGTGGGCAAGTTTTTCCTCACTCGAACCGAGGGACAGAGGGTGTCACTCCATGTACAGATTGTAAAGCCTCAGAGCAAAATGTACTTTGTGACTTTGGGCTATACAAATAAAATCTGATTTGATTTGATTTGATTTGATTTGACATACCAGTGGGCGTGAAGCCACGCCTGGTGGAAGCAGTCAAGCAGCCATTTTGAAGCGACTGAAACGTGTCAGATGAGTTCAGAAAATGACATGACTAACTTTGAATCACTCTGAGTGAGTGAATCCATCTCCATCTCTCTTTACAAGTGTTTTCATCATCTATTTTCCAGCATATTTCATTTATTTTAAAAGAACTCTCAGAATTGCCTTTACACAGACTTTAAAAGTAGACACAGATTTTTTTTTGTCTGATATCACCAGATAGGGAGTTCCACAACAGCAAAAGCCCTTTTAGATTTTAGAACCATTAGCAGATCTATGCCCGAGGATCTCAAAGCAGGCTCGTAGATGTAGGCAGCAGCCAGACCATTCAAGGCTTCAAAAACAAGTGGTAAAATCTTCAAATCAAATGGCGTGCACATGCACAAAGGGATTCAGGACGTTGACAGGAGCCTGTGCACATTTCTCCTAATTTGTGCATCTGTCGTGATTCCAGTACAAGCATAGCAACTGTGATTTTCAATGAACACAAGTAGCTTGTCATCTTCTGCTTTTTTTGTGTTAGTACCTGCTCAAAGCACATTTTCTCCCCCAGTAAGTCATAAAAATATATTTAAGTGGGACCAAGGGACTTGTATGATCAAACTGTTTTCAGTGTATGTCAGGTATTGCCACATTCACCAGAACTGAACTGTTAAAGACTATAACTTGTGCGACTTTTCAGCCATACATGACCTTTGACCTCTGGTGTGCTCTGCTTTTACAGACAGGTACCTGCAGCACACTGTACAAGTCTCATTACTATTCAATACATTCAACTCTTACAGCGGACCTCAAACCAGGAAGACAGAGCGCCATTAATGTTCATTTTTTACCGCACTGATTCAAATCAGCAGCAGTTTTGTTAAGAGAGAAAAAGCTGTCAAAGCTCTGCTTTTAGAGGAGTGAGCAGATTTGCATTATGCTCCGGCGAGGTTTAGCAACCGAATTAAAGAGCCAAGGGATACAATGAACACCAAGGCATCTGACGCGGCATAATGTCTGTGGAAATCATTTTTCCTCAAAGCTGTCTCTTCATTGTCTGCCCGCTGACACAAATTTCTGATTCCATTGTGAAGCTAAAAATTGGTTGAAAATTGGTAAAAGCAAGAGCAAATGAGATGTTGCCGAACATTACATCTGCCGCAACAAAGCAGACAAACGGACGGCAGCGCTGATTTGAGTGAGCCATCAGTCACAAACTTACCTGCGTGCAGAGCCGCACAGACACTAGATAAAGCATGGACTCTGATAGGCATTTGCTTTGCCATTGTGTCTCACCATCACTGCTACACTTTTATTATCTGCGCAGCCTCAGATGAATTTGCTATCATAAAACCAGGTCTGCGACAACAATGGTGCGGGGAGATTGACAATGACCAGATAACACGTGAGTGAGAAAACACAGGCTTTTCATGAAAGCAAGTCATTTCAATAACTGTCAGATTTCTGGTGGTGCATCAGAACTGAACGAGTGTGTCTTTTGTCAGTTTTGTCAGCGTCTTTGTTTCCTGACAGTGTCTTTATCCGACTGATCCAAACATGTCGTTGAGGTATGCGTCTGTATTCATCAAGGCCCGGCTGAGATATTTTCTCCCACTGTGAATAGCTGCTATATATGCCAAGCTACAGAATCATAATGGAGTTTCTCTTTCTCTATTCCCTCGTGGTGGCTCTTCTTATTTTACTCATTCAATTATGAAGAATAAAAATATGGGATTAGATATTTTCAGGGCTCTTTTTTTTCCTCTGTGCACCATCCATTTTATATTCCATACAATTTCACGCTTTGTGGAATTCTTCAGCCACAAGTTAATTAATCAGGTAAGGAGATGTTGGGGTTACTGCATCGCAAGACTAAATGACCCATATTTAGCACAAAGAAAAACTTCACTCTGAGGTATCCGAAGAACAAGAAGCAGCACGGCAAGCCAGGCGCTTCGTGTTCAGCAGCGATGGTCCCTCCGTTTCATCTCAGGGCGGCTTTTAACAAGATAAACCCTCTACTGACAGTGACCTGAGATGAAAGTAAGAGACACAAAGCCGACAAGAGTTCAGGGAAAGTTCTTCAATGCCCCACCTACCCACCCACTCACCCCGCCTAAACCTGTTTCAAACCCGGTCCTGGTGTTGCTGAGAGATGGGAGGGAAGAGGGGCGGTGGTGGACTAGAAAAGTTCCTTTGCCTCTATTACAACTTTGCGGTTGATCCCACAAGGAGGCCTCGCTAGGTGCTAAAGATGCGGGGATTGACGGCTCTAATCTCGCCGACTTTCTCCGTCTCGCTCGAACTTGGCCTCTTCTTTTGTTCTCTAAGCCTCGGATTCTCTCGTTTCTACATCTCTATTTGGACGCAAGGATGGTTTCTGCTGAGGGGAGGGGAGAGGATGCTGCTGCCGGAACCACAGGAGTGGAACAGAGGCTGCTGCAGCAGAGGTTCAACGTCCTCTAAAGGGAAAAATTGATGTGTGTATTGACCTGCTGACACATGTGAATGAGAGATTTTTGATTATCTGACAAATGTAGTAAAAAACGTTCAATTTCATTCTCATAAGAAGTCATTTAGTTGATCTGCTTTTCATTCTAGCTGTGTAATCAGGGAATATTTCACACCTGGAACGCTAGTCAAATGCAATTAACTACCTGCAGAGGCAGAACAGAAAGGCAGCAGTACTCAGGGATGCGCTGCATTAATAACTTGCCACATGAAAACTAATTTGTTTTGGCTAGCAAGAGACATTGTGTTAACAGCGCGTAGTTTTATTGAGCGTGTTGCGAAAGAGAATATAACACAGAGTCACCTTCAGTGTAGAGTCAAGACTGTAACTGTTCTCAGAGAGGAATGCCGTTCACATCATGGGGGGTGGATGGTACAGTAAAGATGTGGAGGGGTTTCATTAGAGCAGCAAATAACGATTCAGTTTATTATTGATTCATCTGCCGATTATTTTCTCAACTAATCCATTTCTTGTTTGGTCCATTAGACACCCGAGGTGACGTCTGAATATCTTTGAATAAGTCTTTCAGTTTACCGTCACAGAGGGATTAAAAAAACAGGAAATATTCACAATGACTCGCAATGACTTTAAGCTTACAACTAATCAATTAATTAACTAACTGTTGCAGCTCTGGGTCCCCCATTTACAACTCAAGCATTCAGACATGAGTCGTCGTAAACATTAGAGAAGCCTCAGAGAAACCATGTTTCTATTAGTTACACTGTGTTACATGGCAGCACCTCATTAACAGTGTTTGAGGCATTGGGTAACAGTGCTGCTAATGAATATGTCCTCTGCTCGAATCAACATATGGGGAAATGACAGTAAAACCCGACCTCCCCCCCACTGACCCTTTGTTCGCCGTCTATTCATGAGTGTGTGAAGCCATGGGATTTATTAGAGGCACAGCTCTCCAGCACTGATCCCCTCTCTCCAGCAGACAGCCTGTTTGTTTTGCAGACAGAAAACATTGGCGAGCAGCAGAGCTTGAGTGGACACCGGGCTGCTACTGTGATACATTAATGACCACTCATTTTCCATGGCGCGCCGGTTCTCTCAATGAGAGCGCTGCATGGTAAGCACCTGTAAGCATCAGCCAAAATGACAGGATGTCCCCTTATCCTCATAAATACCGAACACACACAGTAGCAGCTCGGCTGAAGACAGAAAACCAAACTCAGCCACTAACACTGCCCCTCATGCTTTACCCTCTCCAAGCTCGCTATCTATTACAATAATGACTGAAGCCATGAAAAATGTAAGAATTTTCCAGCTATTCTCCTGCTTCATGTTTAGAATCTGTACTTGTAACAAAGTGGAAGTGACCCAGGTGACCTTGAAATGCTAGATGGATGAGGGATTAGGCTCCAATATTGCTGTAAAGATCAAAGACTTTTTCCAGAGTAAAGACGAAGCTTTCATTCTTGACTTCATTTGATAATTAAGGACATTTCCGTCTGATCTGTATGTTTGCTGTGCTTTGAGCATTGGCTTAATAAGTGCTTTTCAAGTAAAAGGGTTAAAACTGGTTTTTAACTCTACTAGTGGTATGGTTACAGCAATCAGCCCAAACATGAAGATTTCACCAACTACAAGTTAGAAAGACGTTCCAGGTAGGGATGCACCGATTGTGAAATTCTGGGCCGATACCAATGCCGATGTTTAAAAAATTTTCTTTGTCACATGTATTGCAAACTGCATAACGTGGATCTTTCTCGAAGCGTCCCAGAAGTGTCTCTACACTTGGCTACGTGTTGAATACGCGTCTGTTCTATTTTTGACATGATGTGCCACAGACGTGTGCAGTGGGGTTTCAGAGCCTCCGGGAAAAAAAAAGGAAAAGGAAAAAGAAAGAGAGTGTTCTCCTCAGCACAGTGCTCAGGCCGATGCCGATGTTCAGCCGATGCTTTCGCGCATTCCTATTTCCAGGATTACATCAACATCAGATAAAAAAAAAAAAAATTTCATACAATCCTTTTCAGCAATCCCCACCAGCCTCAAATGTACTGTGTTTTCTCTTAATTAGCAAGTGTAAGCATGCTAACATGCTAATCCAAGATGGGCAACATGATAAACAAAGCATTGTAAGCAAGCTGATGTTAGCATTTAGCTGAGTTAGCTAAGTTAGCTACAGGCAGAATTATCCTCTATTGCATTTTAACCATGTTGCTGTTGTCCTTCATAATTTCTGTATTTTAGCATTTTAATATCAACCCACATTGATTTTCTGTGATTACACCTGTCTTGTTTTATTAGTTCCTCATATAGATGCAGCACTTTCCTTAAGAGGACATTAAAAGTAGTAATTGATGGTAGGTAATACGGAAGGAAGGATTAGTAATATGCCATTTGACATCAGTCTATCAGAATCTTCTTAAAGTAGTCAGTATGCAGTAGACATTTATCTCGAAATGAATTATTAGTCATCGGCTCATCGAGCTGCCTGTTAGTCATTACCGACTGACTCAGAGATATTCAGGAACTATTTATTCATCAATTTGTAGTTACTGCCTAATTTGTCCCTGACTTGATGACTGTGTAACTTCAGTGTCCATTTTGTGGACTTTGTGTTAGTGACCCAGAACTTTATCCAGTTATCACAAGTTCAGGTCCTAATGATTGGTGCTGGAGTATCCAAACTTCCTGAACTTTTCCACAAGAGTGAAAAGAAAGAAATTGCTTTATTGGCTTGCAGGCTGAAGCTGGATGATGCTGTCTGTCGGAGCAGATGCCACGGTAAATTGAGAGCCGCTCTCATCTCTGCAGTGCTCCAAGTTAAAACCAGAAGGCATGCTCGGTCTTCCCCTCCTCAGCACTTTGGAAGGAGGAAGGAATGGAGCGCAATGTTGGCTGGAGATGACTGTCGGATCTCGACTGAGTGGTGTTGCAGCGGTTCTGAGCGTGTGATCTGTGTGATTGTGTCAGGCAACAGGAACTGTCTGGCCAAAGCCACAGATGGTGTTTGGAGCCGTTGGCACTTTGCAGTCACAGAGGCTCAAGATGCTCTCAGCTCTAATGCTGTCTTTATTGTGGTAAAATGTAGAGGCAGACAGCAGCAGTCTAACACCCTATCGTGTATGGTCAGGTACTTCAAAGCAGCCTTTAATGTTGCATTGCTTTTTCGCAAGTCTTTTGCTGCCATCTTGGCCAGGTCTTCCCTGCAAAAGAGGTTTCCAACTTCAATTGAACTAACCTCATTCAGTCAAATGAAATATTGGGTTTCCTCTGGGTCTCCATAATCTCTATGCTGTTTTTATTGACATGCAAAGGGATTTTCTTTTTTTCAGTTTACCAATTAATCAATAACAATGTGTAACATGATGAAGGGTGTCACCAAGAATCATCACCAGACTGCAGTTTGCCTCAACTCTACAGAACGTTTGACCGATGTTTGATCTTTCAAAAGGTTTTTTACTGCCTGCAAACTCATTGTTACAGTTAGTGTCACCACTGTCAATCTGATTTTCCAGCAAACAGACAAAATCAGGGCCTAGTGACAGTGGTGGGAGTTGAGTATTTAGCAGTTAAGCAGCCACTGTTTTCTCAGGAGTTGGTGGAAACCTACTTACTTACCGCTTACCACTTACTTTCCTCAAGTGGCCAAAAACACAACGTAAAATGAATGCTAATGCCGTTATATGTCTGCTGGATGTGTAACTGTTTACAAGCACATGTCACATTAACTTAAAATATTGGCTGGCTACATCAGAAACTGAGAAACATTGCCTGGATTCCGAAGACTAAATCCTTGTCAGGCAATAGCCAGATGGTTCTGAAACTGGTGCACTGCTAGTCATTGATGTGGTTTGGTACAAAACCTTTACTGCTTAAAGTCGCTTTCTCCTGAGTGGAAAAATGGGCCAAACATAAATAACTAAAGATTGGTTTAGTATTGGTAAACTTGGTAAAATTAGTATATTAGTATTTTTTTTTAATTAAATTGAACAACAAAATAAGTTGTAAGTCTATGCCCTCTAGAACCACCCGTTTAACCATTTTCTGCTCTGAAAACATTAAGACTTAATAGACACAAAAATAACTTTGTAAAGATCATGGTTTGGATCAAATTCACCTCTTTACTAAACTTTGGGAACCTTTGTTGTCATGGCTACAGTAGTAATTAGTAATTATGGATCGTCTCAATGATTCAGTTGTCCATCAAGATAAATTTAAATGGTCTCTTGTGTCTATCATTAGGTAAATGACTTATTTTATATACAGGTCTGGAAAATGTCAAGAAGGGACCATTGGAATTTTAGCTTTCAGAGCCCCTTCTGACTCTGCAATCTCCTCTGGTGTGTTTTTTCAAAAGGATGCCAAGTGAATGCATGTTCCCAAGACAGATGAAAAGGGTGAAAGCAAATCAGAAGCCTGTAATTTCATGAATGTTCTGGAGGCGCAAAGGCTTCTCCGACCTCTTGCAGTCGTCATGATCTCTATGTCTCCAGGGGTTTTTCTTGTCTCTCTCTCATACATACTGCCACTGCTAGGGACAGGGAGTCAAGAAGGTTCAATAGGGATGGTGGCACCTCACGGAAACCAATTATACACGGGCTCCGAAGCCTTCATTTCTGTGCTGGAGCTTTCAATGGTTTTGATATTCCATGATGAATTACCACAACCAAATGAGAAAGAGAGAGACGAGGGGGAGCAAGAAAAGCGAGAGAGCGAGAGACTCCAGGAGGAATTCTTTGCCTTAACTCCCTCGGGGCGCTCAGTGTGTTGGTGGAGTACAGTACGTTTCTCTGGCAAGTGTATCTCCTCTCTTCCACCCACGCAAGTCTCTCAAACCGAATGAGGTCCCAGCGGAGGAGTTCCTTCATCCAGTCGCAGTGTGCGTGCTCTTGTGTAGCACACCTCCTCTTAATTACACAAGTGCTGAAAATGTTGTTTGACAGACTTTTTAAAATATTTTCCCTTTCACAAAGTTAATTTTCACAGTCTCTAAGATAATCTCACGGGATGCGAGTTTATTAAGCGGGGAAAGTTAGATGGAGCTCTTTGTACTTTGCATGTCGCCTCTCATTGATTTAAGAATTGCTTTGACTGTACTGTAAGTGAGTACTGGGCATAATTTCATTTCAATTCATCGTGTCTTTGCTCTAGCTTCTCCTTTTGTCCATACATACCACAGTTTATATTTAGCAGCAAATGCATCATTACTCACACTTACTAAACAATGCATACACAACTGTACTGGAAATATAACCCATCTGAGCCAACGCCAGTAAGAATTCTCACTAGAATAGAAAAATTATCAGAACAATCTAATTGCATTAAAAACTCAGTCTGTGGTGCAACACTGAGCACATTTACATGCACACACACTGTACATGATGATCATTAGCAGTAATATGCTTAAGGCAATGATTTGTTTACAATGTTTGAACTCTGCACAGTTCAAAGTTATGTGATTTTTCAAATGAACCATTTATTATTGAAATGAATAGTCAGTCCAGCGTTCGCCGCCCCACAGCTCCATAGCACAGCGGTTAGCTTTGTAAATGAAACACCAAGATTCCTTTGTCTTGTGTTGAACACAAAGCCGGGAGAAGTGCCCCAAGACATCTATTGTACAAAAACTGAAAAGACAGAGGAGAACTCTAAATAACTTAAACTCTAATAAACTCTAAATAATTTTGTCATTGTCATGGTTATGTGTGTGATAATGATGTGGTAATATGTAATAAGACACTTTTTTACAACCTGGCATACTCATACTCACAGAGTGATGGTAACTCGGTGTGTTAAATCCAGACTCGTGATTGGCTGCATACAGGAAAAACGCAGATGCATAATGCATGGCATATACAGTATTTCAGTGCAGGGAGTTTCTTAGTTGAAGTCTCCGTTGGTTGCCTGGCAACCTAGCAGAGGCAAGAAGACCCTAGGAAGTGACTGACTGTGCTTGGCCACCGAGAATTATTAGAACTAGTGTATAATCAGCTGAATATAAGGATTTGTATCTGTGACCTCATGATCTACCTATCTACAAATGTAGCAGGTCCTCCTGAAATACCATGCTTCAACAGTAGCCCACAATGGACAAACCAAACACTGGCTTTTCAAATCAAATCAAATCAGATTTTATTTGTATAGCTTAAAGTCACAAAGTACATTTGCCTCAGTGGGCTTTACAATCTGTACAGGGAGTGACACCCTCTGTCCTTGGACCCTCGGTTCGAGTGAGGAAAAACTTGCCCACAAAAAACCACAGAGGAGGGATCCCTCTCCCAGGACGGACAGACGTGCAATGGATGTCACGTGTACAGGACAAATCAATACAAACTTATTGTACAATTACAATGACTGACAAAATGACAATGAATTACAATGAATCATAAAATGATTACAGTAGCAATGGAACCTGTAATAGAGATAGAGAGACACAGGTGCACAGCAGCAGCAAATCATCAACTGACTATAAACTGTAATGGAGATATGGTAGCAATAATGACAGTAATAATATGTGTAGTGGACGTCTAGCAGGATCACAACAGCAGCGACGATCCACAAGAACCTGCTGGATGAGAGAGCACAGAAACTCCGGGGAAGAAGTTTAGTTAGTAACATGCATTAATGAGACATGTATGTTTACAGATGGTGGTGGTGATGACTGCAGCCACCTTCATGCTTGAGTCAAAGGATTTCAGTTGGTTGAAATCTGTGATTTCACCACTAGATGACACGAAATTCTACACAGCGGGCCTTTAATGGACTTATTATCTCAGTTTGGTCCTGTTACTCATCCCTCTTAACAATTGTAGTAATGTTTTTGACTGAATTTTAATTCAGTCATTTATTAATATATGAAAACATGTTCAGTGACATTTTGCTTTTGTTTCATCTGATGTGAACAAAACTACTTTTGTAGATCTTGTTGGCTTGTAGAAAAGTCTTTGTGGTAAAGGTTGAAGTTCAAACCGTATTAAAACTCAGAGAGTTTGGCCGTAACGAGGTGGAGCGCTTCACAGATTCTGGCCGACATCTTTGCAAATGTGATTTATGCTTACGAGGAGCTCAAATCTTTAATTACTGTGCAAATTACTGGCCACTGTAATTCATCAGTATACAACCACCAGAACCTCATTTCCACACTAATTTAATGAATAATTGCCTTCTTGGAAAACCTGCCTCTTCTAGTGTAATGGCAGAGGCCTCGGAGGATACGGCCACTAATGTGGAGCCGAATTCACACGTTCAACCGGACCTCCAACTGCTAGGCCTACATGTTTTTAATGAAACTCATGATGATGTTGTGGGGATGAACTGGCTTTAATTGCATTGATGTTCACATCTTCATGCTGCAGGGAATTCAGCTATTGTAAAACAGGTTGTCTGAGATCTCTGGTGCTTTTATTTTCCGATTTAGACGGTAGTGGATCATTGACCGTCTGCCTTAATTTGTTCCCCAGCTTGAGAGAGGCCACTAACCACTAATTCCCATCAGTATTTAAAAAATAAAGCCTTGCACATGAATTACTACAGCTCATAGGGCTGAATTCTGTTCTCTGCACGAGTCAAATGTTTTCGAAGTGTTTTCTTTCTCATGATGGTATCTCAGTCTCTATGAATATTTGACTTTGATTGTGAAAGATCAATCAGTGTTAATCTTACTGTGCAGACATGTTCTGTTAAAGTAAAAGTGTGGTTACTGATTCTAATCCTTTACCCACAGAGAGACCCCAAAACATCCAATCCCTTCTGTATTGATTCAACCCTTCATGTTAACTGTACTTCCTTGAACAGAAAGAGAGGAATCCGAAGGAAAGCTGGTACAAACGCACTGACCTTCACTCGCTCCAAAAACACAAGATCCTGGAACGGCGCACTCTCGTATCCAATCAATTACTCGGTGGCTTAATTGATTTGCAAAGGTAATCACTGGGCACACATCCACCAGGACCAACTATTTGATGTTTTAATAAATGGTTTTACAGCAGAACTGGACGACCGGATCGATTCTGCCTCTGCAACCTTGATTATAGCACGAGTTGGGAGAAAAATAGCAGCGTAGCAGCGGGACGAGCTGGACGATGCGATTGGTTGGGCTTACCTTTATTGTTTACACTGGAGTGTTGCACAGCAGCGTGGTAAAGATCAAAGCCGACCACATTACTCAATTTCCTCTTACAGGAAGGAAACTGAGCCCAGGCGCTTACTGTAGATCTTATAACACTGCAGAAAATGCAGTAAAATGTAAAAATAAATATGAATCCGAATCAGTCACCTACAATTGACATTTACCGTGATGGAGACCACACGAAAAACGCTGAGTCACTGTCACTGATTAGTACTTTTTAAATGCCATTTTCTTCTGTCAGATCTTCAAAATACTTTGTGGTTTCAACTTCTGAGATGAGATGTGAACATTGTGACTAAATAAAATAAATAAACTAATAAACAAGCTGACCAAAGTTTAGACTTTGTAAAAAGAGATCTAGCTGTCTTCTCAGCCTGTAGCCGAATCTATATTTTCAAGTTCTCCCTTTAGGTTGAATATTTCAACTTTTTGTTCAACTCAGCCTCTGTATTTCATTTTGTCATATGCTGGTGCTTTCTACTTTTCCTTCTTATCTATAGATCTCATTTTTATCTTTCACAGCCACTGCTCAGTACAGTTCAGCCGTGCCTTTCCTACATGTCAGGTCCCTGGTTTTACCTACAAGATTCACATTTCAGTGCATCTGATCATCATCTGTGATGTGAAAACATCAGATTCCCACACAGTCAAAGATATAAAAAGTGTGGTCATAATTCAGTAAATAAATAAAAGCCTAGCTCACTGAGGAGTGTCTCTCCTGTGTGGCTGCAGCACTGTAAGCTGAGGTGTCGATCACATTGGTTGGGTCAAACGTAGTTTAGCAGACTTCGCTGGCAGAGTGGAGGACATGGAGCAGTGAACACAAACAGGTGTGCATTGCCCTGCACTCTGTTCCCATCACAGTTGGTTTTGTAGTTAAACAGGACTTTGTTTAGAAAGTCAGAAAGCTTTATAGCGTGCCATGCTCTTACCCAGCTTTTACTCTGTGTACAATGACAAAGCTTTAAAAAAAGCGCTGATTGAACTGACACAAGGTCAGGAGCTTCTCTGTGATTTGTACCATGAGTGTTTATGGACAGCCCTACTGTGCAGACAAACACTCATCCTCTAAGAGAGCAACAGACACCTCCACCTTCACCACTGAGTGCTTCCAGGTTCACTTTGATTCATCAAACTGTTATTGGAGGCCAGTTATGATGGGACTATGTCTGATGTTTAGACTGACACGTCCCCCGGCCAAGTCGTGGCAAGAATTTATGATTCTCTAACAGCCCCGTCTGACACAGTAATCATCTTAAAAGATAAATATACCGTGTAGTCTCATCTCAGCATAAGACATTGGACTTCAGTGGAAGATGGTTAAGTTCAAATATGTAGGAGCATCCTTTGTGGCTGATAATTGATGCTAAATTTCAAAGGAGTGTTTTCCTGGCTGCTGTTCAGGAAAATAAACATTTGATAATTAAGACTTTCAAGACAAGAGATTGCAATTGCTTTAATGCAATTAACTGTCCCCATTAAAAATCAAGTGTGATCAAAGTGCGAGACGAGAAATCTTACCTGTCGAATCAAATGCAAGTGTGATATTTTGTTGCTTATTTGTTTATTTCTAAAGAGCCAGTGAACATTAATCAAACGTGACATTTTCAAAGACAGCCAAGCAACTAAACTGTAGTTAATGCAACAACAAGAAAGAGCTTTTACAAACAGATGATTTATGAGTGATACTCAAAAAAAAAAAGTTGGTGCAATATTGACTCTTTTTGGGGTTTGAAACATGACGCCATATCTACAACACAGTATAAAGGCTGTCACCACACAATATGATATTATGGAGTAAAATAACATGTAACCACTACCGACTACTACAAAAGCAAACTTTGGATATATATATATATATATATATATATATATATATATATATATATATATATATATATATATATATATATATATATATATATATACACACACACACACATCCTCACGCACACAGTTTATACACAAATAGGCTTGAAAAATACAACTGCACACACACAAAAGGCTGGTGGACATGCACGCATAGCGGTGCCCGGGGAGCAGTTAGTGGTTCAGTACCCTGGTCATGGGCACCTTGGTGGTACCTAGGAGGTTCCCAAGTCACGTCCCTGAGGACTGAGCCACTGTTGTCCCTAAAGCTGTAACATGGGCCGCCACCAGGGCACCATTCTAATAATCGACCAATTGACAGGTAGCAACTGACTAGCAGCAGACTCCCTTCCCAGTGTCTGTTGGTCTGTTTTGTATCCCTGGCCCTACCTCAGGGACTCTTGGGTGACAGAAAGAAAGTTACATGTCCATTCCTCTATTCATCTTCATTAGGCAGTGTTGTCATTTTCCATGTATAATCACCTCACAGTATTTTGTCCCTGCGGGCGCTCACACTGACTGCCTTCTTGAAAATAAGACGAGCAAATTAAGATATTTGAGCATCATAACAAACCTTTTTAACAAACGTAGCTGTGACCTTAAAGCAAAAGCCTTTAATCTGAACCTGGACAGACAACGTGAAGCTCAAGCAACGTGCTGTGCAGTCGGCTTCATACTGTTTCTTTTAACAATCTAATGGGAAAGTCTAACAAGATAGTTTGTTCCCTCCAAGTTTGCTCTGAAACTTTGTTCCTTAGTTTCACATGAAAGTGCACTTGGATGTCTTTGCAGATAACTTTAATGAAAACGATGATAATTTAAACGAGGACAAATATTTTTCCGTTAATCCTCCAGCTTCTTTGTACACAGCTGCCCACCTTCACAGTCTGCCACGGTGCGGAGCAAACGGCGCCTCTGGGAGACATTTCTGAAGTTTAACATTTCCATGGGTTTACTAGTTGAAAGGCTGCCCACCAGCAAGTTTTAATTGCCTTTGGGGGCCGTTCAGGGCAGGTCATCCGTCACTTCGGTTCAGGGCTGCGCCTGCACGCCTCCCTGCGAGATCAAACTGTCTGAATGCAGCCTAGTCAAACCAACACTGCCCTCCACGGCGACAAACACAACAAAGTGTCCAACCAGGACCTCCTGCTTTGGATTTCATTGGTCTGTATCTCTGCATGTAATCCTGCCAGGTCAGGTGTGTATACTGAATCTGATTTCAGTTTGGATACTTTTATGTAACATGAGCTTAAACAAGCTGATACTGTTAACAACACGTGACAAAATGATTAGCAGTCAGACTTCATTTTGCTCTGCTCAGCTTTCTAATCATGTCACTTTATACTGTTAATCTCTTCTGATTTGGAGTACTCCCAAAAATTTGTCGGGATTATGTTCTTACTTGATTTCCAGTATTTCTGTCCAGATGGCACTGTTCTTCATTTGGGATTAATATCTCATATTAAAACATATAGTCAACAAACCCAGTTTGGATCGATAAATAAAACCAAGGTTTCAGTCATCTAATGGTCTCATACTGATGAAGATATTTCATTTTACACTTGGCTTTCTGTTTCACATGGGTATAATGGGATTTTTTAGTAAAACGTGGCAGCAGGGGTGTTTCCATTTGCTGCATGCAGTGAAGTGCCCAGCAGCAAACAGCAGACAGACAGAATTAGACACTGGTGAACATCGTGGAGCATTTAGCTGCTAAAGAGACAGACGTTTCCCCTCAGGAGTTGGTAGAGAGAGTTGGTAGAGTTTTTTTTTTTTTAACCAAACAATCATTTCATCTCATCTTGTCTTTTTAATTGAAATTGATCAGACTATTATCCTTGTTTATAGTTTTAGCAGAAATACTTTTATGTAAACATTGATTTTGCTACGTGTGCTGTGTCTGTGATGCATTACAACCCAAAAGGATGCAGTAAACTCACTATCCGTGCGTGCAGGGGACTATTTTTGGCCTGAGAATGCGACACTGTGGACAATGAATCTCCAATTAACCTCATTTATTTGCACATGTTTTGTCTCAGCTCACAGTCCTTACAGAGGGCGGAGCAAAGGAGACACATGTGAAGAGAAGTTAGTGTTGTCTTTATCAGTTACCTCCACGCTCAGCTGCAACGACAAGCTCGACCAATAGTCGGTTAAAACAGGTGGTGATGTGGTTTTGTATGTTACGTAGAGTGCATTTATACAATAGTCTGCTATTGCTATAAATGCTACATTGTTCATCAGCAACCTTTTGTTGTTGTCTCGGCCCCTGTATATCTGTGTGTAAATAAAGGTGTGCGGGTGCTGGTTCCTGGTTGGCCCCAACTACCAGATGCGGGGTCACGCTTGACAGCGTCCTCGACAAGGTACAGGACTGGGATTGGCGTGGCAACCTCACCCGACCGGCCAATCCGCGGGGCCCAACTGCCCCATCCCGGGCATTTAAACTGCAGCCGCCAAATAATCAGGGTTAGCTGGTTACCTCTTGTTTTGTGTTTGTTTCTGGGACTGGGCAGGGTTTAGTTAGTAGTAATAGATTAAAGATTATACATGTTGAGAGATTCATTAGTTTAGGGGTGCTGCTTTGATGTGTTTTTTTGTTATTCATAATTAAATTAGTGAGGTTTTTCTTTCCTGTTTTGTTTAACTTCGATAGTGTAGGCTCTGTTAAGAGTTCTCTTTTTGTTTATTTATTAGTTTTTTCGAACAGCCTGCGCTCGCCCTTTGTTCCCTTAGCATCTCACCTTTTTTTGTTTAGGCAATTTGATTTTGTAATATATATAAAAATATATTTGTTTTAAACCTTAACACCTGTTTTTTTTGTTACTTCCCCTACACCTTAAGCTGGTCGTTACACCGGTCATATGATCATTTTGGAGAAATTTGGCCCCATGTGCTCTGACACCAGTCAGAATTTTCCAGGAAGGTTCTCAGTCAACTGGACTCTGTTTTCAAAGAAGGGATTAACAGGAGTAACAGACAAAGTAAATGACTAAATGAAATGATTTTCTTAAACCGACGTGAAGACTGGTGCATTGTTATTAATAAATCTTCTTTGGCAAGTCTGCATTGGCATGGCAGCAATTTTTGGAATAACATTTGGTGTTTACCATTTATCGGAGCAAGATGCCACAGTTAACTAATTATGTTAGTAGTTAACAATTCTTTCCACGTTTGGACCAGACCTATTCACGTTCATCCAGGTAGAACAAGGAAAGTAATGGAAACAGGCTCTAAGCCAAAGAAATAATGAATGTGCATGACTTTGTAATAAAAACTGTTCTGCTGGATCGCTGAGAAATAAAAAAAAATATATGGGAAGACTTGTAAAATATGACTCCTTTAACAGTTTGTTTGTTCAGGTCCAAATATTCTGTAATATTCAATGTAGTGGAATAGAACCAGAATCATAACATATCAGCACAAATTTAATTTTGATTTCCTTCTAACCTCTGATCCTCTCTCAGCCATTCCCTCCACCTCATCAACAGACCCTCGCTTTCCCCTTTCATCCCATGTCAGGAATAAATCCACTTCTCTTGCCAACCTTTGTCTGAGCCTGCATTGTGGGTCAGTTCCTGTGTTATCATGACACCTTCACCATAACACCCAAACTCTTTTAAACACTTACACAAATGATTTGATTATATAACTTTAACAGTGTAAAGATTTGAGGCCAGGCTGAAGACTCCATCTTAAATGTTTAAAGAAGGTTAATTTAGCATATAGGTAAATCCAAAAAGCAAAAACGGTTGGAAATGATACCTTGCCATCTTAACCACTGAACCTGAAATTTACACTTGCAAAGGTCACAGACTGAACAGCAAGAAATGATTTATAGGAATAATCAAATCGGTCGAGAGCAAACAAGTAATAAATTGAGTCAGTGCTAAATCAAGACAGGCATAAGAACAAATAAAGAAAAAAAAAGCTGAACTGTGAGGGAGCTAATGAGAGCTGACTGGAGGTAAAAAAGTCATTTCTAAAGGAGAAAGTGATGTATTGTTGCATGGCTGTGTCGGTTGCTGTGCCTGTGGCTGCAGCAGGCCCTCAGAGAGCCGCAGTCCACCCTCACCTGATTATTTTTCACCTTGTTTACGGCTGCACTCCTTCATGGGACTGCCTCCATCTCCCTCCCTGCATGGACCTGTCTCATTACGTCCATCTCAACGAGTCACTCAGCCGAGGGAGGGAGGGAAGGAGGGAGAAGGAGAGAGGGAGGGATGGGTAGGGGACAGGTAATACAAGGACAGGTGAGGAAAGACGATTAGAAAGAAATGAATATAGCAGAGGAGCGTTGTCTAAATCCGTCCTGACACGAGACGAGAAAGTGTTTAGTGTGGAAATCACTCCGAGCGTGTAAATTCATCTGAAGCAGGACGGGCAGGAAAGGACAAAGTAGCACCTTACATAAAGCGAGGTCCTACTTTATATCAGGAATTACGTCTTGGAAAGGAGTAAACACTCGTTGTGGTGCACGTCCACAAGCAGACCGTCCTGCAGCACTTTCTGCATCTCATTAGTCTTTCCTCATACGCTGTCAGTCACAGCCAAGGTGTGAGCTGACATGTAATATTGAGAAAATGAATGCGTGTCACATTTATTTTCCTGTGAAATTTTCATGTTTGGGAGGTAGCATGCCCAGACTTTCAAACAGGATAACATACACACACACACACATATATATATATATATATATATATATATATATATATATATATATATATATAATATATATATATATATAGAGAGAGAGAGAGAGAGAGAGAGAGAGATTAGCCTTGCACCGAGTCAAAAAGTCTGTAACCTTCTCAAGGTTCATTCATTTATCAGTCCACAACGCAGGGCTGCACAGTGTGCAAATGAGAGTGGTATAAATTATTAAAATAAAATATTGCTTTATGTCCTTCTATTCCAACATTACTGTTTGTCAGAGACTAGCAATGCGCTGATTATCATGTTAACATGACAGTAGAAGACCTAATGTCATGCTGGAAAGATGGAACAATGGCTAAATGACGCTCTGAAGTTTTTTGGCAACATCAAAACTGGCACGGTCATTTTCAAAGAACTCCCTGACCCCTGACCTCAAGATATGTGAATGAAATGGGTTCTCTTACCTTAAGATGGTGTATCATAGGCACATCACCGACATACAAAGATTTACTACAACAAAGCTTAGAGACACAGATCAGACCTTCTTCACGGCAGATATTTTGACATGACAGGTGTTTACAATGATACTAATCAAGCTGGTAATGTGTGTGTATATATACATACATGTATATGTGTTCACATATTTAAACGTTATGTTGCATGTATAAACTTACAGTCTTATTAAACATAATGACTCATTGTACAGCACAATCTGAATAAAAAGGTGACAAAGGTAAACCAGCACAGACTCATTCACAGCTCACACTAATTGTTAATTGTTCATTAAAAAAAACAAAACTAATTTATTCAAGGAAATGGAGGCTCTATTCTATACACTGTGACTGTGTGGACAGCAGCAACAACTCAGCAGCTCCAGCATCCAAACAAGCCTCACAACAGGACGTCCAGACATCAACAACTGCACAGCAAGGAGTTAAATGCTCAACACAGCCACAGCCAACAGGACAGAAAGCAGCAAACAAAGACACACAGAGGCAAAGAGTGTATCTGACTCACCTTATTTTACGTTTAAGTCCATTTTTCTGTCCTTCATGGAGCTGAAAGTCCCTCTGCTGCTCCTGTAATGGCAGTTTGTTGACAAAACTCCATCACTACATTCACTGTTTGTGTGGAGGCCACAGTACAGCTAACTCAGGTCACACTTCAGGACAGACTTTATTTCCGGAGTTTGGTTTGGCGCAGGCAGTGACGTGACGACAGTGGCCTCTGATTGATTCGTTTAATTAGTTTCACCTGGGGGCAAACTACGTTTGACCACGGAGCCATTTAATCAATATTGCAATAATAGCCACTAAGAGTGTGTCTTAAACTTTAAAGTGAATTAATTCACAATCATAATATCATGATATCATGATATCATGATATCATAGGCTGATAACATGGCTACAGACTATACCTTGAGTTAAAAGCCACCTATTCGTATCGGACCTATGGTTTTGCAGACAGCCCAAATGATTTACATCATACCTTGCAATGGTCAGATCAAATCTGAGAATATAACCTCAGAAAATAACTTTACTTCAGTTCCACCTTAACATGGTCATTTAAAGCAACATTATACCATATATAAACATTATACCATTTTACCAGTTTCAGCAGCTTCAAACTCACTCTGACGCAACACTGGTTTGTAATAGGGAGAATAGCAACTCTTTCATTCACACTCCACAACCTGAACACCTGCTCTTGCACTGCAAGTGAACAATTGGGTTGAGCAGGTGATCTCACCAACCAAGAGGATGTTAATGGAGGAAGCTAAGAAAAGAAAAAGAAAGAGTAACTGAGCATGGCGTCGGTAAATTGCACACCAAAACTAGAAGGGCGCAAAAAAATACCAATTTTTGCACAATGTTGCTTCAATAATGAAAGTCATAGTGATAACTGCAGCAGGATCTTAACTTTTCAAATTGTAAATTCTCTGCATTGGGTGTCCAACTCAGATTTTGAATAAGAACGGTCTGCCATGTAGAATTGTTTATTGTAGCGATCTCTTTTTGTTGTTTACATATCCATCCATTAATTTTCCGGAACAGCTACGACTTACCAGGATCAGAGACAAACAACCACACTCACATGCACACCTATGGGCAATTTAAAGCCACCAATTAACCTGCATGTCTTTGGACTGTGGAAGGAAGCTAGAATACCTGGAGAGAACCCACACAGACACAGGGAGAACATGCAAACTCCATTCATTATCTGTAACTGCTTATCCTCGTCAGGGTCATGGTGTCCCAGCTGAACTTTGGTAAGAGGCTGAGTGCACCCTGGGCAATTATGTACTGTACATGATCAATGAAATGAAATATGATCATATAAAAGAATCCCACAAGTATGACCTGCAGCCTATCAAACCATTATTGGGTAAAAAAAAATGGCCCAATAAGCAAATGAATTTCAGGACTCGTGTCCAAGTGCAACCATTCGTTGAGTTTGAGTCAAAGACTAACGGGGAAAACACACACATGCCCTGTTCAATATAAATAACACCTGAGGTGCACACACCATCACAGATATATAATAATGAAATGGTTAATGTTTATGAAAGTAATAAAACCTGCATCTTAATTTGTGTCATCGGATATGGAAGCAAGTTAAATCACCCAAACTGACAACCTGTCCTCCGTGTAGTGTGTCTGGCATTCTTCATGGTGACATTGTATTGGATCAAGCCACGCATCTCCTGCTGTCGCCGAGCCTGCGGATCATCGATCTGTCCCTCTAGTCCTTCAGGGGCCTCCCTTCACCGCCGCCACGTCTGCGATTAGCTTGTCACTCTCCACATTTCTGGAGCAGAACTAATCAGGCTGGAGAAGAGACTATCCATGCGTGACTTGTCTTACCAATGTAAGCAAGAGGTGAATAGAAGCCCAGCAAAATTGGATTTTATTTCCAAAACGTCTCCGATGTGTTGATGGAAGCCGATCTGTTGCACTGTTGGAGACGTGTGGAGCTCTTCTGTGTAATTGATCAGGAAGAGTGATTGAGTGTATCAAGAGGTAATTATATAGTAATTAACAGGTTCAGACTGATATATTAGTCTATTAGATACTGACTGTCAGCCAGTCATGTTGTCTGGCGTGATGGGGGGAAACAGTCTGGACTTTTTTTCTTTGATTTTCTGTGAATTTTTACCAAAAGGGGAGAGATTTTCAGCTGTAACAAAGCCTCCTACATGAGTCTTCTCTAGGTGATGTGGAAGTGTTATTAGCAGCTGATAATGTCTGTACTGTTAATTTAATTTGGTGCACTATCTGTGTGCACTGTCCCTCATTTCCAACAGCCACAGAAGGTGTTGTGATCTAAGAGTGCTGAGGTCAACTTGCTGGTCGCCTGTCTTTGGAATAACTGACTGTTAGCTCCTCCTCATTTCTTCAATGCATAACAAAACAAGTATGAAAAAAAAAAACATGGTATTCACAAAACTTCAGTTATAAGTCATAAAAGCAGGAAAATGTCCCATCAATGGTGAACATAAACAGTATAACTATGGACGTATGAAGAGGCGTTTCTGAAGAGTTCTATGTGAAGTGTGGCCGCTCTGGTTGTCACCATCATTAGAGTCCTGCCTCTGCCACCTTCTGTCTAATCTAATAATGGGCAAAGAGGTAGAGTTTGGGTGGAGCTGAGGTGGGTTGAATAAAGCCTGGGTACTCAAATAAAACCACCTGTAACCGCACCTATCTAATAATGTTAATCCTGCATAACTTTAAGCCTCAATATCATTTGAACAGGTGAGTTGTATATAAATTCACCCTCAGTACAGTTGTCATGAACGGGGAAATTAGCTACAGAGACCAAAACAGTTTTTTGTACCAGGCTGTAAACATGTTTTTTTCTGCTGTGAAGTTGGATTTGAACATGGGGGCTTGGATCTTGGCTCGTTCTGTACTGCACTTTACAGCCACGGAGGTTGCTGCTTGTTGGTTACAAGTGAAACTAGATACAAACAAACGGTGTATACCTCTTTTAAATGAGCTGAATCTATTGCATTTGTGTTGATATTGGATTTTATATAAAATGTAACCACCAGTGATTGTGGCTTTACAGCAATTTTGCTGGTTTGTTGACCTTTCTGTACCTTTATTTACAGAAACTTATTAGAAAATTCCAAAACCTCCAACTTCAATTACTTCAGTTTCACAAAAACCTCCTGAATTAAATTGGATCCTTGCTATATACATCTGATAGAGAGATGAGAGGAACACACATTTCTTTGAAAACATTGATTTCTACTTAAAGTGACTGCATTTGAAGTGCTTTATATACAGTACACATAAACACCAAAGGACCTGATCTGAACCCAGTGTAGAGAATTATATAAAAATCAGTCTATGCCGGGGTATCCAGGTGAAAACTAATGTGGTAACACCACTTGTTTTTCTCCCCACGATTCAATGAATCACACTGACAGTGAGGCACGTGGGAGCACCGGAGGGTGGGGGACGGCGCAACAAGGCTCCACACTGACAAATTAAAAATTCAGCTCCAGGATAAAAGTTTCTCACTTACATGCTTGGCCCCAAAAGCACTTCATTCTATGCAAACATTTTTCTTTTGAAATTAATTCAGTGCTGCATATGTGGCCGCATAAAATATTAACAATATTTTAATATTTTAGTGCAAATAATGAGAGCTCTTGACCTCTGTATTTAAATTTAATCATTACATGCAGAATTTATTAGCTGCATTTTCCCTTGTCTGTCTAGGAATTTTTCCCAGTCATTTTCCCAGGAAGCTCAGAGTGATGAAGAGCCTGTCTTCCTGTAATAGATGAACACAACTGAAAACTCATCAGGCAAAGAGAGTCATGAAGGACCCATTTTCTGAGGGAAACAAAAACCTCTCCACTACACGAGGAAGCCTCTGAATCAAACCAAATATTTTGTCTTTGGACTCTTTACTTGTAAATGTGGAAACGGCGTGGCTGTCATAGGGTAAAGGGGGCCAGGCGTGAAGCGTGTGACAGCTCCATCACAGAGTACCATCGTGTGCACAAGCTGAAGGTCAGCCCGCGCTGTAATTGCTGCGTCCCATTCCCATTTGTTTAAACTGGGGCATTTGCGTTTGGAAATCAGCTGCAGGTGAAAAAGGCATTTGGCTGCTTGTCATCCTCAGTCACCTTCATCCTGGCTGATATCAGCGCAGAGCCATGACAGGAGGCCACACGTAAAGCTGCAGCGCTTATCATCACCCACCTCCAGTAAAAATCACATATTCATTCTATATATTTATATCAGGGATACACTGAGGGAAATTGCACACATGCACGTACACACAATGTAAACGATGTCTGTGGAATGTGAAGCTAATACGGCTGCCACTAAAACATGGTCATGTATTCGTGCATAGAATAAAAATATTTATAAGTTATTTGTAATTCCCAGATCAGAAACAATCACACATGTAATATTTATTGAAAGGGTCAGGTCTCAAATTACAAAACATGCTTTTTCACTGTACGTGTTACTCATGTAGATATTGGTTTGAATCATTGCACAGCTTTTGAGATATCCACCTCAGATTTCTGCCTTCACCTCGATATAATCCACAGACATTATCAACAATTTTTTATTGGAATGTCCTACTAATAAGTAAACTATTCACAGTGAGGTCTTTTTATTACCTTGGCTAACAAAGACGCTGTTCCTGAAAGGTGACTGTGGAATTTTAAAATCACATTTTTTAGAACTGTGAGCAAAAAATGTCCTCCCTCCCTCGTTAAAGTCAGCTGACCCTTAACTCCCCATTTAAAAAAAGAAAGTACAGTACAGTTTTGAAAATAAAATTCCACATAGTTTAAAAAATGAATAGTTGAGATATTAACCACAGATGCCAGAGCAGTGAACATACAGTGTACAGACCCATACAGTGTGTATAACAATGAAACCAAACTATCATCTACTATCAAAAACTCATAAATGTATAAGCCTAATCATACTACCTCAAGGTTTGACACTTAAATATGCAGATTTACCATCAGGCAAGAGTTAAAGGAGCAAATGGAGTTGCAAGACCCAGGAAGTGATCAGCTTAGCTTAACCTCTGGATGTCATTGGGCATAGCTCAGGAGCATTTCAGAAGCAGACTTTGTTAACTTCTTCAGATTTAGTCATTCTTTTCTTTGTTTTTGAGTGGTTTGAGTGTTTCCACCATGGATAAGTTGGTAGATAACTTCCAGCCAGCTCGATCTGCTCTGTACTGCTTGACAGGGCTGGTTGCACTGTCCTTTGAAATAGAACAGCCACATATTCTCAGTGGAACACAGTGGAGAGTTGCTTCTACAGTAGGACGCTTCTGAAACATACCTTGGTGCTTCTAGTGGAATCACAAACATTGCCTAGAATGGACGCATACTGGTGGCTTGGCAGCAATAAGGGGAAACATAGCTTGGTCCCAAGAGAGAGAGAGAGTTAAACACTGTAAATATTTATTAGTGTGAGTGAGTCTTCACCATGAGATTGCCAGACAACCAGTGGAGATGCCTCTGAATCTCTGAAGGTTTATCAATATCCGGAACCAAGATATTAGCAGCAGATCCTTAAAGTCCTTTAAGTTGTGACGTGTGGCCTCTGACTGGATTGGACTTGTTTGATGAGCACATCCCACAGATGCTTGGTTGGATTGAGACCAGAGGGATTTCGAAGCTAAGGCAACACCTTGAACTTGTGTTCCTCAAACCATTCCTGAACCAATTTTGCTTTGTGGCAGGGCGCATTGTCCTGTTAAAAGGGTATGCATGGTCTGCAACAGTGCTTAGGTACTATGTGTCAAAGTACTGTCAAAGCATCACATTGCCTCTGCAGCCTTGCCTTCTTCCCATAGTACATAGAAGTGCCATGTGTTTCTGTGGAAATCAACACACCCAGTGATTTAAAAAGAATGTGATTCACCAGACCAGGTCATCTACTTCTTCCTACGCAGCCTCATATGCAACAAACTGCATAGCATTCTGTGTTCTGACACCTTTCTATCAGAACCAGCATTAACTTCTTCAGAAATTTGAGCTACAGTAGATCGTCTGTTGGATTGGACCACACAAGCCTTGCCCAGCAATGACACTGTTGCTGGTTCAATGATTTTCCTTCCTTCGACCACTTTTAGGTATCTTAGGTACTGGCCACTGCAGACCGGGAACACCCGCAAGAGCTGCAGTTGGAGATGTTCTGACCCATTTCTCGTGCCATCACAATTTGGCCTGTTGTTAAAGTTGCTGAAATCCTCGAGCTTACCGATTTTCCTGCTTCTAGTACTCGGATTTGGGGACAAAATGTTTACTTGCTGCCTGATATAAGACAGGTGCCACGATAACAAGTTAATTATTCACCGTACCTGTCAGTGGTCAGAATCCTATGGCTGATCAGTAATGATAAATAATGGATTGCACATGTTCTTTCTTGTTAACAGAAAAGAAAACACCACTTAACACTCTGACTGACAAACACAAATTAAACAATGATGTAAGGCGGATGTGGATATGAATATATTTTCTGTAAACGCACATAATGTGTTCTTACTAGATATACATACATACATACCAGTCAAGATCACGTTAAAGAGAAGGAGGAAGTTTTATTTACTTAAGGTGGTTTTACATTCAACTCCAGATGAGGAATAAAAACGGCCTGAGGTGAGATACAGGTCTCCACTCGGGTTAAGATCAAATTTCACTCGAGCTGTGCGTGTGAATGTTGAATAACCTTGGTGTGTGTTTTGCACATAATTGATCTTGGGGTCAGCTTTATGTTCGGCTCCATTGTATTAATAAGTGGTGTAACTGGCAGACTGTGTTTCCTTCTGTAGCGTCTTTAATCTTTACTGACAACTAGTGTATTTTGGAGCTGAGTTTTCATACAAAATCAGCAAACAGACAAAATAGAGCCTCTTTTAGTTGCTCTGCTTCACCACGACAAGTAACTGAGTAATTAGCAGCAGCTGCAGACGCATTTTCTGTCAGTAAATTAGCTAAACAACATTTGACTTTATTAAACTTGCAAAAGTGTATGCAAACAAGTGAAAACATGAGAAACAAGTAAATTATGCTGTCACGCTTTGGTATTGAGGATAATATCACTTTGGTGTTTGGCAGGAATAATTGACTGGGATCTTTGGATTATGGGATCAGATCGGATAAATAAAGCAAACCTAATCAGCCGAGGGGAGATTTTTTTAAGAGAGAGAACGTTCCAGGTTACTGTACACCTCTCTTTGAGCTCTTCTTTTCCCACTTCAGAAGAAGCTATTTGCTGCAGTTCACATATTTTTCACCATGAAAAACAGCTTCAGCAGAATGTGATAATCCATCACGGCAAACGAGGAGAAAGTTTGTTTTATCCTCATTTTAATTCAGAGTTGTCATAGCTGTGCTGCATAATGTTATGCTAGTATCAATCACCTGACACCCACATGGTGTTCTGTAAAGCAGGTAATTTTAAGCAAGCTTTGAAATTGAGTTGCTTGTACTGCAAACCGCTTGGGGCAACGTAAACTATACATAGACAGGAGCAGATTACATTTTATAATCAGTTTATTTAAAGTTTCCCGATTCTCTTTCTTTAAAGCTCTCTGTAACTAGTCTTACATAAATAAGAAGTTATTATTACAAATGGGGTGTAACTTCATGCCCAGAAGACTTTCTCCTTTTATAAAATATAAGTGCATTTTTTTAATGTTTGGTGTCTGTTGTCATAAAACAGCTACTAAAGTCTCACAATTCAAATGTCTCAACGCCAAATACAATACAAACACACAATCACACATACTGTATACAAGGTTGCCAAGTTCACTTGCAGCAATATTCTGCCGTGCCCTGTGGAACTGAACACAGGATACACACAGAAAGCTACCACATGACACAGTGTACAAACACTTTCAGACATGCTCTTCATCAAAATGCCATTTCTCGGCTTCACAAAGGGAGATACGCTGTCAAGTGACAGCTGTTACACTCTTGTGCTTTGTTCACATTGAGACCTGCACTGTGTTTGTTTGTTTGTTTGTTTGTTTGAAATATGTGTGAAATTCATCAAATTAACTTAGAAGTAAGTCACCAAATTACATTCTACAAAATTAAACTAGTGCATAAATAACAGAGATTTCTTCTTCTGTTTCATTCTTATGAAGTAGCTAAATATGTGTAGGTGTGGGCTTTTTCTCTTAACATCAACATCCTCATATCAGTCAGCTTTGTTCACAGCAAATAATTTGCAGTAATTTCATCACTGTGGGATCTTTCATTTGTAAAAGTATTTCTGAAGTCAGAAATGAGAAATTCTTGGCCTTGAAAACATTTACAGTCTCAACTCAAGGTTCACTGCTTTAACCTTGTGGTCATGCAAGAAACCTTCTAAACTATGCACTTGTATTTGAACCACGATGTTTCAGACCAATTAATGTCCTCTGAGGAATACTGGATTTGGCCCATGATAAACGGTGCGAGATGGTTCATCCAGTTACCTGGTCTGTATTTTGTTTAAAGTGCTTGCCATTTTCCAATGACAAATTCCCATATGATTCTGACATGATTATGACAAACCATGAGATGTTGTCAGGTTATCACTAGTGAGCTTTTTCCAGGAGCTTTAAATATGTTCTACTACAGTTAAACAGCCTCCAAAGAAGGCAAGCCACCTTGAGTTCTGTCATGAACCCAAGGTCAAGAATGACCTTTTAGGCCTACGCGGACAAGGAACAACACTCAAGGAACTGGAACAACCACAAAACTGAGCTAGCACTGGTGCTAAATGAGCCAGTTAACATGATAATAATAAGCTAACATGACCTGGCTGTTGGATATCATTATAGTAGAATATATGAATAATCCGAGTCAGCTGTGAAAGAATGTTAGCTGTCTTTTGACTAAAATAGCATTGTGTTGGAGAAGTACTTTTTCTCCTGCTAGTTTCTGGCTGGACGAGCCACATATTTAAAAACTGAGGGACAATTCTGCGATAGGAGAAATGTATTATGGTTCTGAAAGAGTACAAGGTTTACATAACATGTAACCTAGCAAGAAAGCTACCCGAAAGTAGCCCACGATGCCCGCTGCTGCCTTCGTCTGTCATGTGACCAATGCCCTAGAGGTTGTAGTGATCTCTCGAGAGTCTCCCTGTGGACAAGAGGTCCTAGAGCGGTCACTGAGTATTGATATCTACAGACACATGCCAACAGCAGCTTCCAGCTGAAAGCTCTGGGAAAAAGCTATTATGGAATAATATAATAATATTTATTAAAATGTATTCCTTTCTTCACCTGTAAACAATAAGAAGTCACTGCCCGTCATATATTTTTTAATCACGCCTGACCAGATTTCCTTCAGTTTGAGAAATTGACATCTGTGGCTGAGGAATCTGGTTGGGTTGAGAGAATGTAATATAGTGTGGGAGTCGAGTTAGAATCAGATGAACAAGCAGAATAAATTGAAAACAGGACAAATCTAACCAAATATGGAGTGAAAAAAAGTGTGATGAGCGAAAAGATAGAAACATATGGTTGTCTGAGCCGAGACAAAGAACACCCCGAAGACCTTAATTCCACAAGAAAAGATGGATAGGGGATATTGATTTCTATGCGTCTTTCACCTGCAATCAGATACTGTACAAATTGCCTTTTGTCGATTTGTAATTATATAGGTGAATGATTTCCTGGCAACTGATAAAATGTGCTTTTTTGCTGATGCTTGGGTTAGCCATGCGAGGTGGAGAGAAAACACAAGGGAGGCTTAAATCTAAATAACTCATGGAGGGGATGGAGCTTTCTATCCCAGAAGTGTGAATATCGTCTTAATAACTCGGCCAATAATCTCGGCCCGTTCAATGGAACAGCGTTCCGCTTGTCGTAAACACATTTCCATCCTAGGCAACATGACCTTGGGCCTCGGGCTTTCTATCCATTGAGAATGTAAAAATAAATCTGTCGTGGTTTAAGTTCATGCGCCAACTTCTGCCAGTGACACAGGCATGGATTTGGATATGATCCGTCTTCATTAAAGAGACGGATAGAGAGTGATGAGAACAGACTCAGTCCTTCCTTTAAATCTTTGTACTATAATTTGCAGAAGATTCAGAGACAAACAGCAGACAACAGTACATCACAAACATTGCTCAGTGTAACGCTGCACCAGACTGATGCATTGTGGTACAGGAGAGTGAAAAATGTTCCTCCTCTCCCGCTGTGGCTCGGCTCAAATCCTAACACTGCCCTGCTGTGGGCCTCTGCTCCTTGAATAATTTTTTTTCTGCAAGTCTGCAATGACTGCATCAGCAGATGATAGGGGAGAAAGAAAAAAACGGCAAAGGCGATAGTTTCCGCCCTGTCTGCTCTGCTTGCTGCCACTTCCATCTCAGGTGAATTGCATGAGATTTACTTATTGTCATGGCAACACTGAAATATTCCAATTTGAGTGTTCATCTACTCAAATGCAGGTGGCATGCCACAAGGTCCTTGAGGTGCCTCGAAAATGAGTAGCACATTCGTGCTCTCAGGACTTCACGCTGATTTTTGGTGTTTACATTAAAAACAGCAGTCTGATTTTGGGCTGAGTGACTAATGATGAACTGTAAGAGCCTAAATTAACCTTCATCATGTCACATCTACAAAGACTTATCAACCGACTTTGCAGTTTCCCTCAGCTCTATGAAGCATTTAATCATCTCTCAACTTTTTTTTTTTTGGCCTGCTACTTACACTGTAAAAATATATAGTCAAATGACCCTAAAATTAGAGTAAAATATCAAATAAAATATAAAAATTAAATATCAAATAACAACCCACCAATTAGTAGAGAAAGTTTCAACCCTTAAGAATGCAGTGCAGCTTTGTACTATCAGCAAAATTACAATGTGAAAATGTAGTTGTAGTATGGATATAAACATTTATCTACATAAGCTACATATTTAATTACAGATCATTATTGTCATTTTACATAACTATGTTTGTAATCCAAGAAAGCAGAAAAATATATGAATAAATTATATAGTATATCTTTAGTTTGGTTGATAGATTTCTTTTGTTTTTATTAACATTTTTTTAAATTACTGTAAAAAGTTATTTTCTATAAATTTAGGAATTTTTATATTATTCTACAGTACACTCTTTGTTTCAGTTTTTCTCTTCAGCTAGTTTCTAACATGTGAATAATATTTTATTTAATAATGATATTCAATTATATTCATTTTGTAATAATGGTTTTAAACAATCTCCCAGGTTAGTCAAATGTATTTAAAACAGATGAGAACAGTGCAATTTTAAAATTATCACCAAAACTGTCACTTTTAACTTAACTCAGCATTTTTCATGTACAATTCTGCATTATTACCATCACAGTGGCTACAGTCACGTTTAGTTTTTGACTTTCAAATAAGATGATAAGATAATCTGGCAAAAAAATGATTCACTTTCCTCCCAGAGTAGACAATAACGGCGTGAGTGAAGCCTTATAGGGAGCACCATCAGCCTCTAAAAATCGCCTCGCCGTCCGTTCCAAACCAGAGGTTTGACAGAAGCATGTGCAAATTTTAAAAAGCAGTTTGGATTTCCAGATGGGCAACTTTATTCATCTTTATTCATCTTTATGTGAAAAGGAGAGAAAGATATTTTCTACCTACCCTGCAGAAAAATAAAAACCCAGTGTGGGAATGGAAGTCTGGACACTTTACCTGCAGATTACTTCCATCTTGCAGGAGTTTTGTTGTATAACAACAGAAAATAGCAGAATTAGGAAATATATATATTTTTTTTATCTCTGCTGCTGGATGTTTTTTTTTTCTTCCACCATTTAATGTACACCTGTGTGCTGTTTTTTTTGCCTGTGTTTCGGTTTCATTTGCCGAGGTTGAGATGAGGCCGGTGATAAGATGTGTGACAAGGAACAGTGTCTCTGCTGTCTCACATTTTCCCATCACAGTAGGAGCTGAACCCCAGCTTCATCACAGCAGACACAACTTCAGATATTAAAAGATTATGCTGGTCAGAGGTTACAAAGACTGTGACAAGTAACCGAGACATGAACAACAGTCTGAGTGGAGATATATCTCATATTAGTTTCCCATCACTAAGTTTTAAGGACAGGGGGGCTAGCACGCGAGCACAAACAGCTAGCAAAGACTGAGAAATTATTTCTTAGTTATTAGTAGTTATTTATTAGCATTTATATATATATATATATATATATATATATATATATATATATATATATATATATATATATATATATATATATATATATATATATATATATATAAAAACTCAAGTTAAATAAGTCTTATATGGTGCACCTTGACTGAAATGTTTCATGTTTCATATTCAAATTGAGTTCCATAAAATTCCAAGACTCAAATGACTCTATTCTGTGACTTCACCTTTCTTAGACTCACCTTTCCAGTAGAGTCTCCTCTCTCACACACTGCGCTCCTCTGCCCTAACTCCTACAGGCCAATAGGGGTGGTGGAGTGATTATTATTATGAGTGTAATTATTATTATTATTATTATTATTATTATTATTATTATTATTATTATCCACTGATGATAATCATACGTGAATGAGCTCAGCTCCTGTTTTACGGTGTGCATCCATGTGTAAAGTGAGAAACACAGCTGATCCTCCTGAAGGAAGTCACCCCATAGATATGGTAAAGAGAGCGCACACTGAACTCTATAAACAAAGGACCTTCACAGTGCATGAACACTAACCAGGAGCCCTGTATGGAGGACTGAAAGTACCAAAATTAATTAAATAAATAAATACGACATTAAATAATTACTTTAATGTGTCATTAATTAATTGAATTAGAAAATTGGAATTAAATACATACATGATTATTAATTCATGCTGGAGCCGGAGGAGTTCTGTTCAGAGCTTCCTCAATCAACCAAGTCTAATAATAGAACATCAACGAAGTGTCACACTGCACATCTCCATTTTTAGCGGACTCTCAGAAAAACAGTGCAAAAAACACATCTCTCTATCATAAACCCTTTCTGAGATATTCACAGATATATAACACTTTAGACTTTTAGGCAGATCCGCCCAATCCGTCCCCAGATTAATGGAGTTATCTAAACCAACAACGAGGTGAATAGTGCCACCCAGTGTATTGGAATGTGTCACTAGCTCTGCATCAATCCATTATCTGGAATTGACTTAATGCACCGGGTAACCAATCAGGCGATAGGATCCGCCTACCAACTTTGATGGGCAAGTTTGACAGTTAGACAATTCATGAAGCACTGCAACACAGGACCATGAAATGTAAATGTAAATTAAATAAATAGTAAGATGATTATATATATATTTTTTTGTTTTTTTACATAAAATGAATCAGTGTTTTAATGAATTAATGACACAAGTAATTTAAGTAATTATTTGATGATGTATTTATTGATTTAATTTTGGCACTTTTAGTCCTCTACAGATAGTAGCACATTTCTTTTACAGCTGGAATGTAACTTTTGACCCAAAACAACAAAGGTAAGACGTGCAGAGATTGTCTGTGGTGTGTAAGCCAGGTTCTCATTTGTCAAACATGGAGCGTTTCATTAATTACATGGGACCTTCTGCTGTTAGCTGGGGGCTGGAGCTAACTAACTGTTACTACGAGCAGTGATGAATACTTACTGTCCTGAAAAACTTTCTTATATCTATTCTTCATCCATCCATTCATGTTCTTCTCCTAACGTGTTCTATTCGGCTCCGTCTGGAACGGTAGAAGTACCAATGGCTGCAGGTATCGAGCCGCAAGTAAGGTCGCAGGGAAAACGTGGACTGAATTTTCAGTAATGTGGTTTTGCGTTCTGAACAAGTGGAATGTATTGATAACAACGCACCAGAAGGGCTCTCTGTACCGTACACTACAAAGTGAAGGGAAACTGACAGATTTATGATCACATTTAAGTCCTTAATGACAGGTTATATGATTATTCATTTAATATGCTAACCGCTTTATAGTGAATTTGATAAATAAAACAACACCAAACTATTTAGGGGGGATTAAGAAAAAAGAGCCACATCTGGCTCGTGAGCCATAGGTTGCCGACCCCTGCTGTGGGAGAACACGTTGTGAGCATTAGTCAGGGTTCAGCAAGTCTATTTCGGTTGGTATGTGTTTGGTTTTAGCACCTCACTTCACAGCCAGAATGCTGTCTCAACTCTGTGGTGTTTCCTACTTTAGTCTGTCCAGCTGTGACTCTTCATGACTACATGAAGAGCCCTGAAAATAAGGCTTTGAGTTCTCTAAGAAGAAAACTGTGGTGTGGTTCATTTGGAGAGAGACGTACTCCAAGTACGTCCAAATAAATCAAGTGGCCCCATACTGCAAGAAATTCTAGGTAAGAGGAAGTGAAATTATGTAAGTATTTCACCTTACAAGCAGTTGTACAATGAGTTTATTTTATTAATATATTATATTATATTATATTATATTATATTATATTATATTATATTATATTATATTATATTATATTATATTATATTATATTATATTATATATGTTATTTTTGTTCTGTTTTGGTTTCTAATAACAGAACTGATCAGCAATGAAGTCCCCAAGTTCTAAGAGCAATGTTTTGCTTTTCATGTGTATCAACAAGAAAGAAAAAAAAAGACTTGCTTTGATGATGATGAGCCAAACTCTTTGATGTTTTTGGTTGTTTACCTTTACTTGATATGATTTGACAAGTTTAAATAACACAAAAAGCAGGTTGAAAAATGATTTCATTGGTGAAATACTAATACTAAATTTTCAGGGGAAATGAGACAGAGAAGCACAATGATTGCTTGTTTGTTTGCAAATATTTTTCATGAAAATGCCAGAGATTTGTGATGTGAAAGGAGTTGCTTGCAGTGATAAACCCACCAAGAATTATCACCCAAGTCTGCGAGAACTCCAGCTCCATTCAGAGCTATAGAGCATTTTTTTAGCCCACAACTTTACTGTTATGAACACTTGCACTATTTCCAACTTCAGCCTCAGTTCCTTTTGTAATATGCAGCAGTTTCATGTTACATGTTCATCAGGTAACAGGAGCTGAAGATTTTCCTCAGGAGCTGCTGGAGACCAAAAACAGAGCTAAAAAAAAGAATGAATATTGTCAAGTGGCCTGAAACACGACCAAGTGTTATCAGTTATCAGTGTTTTCATAATTGGCTTTTCAAAAAGCCTGTCAAGTATAACACATTGAATTCAGAATGCAGCACCGTGGATCACCTACATTACATGAGCAAAATGACAGGTTTAAAACAACATTACAGTACAATCCATTCCAGGGACACATTGTGTCTTTGTGCCTATCAGAGTAAGTTTGTTACCTCTGTGATTTTTCAGGAAGCAGAGAGGAATAACTTGGGTCAGTATTTGCAGCAGGTATGAAACTCTGAATCAGAGCCTGACCAGCCACTGCTTACAACTGAGAAACATAATAAATAAACAAGGCACAACAAACAGATCGACAAATATAGATCTGAAAAATAGACATCAAAATACTAACTAGAATGGTTTCAGTGAAGTGTAATTGGACACATGGGATCTTACAGAGGTACGATATGTGTGCGGTATGTGTGCCCTGATTATACACTGCTGATTAAATTAGTGTTTGGCAGAGAAAACAGTACTTGAATTTTTAATTCATCACACAGCTTACAAGAGTCTTGACTCTGGAATCACATAGAAGCCCCAAGGCCTGCAGTTTAACTCACAAGAGATCCTGCACCAGAAAAACTAGTGGGTTAAACAAGACATTGAGAGAAAAACAAATAAATACACCACCAAACATATGAAGAAGACGAATCAGACTGAATGAAAAGCAAAAAAAAAGAAGAAATGACAACCACAAGGACATGCCAAAAAAACAATAAAGCCAAATAAGGCTCTATAAAAGCAGAGCAAACCTTGATCAGTCAAAGTTTACTTTCACTTCAGGGTTTAATTAGCTCTTCCTCTGTCAGGATTTGTGTCTTGGCAGAGCATCATCGCTCTGCAGCGGCCAGAAGAAAGCAATACATTATCTGAATCAGAAATCTGATCAGTCATAAAAAAAGAAAAGTCCTACTTCTCTGTTTCTCAGCATCTTCGTACTAAAAAGACACAATATGCAAATCTAAGAATAAATTTCAAGTTTATTTAAATAAAATACAGCCCATCTGTGACTCAAACTGTCCAATAAATGAGCTGAAGTCATGTTGTTCGTTAGCTCCTCTTGGCTTGTAATTGATCAGTGTCAAATTAAATTAAACAAAAGACAAAAATACACCAAAGTGAACTTTTCTTGTCTGGACTAAAGTAAATAAGCAGCAGGTGTGACTGCACCCTTGCTGCTCTTTTGGGAAACAGCACCTGGTGTGGTGGATCCTGCTCTGTGCGGTTCACATGGCAACAAGACCCTCCAACCTCAAGAGGTCAGCCACGCGGGGTATCCTGGGAAGCTGGGCTGTCAGATCCGGCAGCCACTCAGGCGTAGTATATGAAGAATCAGGGGAAAAGTGCAACACACACACACACACACACACACACACACACACACACACACACACACACACACACACACACACACACACACACACACACACACATGTTCACTCAAATTCCCCAAATCCATCAGTGTTACTCCCCATGCTGCATTACTGTCACACCACTCTGTGATTCATTCCAGACCTCCCTTCTTCCTCCTTGGCAACCATCTCTGTGCTTTACCCAGGTTAAACTGATACTCTCAGGAGCCGGCTGGGTGGCAAGGGCCCAAACTGGCAGGTGGGAGCCGGGGGTTTCAAGGGATGCAATTAATCTCAATCAAAATTCCCCCTTTAGGTGTGATTAGAAACGAGCTGGGCTGAGGAGAGAGGCAGAGCATTCCAGCAGCGGGACACAGAGTGAGCTGTACACTGAAACCAGGGATAATTTGTCTCGCTAACAAGGATGTAATATTGATCAGGATGCAGACTGAGATCATACAGCACCTTGGTAACATTTTCCCCTTTGTATCGATTTCAAATATTCGACCAGGTCACAGCTTCAAATAGTATCTGATTTGGTTTGGGACAGTTTTAGCTTTACTTGTACAGAGTCCCAAAGTGGTCAATATTAAATAGATTAGAAAATTAATAAACTAAATTGTGTAAAACAGATGCACAAATAAAATAATAAGCAAATGAAGTTGGGTTTTAATGATGTCTTTAGTTTTATTATCTCTTATTGGTATTTTTGCCATTGTCATGCCATTTTATACACTATATTTCTATTACCCTTAAAACAGTATGTTTTTATTTTACACTTTTCATTTCCGAATGTCATATTTATGACAGTGGATCTGTCATCAGGAGCAGTGACTGAAAACCTGAAAAAAAACTGCGGAAAATACCTATACAAACTAGAAACAGACTTAAAATGATGCTTACTTGAAAGTAGGCACCAATAAAAATGTATGTATTGAAATAGAAAAACTCCAGAGACAATTTAACTTTACACAATTTGTTCATGTTTTCTTTATTCAAGGTTGAACATGTTCTTTAATATTGAACAAACATATGGCAACAACACAGGCACTATAGCAAATGTGTCTGTTATGATTGTTTTTTAAGGAAGGCTGGAAATATAATATTGTTATTTTTATAGCCACAACTGCTTGTGTTCTGTTTTATTTCATCTTACTTGAATTGATAATGTTTATAGATGTTGTTTTTGTGTGTATGTGCTGATAGTCCTGTTCTTCATGCTGAATGCCGTCACTCTTGCCACTGCAGCAGCACAATTCCCCCACAGGGATCAATACATTGTTATAGGACCTCATGTTGTGTTTGGATATCTGATTCAAAACCAAACACCGAGCAGAAGCAGAAAGACGAAATTGCGTCATATTCATGGCTTTGGATTCAGCCGCTTCTTTTGCGTTAATGACCCTTGATCCTTCTGAGCTGAACCACTCACGCCAAAGTCGTGGTATCAGTGCTCAGCTTTGATCACAATGTCAACAGATATATCTCTCGCTCACGAAAGGCAAAGGTAGTGAGGAAGAGCGACACAGGGATCAGAAGACGGCATTTCCAGCAATTATTAGGGTGATACATCATTAGTCTGGGTGAGTGTTAATAGAGTGTTTGAGCGGGCCACAAGAGGTTATTTAAATGCAAAAGAGCCCAGGAGCCCTTACCAATCCATCTCATAAACCTGACTGTGGACTAAATGTTTGATTCATAATCTCCTAGTAATGACTTTGCTGTCAGAAGACGTGTCAGAGTCAGATTTCATCCTATCCTTGTTTGCATATTGCTGCAGGGCCTTTGAGGTGAAATGCAATGACAAAAGCCCATAAAGAGCCATTATGCTTCTAATGGCAAAATTCACTCTGAAATCGCATTATTTAAGAAATGACTTATGCTGCATCACAACCAGCAGGTTCTAAGCTGTTTACTTGGGTCCTGCTGTGTTCCTTGTTTGGTTGGAGTTGTCTTTGGATGGCACCAGTCGCAGCAACAAAGATCCCTGAAAAATAAGGAATTACTGCCTCTAGTATACACAGACACACAACAAACATTTACCCACTGACAGACTTCACAAAGTGATTTACTGATTATCCAATACATCCTCCATAATAAAGGTTTATTTGACACCACCCTGAAAGTGATTTCTTGTTCAAAATCTAGCCATTCGGATATATTTTATGTTTCACAAGATGAACAACTTTCAAGCAATGGTACCATCACGTGGCTCTAGTGACGGCAATGTAGGCCTGTTGGTTGGTGAGTCTGCCACTTTGTGTTTTTCATTTTAAAACGCACACTAAAACGTATTTCAGTTCTCACTTTGGATGTACAGGGACTGGATGGCTGATCGCAACAGCCCCACTTCCCTACACTCCTGTAGCACTTCCCACAGGATTCCCTGAGTGACACAGTCGGAATCCTTCTCAAACTCAAACTCAAACTTCCATGACCCACCCCCAACTACACCTCAAGCATAAACCGCTGTTCCACTGTACCATTGCCATAACAGCATCTGCTGAATCTGTGGTTTGACAACTGATGTTGTTTTTTTCAGCCTGGAACAAGAAGTGTGATACCCAGATAATTAGAGCATATCCTCCGGTCCCCCTTTTTTAAAATGGGAACCGCCAACTAAGTCTGCCAATCCACAGGTACTGTCTCCAACTTCCACATGACACCAAAGTCACCCCAACAATGTTGAGCGACTTCAGCATCTCACTACCTCAGCAAACTTGGCTAGGGGTACCGGTGAGACCTACCTTTATTTTCCAGACTCAGCTTCCTTCGTAAAGGATATGTTCAGGATATCTTCAAAGTGCTCTTTTCACCACTTGACAGTATTCCCAGTGTGGAACAGCAGACCCACTCACCCCCCTCTGGCTGAACACAGTCTGAACCAAGCCCTGCTTTCCCTTCCTGAGATGACGAACAGTTTGCTAGAACTTGCTTGAGGCCAAATAAATGTCCTTTGACTGCTAAAGCTGCTGCCCGTCTAGCCTGCTGGTACTTTGGGAGCTCCCTTAGCCGTTTCCTCATTATGTTGATAAAAAACATAATTCAGGAAGCATTGTGTGCAAAATCATTTTATTGTTGCAAATTAGTTGTATGTTTAAGTCATTTGTAGGAGATACGGTTGCATTTATAATGACTGCACAGGCCATTGCATTACGATTTACATTATTTTCATGCTTATCAAACCAGTGTGGAAGCGTTCTTTTATTAAGGTTCATTATTTAGTTTGTCACCTGTCTGTATATACTTAAATACATACTGTATATTCTCATTTTACTGCAATACTTGTAATTTAAGTGGAAGATTAAAGCAATGCTCCCATCAACGAGCCATCAAAGCCACACACTTACAGCAGTGCTATTTTCCTGGATATTCTCTGTACAGATTGTAAAGCCCTCCGAGGCAAATGTACTTTGTGACTTTGGGCTATACAAATAAAATTGAATTGAATTGAATTGAAAAATATTGACTGGAAGTAAGAAACTGAACTAATTGCTGTGCATTACGCCTGAGTCAGACTATACCTTTAGGACTCCTTCAAAACTAGATACTAGAAATGAGTGTTTACACATGTAACCAAGCACACACACACACACACACACACACACACACACACATGCTGCCAAACATAGACCTGACTCCTGTGCTTACTCACAGAAACACTTGTTTATTTATTGCAGCTCAGAGACTCCTCGTGTGATCACCGTTAACCGTTGGAATGAAGCTTTCCCATCATCACGCCACAAAATGCTGTCAGATGTTTGAGTTTGCCAGCTGTGAGCGATGACAGAGGGATCTTCTAGAAACTGCGCTTTGCACACATGTGCCTTACAGTTTCTGTAATTGGTACGAAAGAAGAGAGTGATGTTGCCACCTAGAAGCACAGGATATGATGTTGCCGGATCAATACTGAGGCAAGTACAATTAGGGTTAAAGACATTACTGAACACTTTTTCCGTGCTGAAACAGCTAATGAAAGGGGGAGGAGGTTTTAGGAGCTGGTAGTTTCTTGGACTGGAAACTCTTAAATTATGTATGTTACATATACTCCTACAAACCATATAATCCCCATTTTCTAGAAGGGGATGGTAGAGGTGTTCATTTGCAGTAAAAATAAAGATTGATAGTTCTACTGTCACAACAACAGTTCTCACATTTTATGAGGTATAGCAGGTGCTGTAAACCATGACAAATTTTGGTGGGGCAGATACACAGAGGAGTGAAATGTCCTGCTGCTGACTGATTTGAATTGATGCAGAAAGCTGAAATGAAAACCCACGTAACTGTTTTCAATGCTTTAAAACACAGCACAGCATTTGAGTGCAGAAGATATGGAGCTACTGATGTCATTAACTTTTTTATTCATATTCCAAATGCCTCATAGCTGGGCAATTACTGCCAAGCTAGACAGAAAGCAAGAGGAGGAACACTAACTGCTGGTCATGGATTTATTTGCCAAACACAAAAATAAGCTTTGTGCTCAATGATTAAAAATAATAATAATTAAAAAAAAGCAGCACCCATCTAATCTCCATCTACTCCATGATATGAGGTTCCGTCCGAAGCGCCAGCCTGGTGCGGGACTATCCAGTGCAGGTGATATGGAGATCAAATGGCCTGCCAGCCAGCCAAGGCGACCTGTGGCAGCCAGCGCCACCCCCAGCCGCCTCTTGAAAGGAGACACAATCCCGATAAATGTATTCCTGTCAACATTGCTGCGATGCCTTTTTAATACAGCCCCTGGAGGATTCAGGGCAAGAACAGTCTGAGTCAAACTCCATTTCTCTGGGCTGAAAGAGAGATGTGACAAGAGCCTTGTGCAGGTCACCGACAGTAAGACAGTGGCTGGCAGTAAACAACCAATGGCTGGATAGATAAAGGCTGTTAGAGGTGTTTGTTTTTGTGCGTGAGTAAACCTAAACCAGCCCGAACAGAGCGGAGCTGCCTTTTATGTGCAAACTCAATTGGTTATTGCACTTTGATTGTTGAAGAAAAGAATAAACTGGGCCAGTGGTTTTTAGGAATAGGCCAGCAATAACAAGAACAATTTAGGGTGCAGACACACTTTTAGCACAATTGGGTAACTTCAATCTGAGCCAGAGTGGAAAAGTTGGTCTTGTTGCATTCTGGGTCGGTTTACAAAGGCCATGCACATACACTGGGAGCTCTGTACAATCTGTTCTGGTTGTAGCTAGAGTCCGAGCACAAGCACAGATGGTTGTAGTAACCATTCATTTAACCCTCAACTTATTAATCTCTTAAACTGTTTTGTAGCATTGTTTCCAGCAGTTGTTTGGGAATACCCTGTCTAGAAACAGCTGAAACATGCAAACCAAAATTCAAAGTGGGAGTCAAACACCGATTGAAGACAAAACAATAGTTTTGTCTGTGCTGTGAACACTGCTGACTGCAGTTGAATACTTTTATACAGAGCCCATGTCCACCAAGAGAAAAGATGCAAGAAAATTAAAAATGCTTTTGACAAATCAAAACGATTGAAATGATTATCTTTATCACTCATTTTGATCATGCATTGCTTTTAATACTTATTTTTCCTCCTCGGCTTGCACATCACCTGGAGATACTGTAATATTAGTTTTATCTGCCAAGTTTTTGAAATATCTTTCTCTGAGGTTGCCGTCACCACCCATATACAATAGTGATGAGTAGAATTTCTGTTTGAGTGCTCACATCATTGAAAAAAATCAATTATTTGATTTTAAGAAAATCATTTAAATAAATTGACAATATTGTGTCTTTCCCAAGTGTAAATTTACCGTAATGTCATCCATTGGCACCAAAGAGCATGGGGTTGTGCAAGGCTTTGTCTGCTCGCAAGTTGACAAAATTAAATGGACTGTACTTATATAGCGCCTTTCTAGTCTTCCGACCACTCAAAGCGCTCTACATTCATACACTGATGGCCTTGGCTACCATGCAAGGTGCCAACTGCTCATCAGTTTACGGACCTAACCATTCATACACATTCACACACCGATGGCACAGCCTTCGGGAGCAATTTGGGGTTCAGTGTCTTGCCCAAGGACACTTCGACATGCAGACCGGAGGAGCCGGGGATCAAACCACCGATCATCTGATTGGTATAGTATATTAATATGTTGTTGTATGAGCAGGTTTGGAGTGGCTCGGCATTTCTTAGATACAAATGAAGTGGCTTCATGGAAAAAAAAAAAAAAATAGGTTGGAATCACTGCCCTAAAGCATCACGCTTTATTGTCTATTTTCTTCTAAATGGGATCATAACTTACAAAATGAACATCGAGCTGTATGGTAGAACACTTGAAACTAGTGATTGAAACCATAAACTCATGGGGAAACTGTTTACTGAGGTAATAAATTAAGTGAGAAGTAGGGTAATGTTCCCATTATGCCTTTTCCCACAGAAATGCAGGTATTTATGTCCTCTAGACCTCAGACATATATGGACAATCTATGATGGTGCCTACTCCACACACTCCCAAGTTCATGGCAACATCACATTCCCCCGATGTGAGTAACACTCCTTCATGTCGACATTAAAAAAGGCATTATCTCTTTGGTCTTTGTGCGTTCTACTTTCATTCTTTCTCACCACCAGCAACCAGTAGCTCTGGATTTGAATGCAACTTTTTTAAATATGTGAAGGGGTCACGCTCAAGCTAAAATAAGGTGTTCAATTGATAAATAGACCTCTTAGATCATGCTGGCAGTGAACACAGCCTTATTCTGAGCTGCTTTCTCATCCTTTCAGACAATGGGATGCTTTAAAAACACCTCCATCCTTCACCAAGCCTTCTCCTTCACCTGGTGGCCGATAATCAAATAATTCCCATGTCATGGCCTGACATTACAGTAGCACAGCTTTCATGATGGGCCATCCATTGATTTTATGTCAGGGAGGAAACAATAGGGAATTGATTATGAAAGCCCCTTAGACCTTTTTAAGTTCATCTAATCGTGTAAGTTTCTTTATGGGGTTGCAAGCTAGTTTGTAGCAACCGGTTGTCCGCAGCATGGAAACTAAAAGGTTTGTTAAGTTTTGTGAGGGTTAAAGGTTCAGCAGCTGACAGAATATTAGGCGGCTCACAACTTTATGGTCAAGTACAGGTCAACTCCTCCATTTGTCTCTGCTCTCTATCCTGATGCGACCGCATTACGCCCTCAACATCTATCGACATCTCAAAGGTTACATTTGAGCGCTGAATATTGAGCCTTGCAGACGCAGTAAAGAAGCAGGGCAACAAGGTTGGAGGAAGGATGGAAGAAAGCCTGCCGGAGGGAAAGACTTCCCACCATGTTTTCTTGTCTGGGTGAGAATATCACGCCTTTTTATCATTGACAGAAAACATCATGTATATGTTTATAATATGCACTAGACATGGTTCAGGAGCTTCCAGTCAGATTACAGCTAAATTAGAAGAGGCTAAAAAAACTGCAATGATGTGTTACTGTACTGTATTGCTGAATAATTGTATTTTTCTTTGGTAAATGAATGAGTCATTTAAAGGGCAGTAATTGAATAGGTTTGGCAGGCCCCTCATCCTCATACATTTTTATTGCCTCTTAAAGGCAAGTGTCATATGATAGTTGTTTTGTTGCTTTTTATTCTGTACTACTGCAGATGATTATTTCTTATAGGTATAAAATATTGAAATTTAAAGATATTCTGGGATATTCTTTTATTGCTTCAGAATCATTTTAATTAACGTAGTCATTTTTATTGCTTTATATTTATCACATTTGTTTACTTTTCTTGATTTGATTTCCAGTATTTTATGTAGTTGAAATTCTTTTAAGCGACCAGTGCGTTAGATTTACTGGCATCTACTAGTGATTGACAGCAGATTACAAGCAACTTGCCTCACCCTCTCCTTTCTAGCATAAGGAGGAAGATATGGTGGCTACGAGAAACGTGAACAGTGTTAAGCCAGTGTAGTTCAAATCAGATTTTATTTGTACAGCCCAAAGTCACAAAGTACATTTGCCTCGGAGGGCTTTACAATCTGTACAGAGAATGACACCCTCTGTGCTTAGACCCTCAGTTCGAGTGAGGAAAAACTTGCCCACAAAAAAACTTTAACGGGGAAAAAAGGTGGAAGAAACCTCAGGAAGAGCCACAGAGGAGGGATCCCTCTCCCAGGACGGACAGACGTGCAATAGATGTCACGATACAGGACAAATCAACACAAACATATTGTACAATTACAATAACTGATAAAATGACAATGAATTACAAATTATAATGTCTTGTAATTTATTTTTGTATTTTTTCAGTCAATGAATCATCTATGTTGAAAACTCATAATGTGATTCTCAAAAGCAGAAATAAAAAGTATTGAAGGACTTTAAAGGTCCGGTGTGTAATGCCTGGATGCCACCAGGAGGCTCTTTTATGTGGTGGCTGTGATGCTGTCTTGGTCCATTTTCTATGTAGCTTCATTTCCCACCAGGAGCGTTTCAGTGAAGCATTTTGCCCTCCACACCTTGTTAACTTGCTCAGACTTTTTCCTGGTTTATGAGTAAAATAAGATAAAATAGACTTAATCCCACACCGGTGGAAATTCACTTGTCACAGCAGCTTGTATACAAGGTACGTATATATATATATATATATATATATATATATATATATATATATATATATATATATATATATATATATATATACAGCTGTTGGAATAAAGGACCTGTGGTAGATCTCCTTCTTATGGTGTGAGTAGCGGTCTGTTGTTGAAGGAGTTTAAGGGCTTCCCCCTCCTCAAGCAGACGACTGCAAAGAAAAATGAAGATGCCACCACAGTGTCATAGAAAGTTTTTAAGTCTTACACACAAGGACCTCAGTCTCCTCAGCAAGTGGAGGTCGGGGAGACGTGCAATAGATGTCACATGTACAGAACAAATCAGCACAAACATACTGTACAATTACAATGACTGATAAAATGACAATGAATCACAATGAATGATAACATGATTACAGTAGCAGTGGAACCTGTGATAGAGATAGAGAGACAGATGAACAGCAGCAGCAAATCATAAACTAACTATAAACTGTAATGGAGATATGGTAGCAGTAATGACAAAACAAAAAAATGTTGTTTTTATGTTAGAAACTGACAGCTGTCGTTGCCAGAATTTTACCGTAGTGAATACAGTATAACCTTCTATAATATTACATTTATAGAGTATAAAGTATATATACTTGTATATTTATATATTTATTTATATTAGAGACTGTTAATTATACAGTAAAACACTGTTATATTTAATGGAATATTTTATGGTATCTACAGACAATACAATAACTACAATACAACAACTCATATTTCAGCTGATTATACATGAATGTAAACAGAGCCCCGTAAATCTTACACACTGGCCCTCTGTGTCACTGTCAGGTTGTCTTCAGTCTTCAACATATTTGTCTGAAAATGTCTTTCTAACCGTTAAAAACGCATTAGCTGATGAGTGTTTGCTCTGTCTGAGATCAAAGTGGACTGGAGGTGCAGCCGCAGAGTCAGTGCAGATTACAGTGGACTGTTAGGTCTGGTTTGCTGCCAGCGGGCTACTTTGGAACAGCAGAGCAGTGGCAGTTTGCTGTTAGAGGGCTTTTCTTAATGGTAAATCACTGACAGTCCATATCAATAATCACACCCAACAGATTTAAAAAAAAAAAAATTCCGCCTTCAATTTTTCTGTGCATAGACCCCTCTACACACCTGTACCTGCTGCTAGCAGCAGTCCACTGTGAGTTATGAAGAGACATTCAAAAGGAAATAGCCTTCATCTCATAGTGGTAAATGTTATCACAGAGGCTTAACAGTCAATTACTCCTTTTAAAAATTACTGTACTTCTACTACTCAGCAGCAAAACTAATGACTTCCAGTACTTATTACATTACTTTGGGAACTCAGTTGTCAGCTCCATGAAATATTCCCTCAAAGGAAAGCATCCATTAGTGAGGTACCAGATTGCAACCCCCTTGCCTCAACTTCCGTTTCCAAACATGTTTTAGAAAATATGGTGGCTGTGAAACGCAAAAGTGCCTATCTATAGCCAGTAGTGCACACTGATATAAAAGGCAAGGTAACAAAAACACAACTTCTTATTTTCAGGTGATTATACACTCATACACATACTTGACCTTCAAACAACTCCACACCCTACGTCTTTTCTATTTACCATGTGGTTTAACAAGCAGTCAACAACAGCTAACGTTACCTTAGCCCCAGGAACTGAAAACAGCAACTGAGAGTTGTTGAAGTGAAGTTCTATCCTCACATGGCTAATGTGAGCAAGCCCATTAAAAAGACAGCACACAAATGATCTTTGGATTCAGAAGAAGCAGCATTTCTTCTAACATGTCTCATCAGTGGACGCAGAAAGACCAAACTGAAATCAGCTATCAAGGGGCATTTCTGAGATAAGTGACTGTAATGTCCGGTAATATATTACTGTACTTTATAATTTCAATCTAAATTTAAAAAGTCATTTAATAGCTGTAGCATGCTAATACTTAGACTCATACAGTAGATAAAACTGCCATTACACAGGCAGTCCAATCACTCTTGGAATAGACAAGATGGACTAGACATGTTGTCATGTCATTATTTCATAGAATTTCTTTTATATACTCATATATATATATATATTCATTTACCACCAGAATTAAATATAAACATCTTTGCATTTGAGAAAAGTGTCTAAACACTAAATAATCCATATTTTTGCTCCTTGGCCGTGAAAGACATGAGCACTTAGATAAAGCACAAAATGTGAATGTTTTTTTGTTTTTTTTAGGAATCAATGCACTTTAGAAATGTAAATGCTATTGAATATATTAATATATACTAAAATACAGATGATCTACCAAAAGTAGTCTTTATTATCTTTTAATTATATTTAACGCCCCAAACGAAAAGAAAAGAAAAGAAAACATCCCAACATTGTAATATTCTGAATATGACCTCAAGTTTGATTTAAGGTCACACAGAACATTTTAATCTCCACTATGCACTCATGTTCAGTATGAAATTATACTTCCAGGGGAAGCGAAAAACTAATTCTGGCTTCATTGTGGGTGTAAATTTAATAACTAAACAAGTCGAGAGGAAGATGTGGCTGCTCACGACCTTCGGTTGTTTTTATCTTTTATCGAGCGTTGACAGCTCTGTTTTCTTTGTTTGGAAATTCTAAACCCACTTCTACACTGAACAACTCACTTTCTCTCAAAGTCCTTAATTACTTACAACAACAGGGTAATGGTTAGTTCAGTGTAATCACAGTCTCCTGGGACTCTGGACTGCTGCAAACCAGGAATAATGCCATAGAAAATTGCTTAATTAGGTCTATGATTTAGTGTTCAAACTGTAAATATATATATCTCCTCCTAACCCTTACAGCTGGAATATAATTGATTGCCGTTTTGTGTGAATAAATGCTAATTTAGCTGCTTTTGATTTGTCATTCTGTAAGTCCTTCCCTGAGAAACATCATCTGCTGCACAGAAATTCGAAAGGATTTGACTATTTTCAGTCTGTCTCCACAGGTTAACACTGTGAGAATAAATATAAACCCGTTCAGGATCAAGTCAAGGCTGGATCTTCCTTTTATTAAACTGAAAATTTGCGTTCCAACTTCAAGAAACTGCACTTATTCTCCGGTGTTCAACAATCTGAGTTGTAATCAACATCCTTCCGAATCAGACATCCCCCATCTCATTTCAACAAATGATGTGCTGACAAAATAATACACGGGGTACGAATGCATTTACATATAAATTAAACCCTAAACCCAGCGATGGCTGCATAGAAGTGTTGTGTTATGAGACAATAATTTAGACTAATGACTGCAGTAATAGCAGCGTTACTGTAAAACAATGTAAGTGGGATATCATTTGCCTATAGCATGTGTTCCCAACATCCTAACCGACACCAGCATCAGTCTTGTGTGTTTATTTTCTCAGCAGCTTACAGAATAATGTGCGAGAGACGAGATGAGAGCTTTAAATGTAAAAAAGAGAGGAAGGCTTAATGTTGCATCTTTATTTTTATCGTGTCAGAAAGTGTAAAAGCGTGGCCTCGTTGACTCTCATATTCACACATCCTAAAAAGGCTCGATTAACGCCAAGTCACAGCTTTGAGAGTGTCGCTCGCTAATGTTAGTGCAGTTATAATTAATTATAGGGTTTTATCTTAATAACTTGACATTCCTAATGTCAAACCACATTATATTTCCATGCTTTAATATCAGGTGCCACATTGACAAGAGAGGTGTTAACGAGCTGAAATTATCTTTAAAAAGCAGAGCATAACTGCAGGGGGAAAAAAGGCCCTAATAAATATTTTTATGTGAAATTCAGTGCTTTAAAAATAAATAATGCCATGATATACCCTGACATATATCGTGAATATGCTGAACCATTGACATGTATACCACAGAAAGCTTCTCAGACCACCAAACTCTAATTTGTTTGTATTTTCTGCTAAATTTCAACGAGCATTTCAACAACTGTTATTAAAAGCATTTAGCAACTAATGAGCCAAATACTTCCCTCAGGAGGTGGACACCAAATAAAAAAAGCTAAAAGGAAAAAACCCATATAAACTTGTAAGGACTTACTTATAGAATGACAAAACATGACAAAAAAATGATTTGAATTCAGGGTCCATTAACTAACTTTTTCAGCTTTCAGCTGCGCCTCACACCCGTCATTCATTAGGGTCATCTTCATTTTGCTGATGAAGACCAAACAGACAGACAGAGCAGTGAGTGGCTGTCTCAAGTGCACTGACGCCAAACTGTATTTGAAGCTTAGCCCTGCAAATTAGAGCCCAAAGTATGTTTTGTCAGCTAAACAGGAGATAATTTCAAGGTGTGAGATTCACAGACCATCAGGTCACTGTGAAGCTTTTCTGCTGCTCCTCTGAAACTGTGAGCTGACCCCTGGGGATCGCCTGCCATGTCGACTGATTGCAATTTTACCTCCCCTGCAATCGTAGGCTACTGTAGATTGCCTCCGCTGTAGATATGCCAGTCTATGATTAGGTTCACTGTGACAAAAAGAAATAATAAAAGAAAAAAGCCTGTTAGAGTCACGTCAGCGGTGTGGCGAGGTGCAACACTGCGAATCTGAATGCACCTCCACTGCTTCCAGTTCGCCCTCACAGCTGTGCCTTCAGTTTCTTTTCACTCTGCGAAAAGGTTAATGTGTTTTCCCAAAAGCAGCCGTGTGCTGGGATGCTTTTCAACCTGTCTGATGGCAAATCAGATCCGGTTCTCCTCTTTGGACCATATGCTGCAACATATGTTTCACAGGCTTCTTGATAACGCCAATACTTTTGCTTTGTTTGGTCACTGTCATCTTATCAGCGGACCCTTTATTCTCAGAACGTGACAAATTGTCTGTGACAAGTGTGTTCAATAACTTTGAGAAAAATCAAACCCTTTTTCTTGGAAAACACAACACTGACTTTCACAGGCATCTGTACATTTCATTTGTGAGGCTCAAATTTGGTCATTTAGACACTATGTGAACGATCTAAACCACTACATTAGTACAGTGGTACATTGCCTTTTTGTTATGATTAAATTACTCGCTATATCACTCTCTCCTTTTCTCATTTTAGCTTCCTCCATTAACATCACCTTCAGTCTTTCCACTGTCATTATATCCATTAAGGCTGCTGAGCCTGGTTACGTTGCCCGCCTGCCTAGCCCCGGCTCTGGCACAGGCTCCGCTCCCTGTCAACATTCTCCAGCACAGCAGTGCTGAATACCTCCTCTTCACAGTGGCACCTGTGGTACAAACACTGACACTCCGCCTGAGCTCTAAGCTAACATTATCAAACAGTTTACTTTACTGTCTATCAGGAAACTGTAAATCACAGAGCTGAGGTAGAGCAGCAGGAGGACATCAGAGGGAAAACCAGAAAACATTTTCTCCATAAAATATGATCCAGTTTCACCAAAATCAGCAAAATAATTGGTACTTCTTGAGGGAGATCATGCCCGGAGCATAAAGTTACATAGTCCAAGAACAGACATCAATGTAGCATCCAAATTGATTTAACAATCTTACTTTACTTTAGGGTAGAAAAGTTATGCAATGCTGCTTTAACTGCTTTAAATGCTGCTTTATGGCACAATTTGGCAGAATATACCTTGAGAATTTAGGTAGCAGGACTGGGTAATAGAGTAGTAAAATCAATATGAAGCCTGGGTTTTGGTACCTTACTGTGGCTAATATCACTTTTTCATTTAACAAAAGAAATTAAAAAAATATGAAATGGAAATGGAAAAATTCACTAATCAAAACCTTCATATTAGCAACCAACAGTATTTGAAGAACCAGTAGTTGGTGGAGACCAAAACGAAGCTGAAAGGCGAGAGAGTATTAGATTTACATTTGTCCGGTGATCAGAAACACGACTCCAAGTGAGAGCTACTGTCACTCTGTGTCTGTCTGGGTGTATAAAAAGCTGCTGAGGTGACAAACCACTTCCCACCTCTCATTAAGAGATGTCCTTTAATCCGCTAAGAGCTAACTCAGTATCAAATCGTTCTCTTCAAAGTGCCATACTAGCATCTGTATCAGATGGATTTTTTTTGGAAGGAAGATGCTGCTTCAGGAAATCATTTGTTTCCTTTTTGCAATCCACCCCTCCATAGGACCTTCACATGCCCAGCAAAGGCAATCGTTAAGAGCTTCTTTTTTCTGCTGCCATTAAGGTCTAATATATCAGTTGTGCAGTCAATTGTACTTGACAGGCAGCTTCTTGAACTTGAACTGGGTCATCTGGTGACAGATAACATGGCCTGTTTGTTCAATTTCCTCCTCTGCAATGGCATCACTCTGAAGTGAGTTATTATAAATCACCGTGGATGCGTTCATCATGTATCTTGTCAGTGCCGGGGAGAGTGCTGCAGTGTTTTTATGCATGTGTGTGTGAAAGAGAGAGAGAAAGAAAGAGAGACAGTACAGTACGCAGAAATGAAAAATAACAGTGGACAAAAAGGTAACAAGCTGAGCATGTGTGCAAATTATGTCAGCTTCATGTGTATTCACAGTCACTCCATGTATTTACTCATGCATGTGACGGTGTTTATTCGTGTGTGTTTTTGTGCATCTGTGCCTGTGTGTGTTCTTCTATCGGAGGCAGGTGAAACCACGAAGCCCATGTCACCCCGGGGGTCCTGGAAAGGCTCTGGTGTATGAGCTTTAATGTGACACGGAGATAATGAAGCTCTAACCCTCCGTCCGCCCGGGAGAGAGGTTATCATCTGAAGTGGACAGCACATACTGGGGGTGGGATGGCGGGGTGGGTGGCAGATTACTTGGCAACGCTGTCCTCATTCTTCAGCCACACTGCAGGGGACAGCTTCCTCCCCTCTAATATTACAAATAATATCACAGCGAGAGTGTGTGCTGCTTTTATCTAAAAGTAATAATCACTGGCATTTTTATATCAATCCATTTGTTAAACAGCTCTGTATGACACAGGGTGTAACCTACGGCTCTGTCTGTGATGGGGAAACAAATCATAAGAAGATGAATTCAGGAGATCAATTGTATTGCAAGAACATGAGCTGCATGTTTCTCTTCATGTTTCTGTAAAACCTTGTCAAAACTTATGGACTTTCCTTGTAATACTGACTGCATGATGAACATCTTCAGACTGAAGATGGCCATTCTTTGATTCTGCTGTCAAAATCTGTTTGTCTTGTACAATAACTGCCAAACTCCACCAGGCATGGGTGCGACGTGCGGCCGCTAATCGTGGCTGTTCCAGTCGGGGCAGTGGTCCATTTCAGTAGTGGGTCTCCATTCAGCTCCACAGGGAATATGCAGATGTTCTATCTTTATCCAGTCAATTTTCAAAATAAAACACACTGTGCAAACTTTCATTCGTTATACATATCTAGAAGCACATAAACCAAGAAAAATAACCAAATCTTTATCCCCCAAACCTTTTTAATAATTTACAAATTCATAGAATTCTTTTTATTTTGACTATTGGCTCGTCATAGCAGGAAAATCACAGCTGGAGCTCATAACAGCAACGACAACTATGCTCCTGCTATTGTTGCAGCAGTGTAATTATTAAGGTGATCAGTTGCACCTTTGTTTGATGAGTCAAAAAATTATGATTTTTCTCTCTCCAGATTTATGTCACGATGCAAAGGTTGTGTTTTTTCTAAAGATGTAGTTTGACCATATTTCGTTTCAGTGATACAGTCAGTACTTGTACGTACTGCTGGGTAGCTTTCTTTTAAACAAAACAGATTTTACGAGCTCTTCGTATGTTTTGCATGCAATGGATAGAGTGGAGGTAAAAAGTAGCATTAAATGAAAATAAAGTAAAAGCACCTCAAAGTTTATACTTAGTATAGTAGAGGCCAACATCTGGCTATATGTCAATGTAAATGAACATTTAGATTGTAAATATGTGATTGTACTGCATGTGTAAATATATTTGTTCTTTTCTTCTTAAGAACATGATTCATTTATGATTCACAATTCATTTGTCTGGCTGGCTGTCAGCTACTCCCAAGGACATGGGTTAGCCACAAACTGTCCACAATGTTTGATGCAGTTGAAATGGTCACACTTCCAGGAAAACGTTGGGTGAAGGATGTGGCCTCGAGCTTTTGGGAAAAATACAATTCCACAAAACACACTGTGCTCTTGTCAAGATGTAGAATATACCTTTCAACTGAGGTGATTTTTAAAGAGCCAGTGAGAGATGTAGCCTTCATAATCGTGCACTTTATTACAGATGTATTGTGTTAAGAATATTTTAGACTAAACCTGACAAAGTAATGAACTACAGCTTGCAACACCTGCCTCAAACCTGTGAGCCAAAATGAATTGTCAATGTTTAAAAAGCATTAACTGGCTGTCCCCTTTTTTTTGTTTAAGATTGGTCAAAAATCACACAAAGGCTGTTCAACACATGGCCAAGAGAAACCACCAGCCCTTTGTTCATTGGAAGACCAAAATCCCATTTTACCCCCAACTAAATCGACTCTGATGCAATTAAGTCACCGGGGACAATCTGTGTATTCATATATGCTAGAGTAGGTTGACATCATGGACTATATAAAACATGGACGTTTCTACGTTGTCACCCACAAGTCTCTGAAGAACCATCGTGAAGCTCAGGGTTTGGTGGCCATCGGCACCTTGGCATGCCCCTGAAGCCACCCACTGTAAAAATGGGCATAGATGTGGATTGTTGTTGGAACTGGTGTGGACTGAATGAGCAAACAAGCATCCTGTAAGGGCATAAACGTCATTTAAAGTGGACGCTGCAGTTTTAGGCACTTCTGCATTGGCTTCATTTCACAGCCACAGAGGTTGCTGATTGACAACTATTTCTTTGTTTAGCTAGCTTATATACTGTTTGCATTTAGCTATGAAAAGAACTGCTCCGCACAACCTGGGTAGTAGTTTCTGTATCACAATTTCTTCAGTGCTAATATGGAGAACATATGAGCCATGCATCTATACCTTATTTAAATCGAGTCGGGTCGCAGTGTTAGTAGGTTTAGCAGGACACTCGAGATGTCTGTCTTCCCAGCAAAGCATTCCAGCTCATCCTGGGGGATCACGAGGTGTTCCCAGGCCTGATGGGCTATATAGTCCCCTCAGTGGGCTCTGGGTTTACCCCAAGTTCTTCTAACAGTGTCCAGAACACCTCCAAAGAAAGGCACCCAGGAAGTAGCCTAATCAGATGCCCAAACTATACCTCAGCTGGCTGCTTTCAACAGCAGCAGCTCTACTCCAGGCTCCCACCAGATGTCCAAACTCACTAACCCTATTTTTAAGGCCGAGCCCAGTCACCCTACGAAGGAAACTCATTCTGTATCACTTGCGTCATGCTGGAATACTTAATTAAAATACGAGTCGATATTCAGAGAAATTTATACAAACAGCTTTTAATAGATGATTGACTTGTGGACGATTGATTAGAAAGACAAGCTGAACTTTAATCATATCTAAAGCACAGAGTAAAGAAAGATTTTAATTTGGCTCTGAGTCAGTGTCCTCCACCCATTTCATAGTGTTTTCTCAAAGAACCACTGAAGCTCAATGTAGCTTTTTTGGCAACCAATAAGAATGTGAGCTCCTTCTCTGACTTTGCCAATGCCTTAGTGTTGTTTTGTTGACTTAATCATCAGAGCAAAATGAACTACTGCAACCCAAAAACATTTTCAGAGACCAACTACAAAGCTTTACTTATTTTTTCGTCACACAACACAGACCGTGTGAGCAAGAGGCTGACTGAAACATCTTACTTGAAAAGACACAGAACCAAACCAAAGTGAATTACGATGAAAAACAACGTGAGCCCAAACCCGGCCGCTCAGGAAATCAAAGCGACTCTCATTTCTTCTCATTAGCTTCTCAGATTCCTGTGACAGGGCTACCTGTACATCACAGAGATTGCAGCGGGCCGAGAATGAGTGAAACGCCAATTTGTCTTGACATGTTAAGTTGTGACTCGATCAGATTACGAAACGCAGCACCGTTAATGGATGAGCTGAGCGTTTGTCTTTCCACGCTGAAGGCCGTACCAGATTCAGTTACCAACACAAGTCTATGACCTTGCTGGTGTCCATCATGGAGCCACTTTTTGACAAGATCATTGCCAGATTTCAATCAAACATCAGTTGAGAATTTACTGAGGATTCACTTTATCTTGTTCTCCATGTACTGTTTTTTCCTTTAGTCTTCAATCAAAGGTAAAATGGAAATGTCCTGCACTATAAAAATGCCCTATCAAATTTAGGTGACTCGTTTAAATATGAGCATCCTTTCCTTGAAACAAGCACAGTTGGCTGTTATTAACACTTATTTCTTGAAATATGTCCAGCTACAAGAAGTCTTTTATAAAGGTTAATCAAAGCTCCTTTTAAATCTAATGAAATTAAGTTAATTGAAATAGTTTATTAGAGTACTATCTGACACAGCTGTGAATAAATCTATGACCATTAAGTTGGGACTGATACTGGCACTGACACCAGCAGATATCTGGTAAAGTGTCTCTAGTCAACACAATGTTGACTCTAGTGTGCGACTGACTTTTTTGAAATGTGTCAAAGCTATTGGATGTTTTATAAAATGGGTACAGATGCTGAATCCTACTGACCTTGAAAACACTACCATCAGGTTTGTCAGTTTGTCCTTGATAGTTTGGTTTATGTCAGTTAATGTCATGTTTAGTACTATGGCAATTAGCTGTTAGCATGCTAACACTGTAAACTAAGACAGTGCACATGGTAAACATCCAAATATTAGCCAAATATCAGGTTTGCCATGGTGAGAATGTACTAACATTAGCATTTAGTTCCAATTTTATAATGAACAGTTGCAAACCCAATGTACAAACACAAGCCTTGCCTTGAAATGTGTCAAGGCGTCAAAGCATGCTGGATGATGTATACCAGACATGTCCTTTGTATCGAGCTGAAAAAGATCCTAAATATGATACAATGACTTATTAGGACAAGGCATATATTTAGTTTAATTAGCTCATCCTTGCGTATTTAGCACCAGATCATTTTTTTTTTTAATTACTTTATTTATAGTTTACAAGTTTTTAAAGACAGTACCAGAACATACATAAGAACAATCAACAGCAACATACAAACAACAAAACAAAAACGCAAAGGGCTGCCAAGCCGTTCACCAAGTAGCTATTTTGTTCAAACAAAGTTGTCACAAAAACAATATCTCTAGAGCAAGGTAAAAATTACATAAATGAGTTATTCCAATCCAACACTGTGTTACATAGCTATGTGGCCAGATAAGTCAGAGTCCCTGTGGTTATCAGGTGATGTGACAGTGTGCCAAGAAAGGTCCCCATATTTTCTTGAATCTATTTTGTGCATTGGGATTGTACAAACAGAGTTTTTCCAACTGTATAATGGACAGCATTTCTTTCAGCCAGTGTGCAAAACAAGGTGGAGTAGTGGACTTCCACGTCTGGAGAATAAGTTTCTTAGCCACCACCATTCCAGTCCGCCAAGCCATCTGCACATTGCGTGGTAGTTCAATAGTCTTTGCAGAGCAACCAAAAATGGCCAAGTCCTGATTAGGCTGAATGTCCGTAGAATATGCTAGTGACAGCCACTCAAAGACTGAAGACCAAAAGGTGTGCAGAGCTGGGCAGAACCAGAACAAATGCGCTAGTGATCCCTCAGCTGAACGACACCTGTCGCACACAGGAGACACTGATGGAAAGATGCGATTTAATTTTGTTTTTGAGTAGTGTAGTCTATGAATCACCTTATATTGAATCAGCCTGTAGCGTGAGTTGATAGAACAAGAATGAACTTGGGACATTACCACCTCCCAAAAGTCTGCTGATATCTCTGAATTAAGGTCGCTGGCCCAGGCTTCCCTAATGTGGTCTGAAGAAACAGTAGTGATAAAGCAGTTCACAAATTTTGATACCAGCTGTTTTGAATCTGGGGGGAGTAAGAGATTTTCAAGGAACGGATGACTGGTAGGGGTGGTTTCAAAGGGTGGGCAATTTTCTTTAGTATAATGTCTGACTTGAAGATATCGAAAGAAATGGGAATTAGGAAGATTAAACTTAGTCCTCAACTGAGCAAAAGATGCAAACCTGCCATCAATGTACAGATCTAGAAATGTTTTGATACCCCTCTCTCTCCAGACCCTGAACACCCCATCTAGCAGTCCAGGCCTGAATGAATGATTTTGACATATTGGAGCATAAATGGAAACACTAGGAGTCTGGCAGGCCACCTTTATCTGATTCAATATTCGCAAAGAATGCTTTAGGGTAAAGTTTTGTTTAATTGACTTGTCTACCAGGCCTGAAGCAGAAAACAGAAGGGCAGGAAGTGAAGAGTTTTTGGCCGCAGAGGCTTCCAGTTGTAACCACAAAGGACTCCTATCAATCAAATCACTCCCGCTTTTCCAATAAGTAAGGGCCCTGGAGTTAGCCGCCCAATAGTAGTGTTTAAAAACAGGCAGACCAAGGCCACCCTTCCCAAGAGGTTTGTGTAGGTGAGCTTTGGATATCCTGTGTGATTTGTAGCCCCACACAAAGGGCAATATGACAGAATCAAGCTTCTTAAAAAAAGATGCATTTAAATACACAGGCAGATTTTGAAAAAGATAAAGGAACCTAGGTAGGCTCACCATTTTGATAGCATTAACCCGTCCAATCATGGATAGGGGCAGTGTCCTCCAGGACTCAATGTTTGTGCTAAGTTTTTCTAATGCTTCTGTGAAATTCAATCTGAAAAGATTCTCTGGGTTCTTCGTCAATTTTAGTCCCAAATAGGTGAAACAGTCCTTCATCACTCTGAAAGGCAAATTACTCAGGAAGTCCTCTGTAAAATGATCCACTAAGGGCATAAATTCGCTCTTCTGCCAATTGATGGTATAACCAGAAATCCTCCCAAAGGAATTTATGTAGTCCAGTAGGATGGGGATAGAAATTACTGGGTTGGCCAAACAAACAAGGAGATCGTCCGCGTAAAGGGTCACTCGAGTCTCAATATTGCCCAACTTGATGCCTTTCAAGTCTGGATGACCCCTAATGCCAAGTGCCAATGGCTCCAGTGCAATATCAAACAGCAAGGGAGACAATGGGTCTCCTTGGCGAACGCCACACTGCAAGGAAAATGGACTGGACCTATCACCATTAGTTAGAATTGAGGATTTTGGATCAGTGTATAGTATTTGAACCCATTCTATGAATCTGTTGCCAAATCCAAACCTCCTTAGTGTTGCAAATAAATAGGGCCACTCTATCATATCAAAGGCTTTATGAGCATCTAATGATAATATGGCAGCATTGTCATGCTTGCTGTAAGTAGTGTATAAAATATTGAGAATTTTGCGGACATTACAGAAAGAGTACCTGCCTGCGATAAAACCAGTTTGGTCTGGGTGAATGATACTAGCAATATGCTTGCCCAAGCGGTCTGCCAATACTTTTGTGATTATTTTCAAATCGTAATTTAGGAGAGCAATGGGCCTGTAACTGCCAGGGTCCGTTTCGTCTTTATCTTTTTTTAATAAAACACAAATGTTTGCTTCATTGAGAGTGGAAGGGAGCCTCTTGTTCATAAATGTATCTTGAGTCATTCGCAGCAAAATAGGAGCAAGGAGATGCTGAAAGGCTTTGTAAAACTCAGGTCCAAACCCATCTGGTCCAGCTGCCTTTCCAGTGGGAAATGCTTTGATGGCTTCCTGTAACTCAACCAGTGTAAAATCCAAGTCCAAATTCTCCTTGAAAGCGCCATCTAGCTGTGGGAACTGAAGTGAATCAAAAAACTGGTCAAAGTCTTCCTGTGTAGCTGTTGATTTGGAAGTGTAAATTTCAGAATAGAACTCGCTAAATCGTTTGTTGATATCTTTTAAGTCTGTTAGCATCAGGCCAGATTTAGATTTAATTTTATAGATGGCTCGTTTTGCCTGCTCTCCCTTTAACTGCCTAGCTAATAACTTCTGTGGTTTGTCACCAAGCTCAAAGTGTCTCTGTTTAAGTTTTAGAAGTGTCTTGCCAATTTGTTCCCCTAAAATGGAATTATATTCATATTTTAACTTAAGAATGTTGTTGTAGTCCGTTTGGAGCAAAGAGGTTTTATAAACCTGTTCAGCAGCCAGCAATTCCTTCTCAATCGTATCCAACCTGCCCCGTTTAGCCCTTTTCAATGTTGCTTCGTAGGAAATAATTTGGCCCCTAATGTATACTTTAAGTGTTTCCCACAGAGTTGAGTCATTCACCTCCCCATTGTCATTTATCTCAAGAAACTGCGAAATGTGTGATGTGATGTATTCCTTAAATACCTGATCTGTGAGCAAAAAAGGGTTAAATCGCCAACTGTAGGCCTGCCTAGGAAGGGACAAATTAAGTTTAAGGGTGATTGGACAGTGATCTGATATTATTATGCTGTGGTATTTGGTGTGGTTAATATTAGAGACCAACCTTGAATCCACTAAAAAGTAATCAATTCGTGTGTAAGATTTGTGTACATGAGAGTAGAAAGAATAATCGCGGTCGGAAGGGTGATGTAATCTCCATATATCCACCACCTTCTTCGACATAATCAAATTGTTAAGAGTTTGTACAGCAAGGATTTTAGGTGGAGAAGCGGATGAGAACCTATCCAGATATGGATCTAGATAACAATTGAAGTCACCCCCGATCAGTATATAACTCGAGTCATCATCTGGGATCTGATCAAACACCTTGCGAAAAAAAGCTGGGTCATCTGTGTTCGGTCCGTAAATATTTACGAGTATAATGGGGAATGAATTGATATAGCCAGATAGAATTATGAACCTGCCATTCGGATCAGTTATAGATGAATGAAAACGAAAGGGTACAGATTTGCGGAAAAGAATAGCCACACCTCTAGCTTTGGATGTAAAAGGTGACTGGTAGACCTGCGAAATCCAATTAGTTCTAAGTGTTCTATGCTGAGTGGATTTAACATGTGTTTCTTGCAAGAATATTATGTCAGATTTTAGAGACTTCAAATGCGCAAAGACTTTACCCCGCTTAACTGGGTGACCTAAGCCACGGACGTTCCAAGAGACCAGGGATAAGGAATCAAGTATGTTATTCATTTGTAATACCTTGAAGGAGCAACAAGATTAAACAATAAGCAACAAAAGGTAACAGCATTGTAATAAAACATAGAATCAGCATTGGCAGCCAGCAAAAAACAATAAAAAAGAAAAGTCAAGTGAACAGTTAACAGATAAATTAACAAACCCCCCAACCAGTGCTTCCCCAAACGAAGCAAAGTTACCCTCATCCACATTAGGGACCACCGGGCGAAGAAGAAAGGGAAAAAACCCTCTAAATCACAGCCCCTCTATGGCACACACCTTGCAGAACCGTTTAAGTATAAGATGGAAAAAAAAAAGAAACGCCACAATAAAAGATTACTCAGCGCACGTTTAGACTCTGCATTCAGAATATAGCCTTTCAAAGTTTTTGGTCAACAAAGTTCTTAGCTTCTACCGGGTTGCTGAATACCTTCACTTGATCCTGGTAATGAACATGAAGCCTGGCCGGGAAGCGCAGCGAGTGGCGGATCTCTTTTTCCCGCAGCAGCTGAAGCACATCACGAAATCCCCGCCGTTGTTCCATCACCTCCGCGGTATAGTCGGGAAAAATCAAAACACGCTGACCTCCGTAATCCAGTGACCGCTGTCTCCCGAGCCGCAGAATCTTTTCTTTATCCTGCGCGAGATGTACCCGTGCAATTATTGTACGGGGTCTGGAGCCTTCCGGTGGTTTAGGCTGCTGTGTGCGGTGCGCCCGATCGATGATTACCGGCTTGGTAAAGACGTCATCCCCCAACAGCTTGGGAATTAAGTTAGCGACAAACTCTGTCGGCCTTCCTTTCTCCTCACCTTCGGGAACGCCGACAATCTTTATATTGTTTCGCCTGGATCTCCCTTCCAGGTCCGAAAGCTTGGCCCGGAGCTTTTTGTTTTCCTGCTGCAGCTCCGCGACTGAAATTTCCACAGCATGAATGCGCTGTTCGTGGTCCGCGGTCTGGTTTTCGTTGACGGCCAACCTCTCCGTGAGCGCTTTCTGGGCGGACAAAAGATTCTGGAAACTCAGCTCAAACTTATCGAACCTTTCGTTAAAGGACTGCAGCAACTTGTTTGACATTTTCTGCCACATTAGTGGAAGCTCGTCTTCCTCCTCGGCTGGTGACATGCTCGCCGGTTTTGTGCTAGCTTGCTTACCGATAGCAGCAGCTTCTGCTGGCGAGCGAGTAGCTCCCTTTCCGCCTCGTGAGGTTTTGGTTGACATATTCGTGTCAGTATTTACGATAGACTCAAGAATGGTCACAAGGCAAATACTTTAAGTCGAAAATGCAAAGTCTGCCATGCAAAATTGCGCTTTTAATTAGTTAAATTAGGTGTGCCACGAGGAGCTCGAAAAAACGCGTCTACTCTGTCCGCATCCCACAGCGCCCCCCCAGCACCAGATCATTTTTGATACAAACATTCATCATTCTTCATCGAGCAAGAATTTACTTGACTTTTTTTAATTTCTATTGCATTTTTGAAAAACGTAAACAGAAAGTTTCTCTCAACAAAACCTTTCCTTTAATAAATACAGACAGAATAAGACGTTCATTTTTTTGTCCTTCTATTCCTAATTGCTGGTCAGGTTTGACAGTACCCACCTTGCTAATATATGCATTTAGTGTGTTATTGCCAGCTGTCCCTTTACATCACACGTTCAGCCTCCCTGTGATAGCGCTGCCCTCACTGCCCTCTTCCAGTTGTGAGGAAATCTGTCGCCTGAAGCTCGTCAAGGGCATTACTGCTGCCTGCAGCACAGTCTTCTTTATACCGTGCTTGTTTCATACTTGCCATAAATACAAACTTCACCAGCATCACAAATGTAACTTTGCTTTATAAATAAAGAAGAAGCGGAGCTGCAACTCTGCAAGAAACTCAATTTCTAGGCCCTCAAACAGCAAAAACAACCTGAGTGCAGGGATGAAATATTTTCCATGAGGTTAAATTTTATTACAAATACTCGGAACAAAACTAATTACAATGATTACATAAATATGTCACCTTGTTTATCTGATTGCTTTGCAGGCCCTTCAGTAAAATCAATTTTCATGGTTTAAATTGAATCCCTTAATTAAGAGAGGTTCTTTCTGTGTTTCAGCAGCCGTTGAAATGCATTGATTGATGCCTAATTTAGCGATCACCAGAGGGAAACAGCAGCAAGGCAGCTAATACTGCATGAAAAATGTAGACTCGAGCAGACAAAGCAAAATGTGAAATGAAGTTCCGCCAGGGGTTATGTTATTAAATGATGTCTCTGTGTATGAGTGTGTGCGCACCTGTGTGTGATTGTGTTTGTGCAAACCCATGCTGTCACACGTTCCGTTATAATGATCATGGCGTGGCTTCTCGTACTTTTACTGTGCGATATTATTTCATGAACACTGGAAACCCTGCGGCGACTTAAAGCTGCAAGACAGAATAAAGCTATTGTAAATGAGGTTCTGCCATGTCTCAACTAATTGTGAAAATCATTCTGGTTACCTCGATTAGTCATTGGCGAGGGGAAATCTCTACACAAGTAGTGATGATTCAAACTCTTTCACTTTCTCTGCAATTTGTGGGTCAAAACACAATTTTGGACCACTCCAAATGGGAGCGAGAAGAAACAATTCTATCAGGTGCTATTCCTAAGGGACAAATCAGTATTTAACAATCTAACACCTGAATATGATTCCTGAAACAATAGTATTCTTATTACTGGGGTCACCCAAAGTAAGGAGAACTGTAAGAAATGTGCATAAAGAAGAAAATGGACCTGTTGTGTTATGTGCGCCCAATGCTAGTGAAATGAACAAGGCTTGTGTAGACAACTGGATTAATCAAGACAGAAACGTGTCTGTTCTGTCTGATGCGCTTCAAATGAACGACTAAAAACGCGAATGAAACTCCTGATGGTGTCGATATGCCATCAGTGTCCTCAGTTTCAGTTTACCTACAAAGAATATTTCATACATTGTTAGCTTGTACAACGGGTTCCCTGTATGTCCATCTCACCATTCAGTTCTCTCCCAATTTGTGTTGCAGCCTTCCCAGAGCTCACTCAGGAAGTATCTATAGTCCGAGTTAAATAAAATCCAGGTCATAATACACCATAGTATCCTTTGACAGGACTGCTATGTTTTAGTCAGACTAGCAGTGTGACTAGGTGGTCTACCATTTTGGTCCAGACTGAAATATCTAAAGCATCTACTACAGTAGATCTATTGGTATGAAATTTTGAAACATCCAGGATTCCCTGACTGACTTTGGTGATTCTGTTAGTCCACCATGAGGCTTGTGGTGATTTGTGGTGATGTGAAATGCCTTCACAACTATTGTATGGATTGCCATGAAATCTGGTGCAGACATCCATGCTCCCCTCAGGTTGAACTGCAGTAACTTTGGCAGTCCTCTAACTGCTCATGTATCACCGGGTCAAACTTTAAATTAGTCCAATACTTGCAATTGCACCAGGCTCAGTTGTACCTTGTGTTTGTGCTAATAAGCAAATGCTACCACACTTAACTAGATGGTGAAAGTGGTAATTACATGCTAAACATCAGCATGTTACCATTTCCATTGTGAGAATGTTAGCATGCTGCTCTCAGCATGAAGCGCCACAGCAGGCTATAGCCTCACAGAGCTGTCTTAGTCTTATAGTGTATTTTTTTTCTCAAATTGTTCAAAAGTAAAAAAAAAAAAAAAAAAAAATGGTTGTTGGAGCATGTCATTGAAGTAACATACAAAACCATGTCTCTATTCTTTAAAATGAATCCTGCTGTATAGCCTTCACTAAAACCATGAAAAGAATATATTAAAGCTGATTTGTTTGTGGGATAAAGTAATCCATCAGATGAGACGCCTGTTAAGTTTGTCCAGACACAAATCTTGCCTGAACAACACCAGCATAACATTAGCATGAATCAGTTCTGAAAGATGATTTATTGCACAGCTGCACAACACCAGTTGTGTGTTGGAAACAAAGCACTTGCCCTTAAATTATTCATGAGATATAATAAGAGGATAGTTGCTATACAGAGTGTTTGTCGATGAAGACAGGACTTGGGGAAGATGGAGCTGAGAAGAGGGAACTCTTATGCAAAGTGAACATTTTTCAGTGGGATGGAAATTGGCAGTTAAAGAGTAAGGAAAGTCCGTTTCCATGTTGCATGCAGAGCTAAATCCTTTCAAAACGGAGGAAGATTTTCCGGGGAATAGTGAGACCTCTGCTTTGGCTTGCTTTAGGGACCCTGTTTGTAGTGTAATGTTATTCTGGCCTGTGGACACATTGAATTCTGACACAACAAAAGGAAACTCATTCTAAAGGAGGAAAGAGGCGGCTTTCAAACAGCATATATTAAATGTCTTCTTTTGCTGCTTTCACCTTCTGTGTTGCCGGTCCTTTGAGTTTGTCTCACGTCCTCAGGCTACGGCACTAACAAGGCTCCCTGCTACGGTCTCTGGTCACACTGTATTTACCAAACTGTCACTGCAGTAGAGTGTAAATACACCGGTTACAATAGCAGCACATTGCTAACTTCCTTTCTAAACTTGAATCTATTGAGTCACATTTTTTCAGAGATGTATGGCAGATAGTTTGGCACACTGTAAAGAAGTGTAGCCACAAACAAAGCAGTGGTTGTACCAAGACAGAATTTGATGATATCTCACAGACTCACAGGAATTGCATGTCAGCAAGCAGTCTGAAAAAAATCTCAACAGCTTGTTGTGCCAGTTCAAATAATTTAACAGTGAACATGTTGTTCCTGTCTAGGCTAGTCACTACCAAAAATACTGCAGATAGTGCAGCTTGAGGTTACTTTTCTTCTTGGGCCAGTCAATGACATTTTAATGCCTGAAAAGTAGTGAGACCTCTGCTTTGAATATAAATGTTGTAGTGCCCCCATGAACAGGAGCTTATCATGGAAGGGTGTCTTCTCTAGCTTTTCTACTTGTACTGTAAAGTTAATCAGTGAAGTAGTGCGTAACAAAAATGAATCAGAGTCAATACTGCAAAGAGAAACTGATTAGGTAATCTACTGTATTTCGTTATTCTTTCACCCCTTTCACCTCCACGGCCTGTGTCGTAAACATGCTAGCAGGTTTGCTCACTACTGGTAGTGCTAGCTTGGTTCCTTGCTTTAGTCACGGCCCTTGTCTTGTGGCGGCCCCTTGAGAGTGTCTAATGAAACAGCAGTTGTAGCATGTTTAGCCAAAAAACATCTGAGGGTCACGGTGGGGCTGGAGCCTATCACAGCTGACATTGGGAGAGCGGTGGGGTACACCCTGGACAAATTACTAGTTCATCACAGAGCACATAGAGACTACTCACACTCACACCTATGGGTAATTTGGAGTCACCATTTTACCTGTTAAGTGCACGTCTTTGGACTGTGGAAGTACGCAGGGAGAACTTTGCAGACACAGGGAGAACATGCAAACTCTACAGAAAAATGCCCTATCCGAGGTTTGAACCAAGAACCTTCGCTGTGAGACGATAGTGCTAACAATCCTCGATATCAATATCAAAGATCAAATAGATTTCAAGGATTTTTCAGCACCAACAACACGTCCATCAGCTCTATTCTTAGTTCTAAAGGAGGATGTACAAATAAGACTACAAACACATTGTTTTGGAAGTGTAAATGCCAACTGAAATTCAAATAACTCAATAAAGCTTGGATGGATTAGCTTGTTGCTGCTAGATCATAATCTATAGGATACATTCATGTATTCCCCAAACACCCAGGAAGAGTGCTAGGCTTTAAAGCCAATTTGGCATGGTGACCAAACCGTGTAATGACAGCAATGGAGTCTGCCATTTGACGCGCACTGGTTCGCAGAAGCTTACGTTGAGAAAAAGGTGATTCTAAAATGTTGAATACATTTACACGAGTTTCACAACCCTCATGACTCGTTTCATAATCACCATTTGATCCATTTGGCCCGATACCATTGGTTAAGTCTAAGAGAGTTGCTCAGTTTTATCCCCGTTTAGGTTAGTAGAGAGAGAAACCAGCAGTTTCTCGGCTTTGTTCAGCCAATGGAAATCTCTGCCGCACTTGCTCTATGGCTCCTACAATATGGAGGCATGCATGGAAGATTTGGCTAATTTTATGCCTGAAATGATCACCACATGTTCCTCTTTAAGCATAGTAATCTGTACCTTTAGTGAATATGATCCAACCAACACAGCGTCAGTGTCAAACTATTTTTAAATGTACTGAGAATTTTTACACCCTAACTCATGATTTAACACTTGTTTAACAGATTGCAGGTGCATTCAAAGTTTTAGGTTTTCCCACCTGAACTAAACTCCACAGAGCTGAGCAGAGGGTGAGCCGCTCTGCAAAGGAGGCCATGTTACCATCAGGCAAGCTAATGGGTGAGGGAGAGCACATCAGATCCATAAAAGGCAAAGAGGTTCTGGGGAAGAGTTGGTCCTCTTCCCAGGGAGTAAACTTGAGGAGGGGAAGTCACTGATGCTACCTGACCTCGTGAAGCAGCGCCGCGCTCGCTCTGCTGTTAGAAGCTGGAAGATTCAGTGCAGCAGCTGAGAAAGAGCTCTATCTGTGGGGTAATTTGGGGAACACATTGAAAGTGATTCATTTTTATGCCCTACTGTTCTTTATGTAATGAGCAGAGAGGTGTTCATTACAGGGAAAATGGCTTCTACTTCTGCCAATTAGGGGTAGATGATTAGCAAAGAGATATGCTGAAATTGCAAATCCAATTCTCTCTGAGACAGGAAGTGTATTGATAGTACTACCCTCTTCACTTTATGAGTCCCGTGCCAACATTTGTCCTTGATGTCACTTTTACCTGAGGCTAAGCTAAACCCCTTTCCCTGGAGCTTTACCTTAACTGTTTTTTCTATGGACTGCTAGCTGGACACCTGGCCCAGCAGAGTATCCTTATAAATTCCACGCCTCATTATTTATGTCCAGTGTCAACATCACAGGAAACTATTGAAGTGTTTTTTTCCGTTTTACGGAATAATTATTTTTCTGTTTTTTGTGGTAATTTTTTTCTGAATTATCGAGACACTTCGAAATCCCAAGTGCAAGTGACTCCCGTGGATCTATGGCACATGTCAAACTCAATTATCTTTGGCCCGCATGATAAAATCTATTCACTATTAGAGCTGGCCCGCCGGTATATTTCACACACCGCCATAATACTACAAATCCCACAATGCATCGCCTGTGCGTTGACGCGTCAATCACGGGCCCGTGAACGCAAGCCTAACTCATTCATCTGCAGTCTTATAGTATTACACACCACTTGTGTCAACTTTCAACTATCCCTCTCCCCAAAAAATGGTTAAACGAAAGGTGGACTGTTTTCAAGACAGGTGGGAGGCAGCGTATATGTTCGCAGATGTAAAGGACAAAGCTGTGTGTCTTCTGTGCAGAGACAGTGTGGATGTAATGAAAGAATACAACCTAAGAAGACACTATGAAAGGAAGCACCACGACAGATACAAGCATCTGGACACGACACAAAGGCTGCAGAAGGTACAAGAGTTAAAAAGAAGCCTGGTGTCACAGCGGGCTGTGTTCTCTAAACCTAAATCACAAAGCGAGGCTGCTGTTAAGGCCAAGAGGTTGCAAAATCAGCCCGGCACTTTACCGAGGGGGGATTTGTCAAAAACTGCATAATTAAAGTTTGTAACGCCATGTGCCCAGTAAAAAGGCAAGCATTTTTAAATGTGAGCCTGAGCCGAAACACCATTGCTGACCGCGTGCGTCACCCTGCTCCCAATCTCCAATAACAGCTTGTGGGAAGGGGAAAAGATTTCATTGCATACTCCCTTGCTGTGGATGAGAGCACCGACACTTCTGATACTGCCCAGCTGTCAATTTTCATCCGTGGAGTGGACTCAAGCCTGCGGGTAACAGGAGTTTTGGGGATTACGCTCAATGCATGGCACAACTACGAGGAAAGTTCTCTTTGAAGAGGCGTCCAGATGTGTAGATAAAATAGGGCTGCCGTGGGATAAACTTGTGGGACTGACAACAGATGGAACGCCTGCAATGTGCGGTCAAAAGAGTGGATTGGATTTCATAATTAATATTGTTTTATAGGCAATACTCTATAGGCCTTGTCAGTTCCAGATTCAATATGTGCAATAAGGTCATTTCAATAAATTTTCAATAAACGTTGAACCCAAGCCCTCGACTTGTTGCAATTTTTTTAATTTGAGTTTAACACCCCTGAGTGACTCCTGCACTGCACATACATGCCCCATCTTCAACTTTCTTTCAATAAAGTAAGGCATGTAATTAGAGTTACAGTTACACACAAGGTATGATACTCTTGTTATTTTTTTATTTGTTATTTATCCTTCTATTGTAAGCGTATTGCTCAATGTAGCAGGTAAGGAATAGACGAACATGTCAGGTAAGCTAACAGTTTTGTTTCCATCATGCTGGACATCGCCTTTCTTTCATTATATTGGCTTGGCACGAGTAGAACCAGCCATTCGTCATAATGTTAGGCTTACAATAGAAGTCTCAAACATAACAAGAGTGTCATACCCTGTGTGTAACTAATTACATGCCTTGCCTTTGTTGACCCAGTATGGTAGAAAGTTAAAGATGGGACATGTATGTGCGGAGCAGGGGTCACCATAGATCCACGGGAGTCACTTGCAGGTTGAATGTTCTCGTGGGATTTCAAAGTATCTTGATAATTCAGAAAAAAATGACCACGAAAAACATAAAAAAATTTGTCAGAAAAACAGGAAATAAAATAAATTACTCAGAAAAAAAACAAAGGTTTATTTTTTTTAATGCGCTTAATACGCTTCCGTAGGAAACAATATGCCCTTTATGTAAAGAGGCAGAATGTGTGGAGGTTCATGCAGGAAGACCAGAACTCAAGTCTTGTCAAAAATCTGCAATTAATGTTTGCTTTAAAAAAACAAAAACAAAAAACATGATGTTTGCCCAACCTTTACCAACCTTCCCGAACACTAACCAAGGTCTAACCTGAACCAACCACAACCAGCCAGTGCTGCAGTAGCTCAGGCTTGGGAACTGGAGGGTGGCCAGTTCAAGTCCAGTGCAGACCACAGCATGAAGCATAGACCGGATAGCTGTAGAGGTGCCAATTCAGCTTGTGGTCATTGACCTCCTAGCAAACCCCTAACTCGCCGCTATGTGGTGCTACAAACACATTTGCAATGACATGTTGGAAGTGTTTTTATGGTGGTATTTCAGACCTATGTGTGTTAAAAAAGAATTGAGGCATAGATAAAAGTGAATCTTCTTTCATATATTTACCATAATGACAATCCTTTCAAATGATGCTGTAGTTACCATGCAAATATTTTGTAGAAAGAAAGAAGTTTGAAAACATTAGGACCGAACATGAAATGAACATAATCTGAGGGATGTTGCTGACACTGTCAGTGTTGTTGTCTGGCGCTGTTATCCTGATATTGCAAAATGAATTTCACGCACACACACACATATAAAACAGGCAGTGAGAGTGAGGTCAGTATGAATTTTGTGTAACTTAAAGGCCCTGAAAATCTATTTTTCAATCAGCTTCTTGAGTAGTACAATGAGTGATGTAATCCTAAATGAAAACACAATTCCTGCCTTAATTGGAGCATTTTGGTTATTTCAAAAGGTGGTCTGTTTATATAACAATATTTCAATCAAAAATGATAGTCATGGTTTATTTATGTTTCCAGGTCAATCCAATCTGATCAAAGCACACTGACACAGTCCAGATCCTGAGCTCTGAACTCTAAATACCTAATGAATGGTAGGTTATAGAGACATATTTAAAATTTAAAACAAAGTTTCCAGGAGCTTTAGGACATAAAATACTTCCTGCTGATGTCTGTGGCCAAGATATTGTTAACGTGTGCAGATATCTTGCACAACTAAAACAAACAAAAAAATACCACAACATCAGCCGTGTGATGAATTATAACCTCAGAGGCTGGTGCAGTTTCACTGCACATAGCGAGAGAGAGAGAGTATGTGTTTGTTCATCCACAGTCCAACATGGTGCCCAGACAGGTGACCTTTTTACCTCACGTCATGGCATGAAAGATGCAACCTGCTGCTGTATGAATTCTGGGTAACCTTGCCCCGTAGGCAGGACATGCCTAAGTATAGCCACATGCAGTGTGATAGGTCAGGAGGCGGCGTACTCGTCAGGAAAGACTGACTCTGTGATTAAAGCATCCTCGTGTCCTGCTCAAACCTGTGTTTGCATTTCAAGAAACGTCAGTAAGAAACCATCCTGAATTTTTGCAAAGAGTGTGCACACTCGGGAATCATGACGATGTGATCTGACGTTAAGTGAAGCTGGACAGGGTTTTTAGCACGCTGAGAGGTGGAAAAGAGCAATATGGAAAGGGCTGGAGGCGTGCTGGCACCTGAGCCTGAAGTGAACTCTTCCAGCGTATTCCAACTTCCCGTAGTGTCACTCCTGCAGGGTGGACGAGCATAATTATATGACGGACAGATCAGAAGTCGGCTCAGACCTCTGCATGATTCAGTCAATATTTATACATCTGCTCCCAATTGAGATCTTGAATAACTACAATGATTCACATGCAAAGGACAATCTGAGTCAATCTTGGGTGGATGCTGGGATCTCTGTGTTTTATTTAGGGTTATGTAAAACAGTTGAGTCATAAATTAGAACAGAAACAGACAGTGCGCGGTGCTTTTCCACGACCGCTGCTGAAACACAGATAGAGATGAGCGTGAGAAGCGTCGCAGAAAGTGCTGTGACTTGCAGCATATTACTTTGGATGTCAGCAGTTTGATTGTAATTAAATACTAAACTGGTGCCCTACTTTTGCCCAACTTTGGCAGCCGAGCACATAATCTCAGCGCTGCCGGGGTGAAGGACATGATTAATGACACGAGCGTCTAAAACCAAGACAAAAGTCTGTGTCATCTATTGCTTTTGTTTGTTTGTTGATGTTTTTTTGTTTTTTTACCCCACCTCCTCTGTGTGTCGGGGGTGTAGTTTTTTTTTTCTTAACACCCGTCTCAGCTGTGATTTATCTCCCAGTTGTGCGAATGCTTCACACAGTAGTCTAAAATTAAAAATGGGATTTTTCTTAAAGAAGAGCTGGAAACACTTGAGTAACATAAACTAGAACATGGCTATTCTGAGGATACGTATTATTACTTGGTTTTATCCTTTTTTCATTAGCTTTCAAACACAATTAGCCTCCTCCCTCCTGCCTCGCTGTCATTTCTTTGATAAATCGTACTTAATCTCCGTACCGGGCTAAACAAAGGTTAAATAAAGTAAAAAAATACCCCGGTGATGCTCTGTCAGTGATGAATGACTTGTTCTGTTTTCTGATCTTCTGATGTCAGCAGATACTGTAGCTTTGTGTTTAATGGTGTGTTTGTGGCGTCCTTGTTGTTGCTGGTCTTATTTGTTATGCTGTTTGCTCTCCACAGTTCTCAGTGTGTGTCCCGCCAGCTCCTGTCTGTCCTACTTTACTGTCTCCTTCAATATCGTGATTGTTTTATTATCCTGTCAGACTGTTGTCTGGCCTCTCTGCTATTCTGTTTGTTTGTTTGTTCACATTTTCACTATTGCCATACTATAACTGCAAATTAAAATCAATAAAATAAGCAGATTTTGGTCTGTTCAAATTAACCGTTTATGCTTCCTGCTGTCAAATAGAAATGACTTAATAACTTACTGATTTATTAAGATAAAACAACAACAAGCTACATAATGACTTAAAGCTGGTATAATCAAAATTTCTAAGTAAACACTAAATCAAATGACCATGTGTATCTGGTCAATTTGCACAAAGCATCTTAAGCTGGCAGGAGGTCATGGAGTTTTAAAGGGGACCAAAGCAGCGGCGTGACCGCGACGTGCCCAGTGGGGTTTTGGCGTCTTAATGATATGCTCACCAGCCTTTGCACTTGCCCTAACAAAACTTCGTGAAGCATTTAAGTGTCTTTCAGTTCATTTTCTGGTGTGTGACTTTAATGTTTTGGTTCAGTCCCAGCAGCATCTCCGATTTTGTTTTTGTTTTTTTACTATTGTGACCCATGGACATTGATGTCATATGACTGTGCGACACTCATTATCAATTCACCCCTTTGTAAATGCTCCTCCATGCCTCCATGCTCCACATGTTGACGTTGCCAATAAGACAAGACAAGCAAGCCCATCACAATATTGGTGGAAACTCCGAGGTAAATGTGGAGGGACCCACAAGACGGCAACACAGATCTTCTCTGCCAAGAATTCTACTAACCAACGTAAACGTGTTGCATAATAAACTAGACCACCTCCCTGGATCAGGTTCACACTATAAAATTACTAGTTAGCAACCAAAGTTTGATTAAAAGATGTTTTGTATCTACAGTCCACATAACCAAAGTAAATATAGCCGTTTAATAGTGTAGCAAACAAAGATTTAAAAAATAGCCTTAAAATCTCTCAAATATCTCGCAGCATTGCAGTCCACCAATCACTAAAATGAATGAAATTGGGTACAAAAAACCTGTTTGTTATGTTCCTGAAGAAAAACATTTCATCTGACAACAAAGAAATGAAAACAACTTTGTTCGTTTTGACATAATTACCAGATCAAACTCATTTCTAACCTTAATTTCTCAACGCATGAAACCGGTGACTTTAAGAGGAACGTGTCAGATGCTGATGTGCAGTCTGTTTGTTGGTTATTAAAGTCCATAATTTCCTTGTGAAGCAGAATAACAACACGAGGACAAAACAAGGACACACTGCCAAGGAAAGGCAATTTTTGGGAGACATAAATTTTGGTGTTTCACTGGTAGAAGCTGCCCGTCTTCCTGCAGATAGCCTCGTTTGTTTGTGGTTTTTGTGCTGGTGCCTAAAATTGATTTATAGACACAGAATTTTATCAGGAACTATGGACAGCCGGATCTTCCCTAAATTGATAAGGCCGATCAGAATGATGAATAATTGGAAAACCTGCACTGGACAGCAACACTGAGACGATGATTGATTCCAAAGAGTTTATTTGCTTGTTTTTGAGCTTTTACACCCGAGGCTTATTTCATAGTCAGGATGACAGTTGTGCAGCACAAAACCTGCCCATAAACCAGGAAATTCACCCTCAGCAGTGACAGGAGTCCACAAATTTGGCCTCCCACTCACTGTCAATAAAGCCAGAGAAAGTCTGTGTGTGATGACAGCGCAATTTGCTCTTCATCTAAAGCGAACAGTTGAAAAATCAAACAAGAATCCACCTTCAGGGTGGACTTTGAAAAACGCTCCTGTTGCCACAACATTTACAAAACATTTCAGACCTTAATTTGTGCTCAGTTTCTCTTCCTAAATGATAGAGATTAGGAAACGCCAAGGCAGTCATTGAAGTTGAAGACAAAAGACACCAAGCTGTCCTTTCTGTCTCACACAAAAGCAAAATCACCTCAATAAAACTTGTTCTCTCTCCTCCTTTGAAGCCAGCCTCTATAAATAACTTCCCAGTGGTATTACATGGTGGGACTGCAGAGAAAACCGAGCTAAGAGTGCCCTCTACGTGCAGGCTGAAGCTTTGCATCTCCAAATGTGGCATACAGCCATACAAAAAGGCTCAAGCTATACACTGAATATATAGAATCAGGCATGTCTCACAGATATTGCGTCAAGACTGCTTCTGCACAGTTAGCTCAAATTCTGATTGGTGAAACATTTTCCCTTTCATCTGCCTCTTAAGCAGCTGAGAAACTGCATTTTTCCATATGGGCTCAATATTAAGAGCATTTAAGGTGAAAGTCGGAGAGGGGGGGGGGCTTCACATTCTCAATGCCCCTCTCTAAGTGCAGTGTCATCAGAAGTTAAGTGGGAAGACAGGCCAGATCAAAGCAGTAAAGCAGATCTTCACCGTCTGACTTCATCTCAGCTAAACCCAGAGAAACCCAGTCACAACCTCATATGCTCAAGAAAAGAAGAAGATTTTCCTTCTGGACTCATTATTCCCTCCAGCACTGGATGATGCTACAAAAAGCAGTCACGCTCGTGTAACCCTAATCAAAGCACTCGGTTTAAAGACTTGTTTGGTTAATATGTCTATTAGAGAGCTATAAAAACTGCAATTAGATGGAAAATCTGGAGTCAGTGTCAAAATCCCAGCTGATTTTCAGCAGTGAGATTACGGAAAAGAAAGGGACCTAAAAAAAACCCTGCACCGACTCTTGCTGATGAACTGAATGAATTAACAGTCAGAACAAAGAAGACTATCGACATCATGAGGAAAGAGTTACATAAACATATGAGCACACAGCATGTGGATTGTAAAGATCTGGATGTTCGGATATTTCATCTTATATAAAGCAAGTTTTAGTTCATATTTGGGTGCAATATTTATAGTATATATTTTACACATTTCGGCCACAGGGAAATGAATGATGTCATATAAAAAAGTTACATTTGAGATAAAACAGACATAAGAGTAGTGCAGCTTTTAAATGAATAAAGAAACGTTTTAAATAGGACTGTGAAGTTAAGGAAAGCCAAATGATTTTAAAGCCATAAATCAGAAATTAGCAGAAAATTGTAAGAGCATTTCTAAAATTGTGAATTAAAGTGGCGTCACAGAGTTTTCCTAGTGTGACAAATCGTTCAGTGTAGTTCAAGAAGCGAACCCAAATGCGAGGTGAAGGTAAGAGAACAAAACGTATCTTCAATAACTTACAGGACAGGATTGTAAAGCAAGGGGCAACCTCTGTGGTTGTGAAGTGAAGCTCGTTTTTAGATTAGCCAGAAGGCGGCAAAGGCAGGACTGCCAAGGTGGCGACAGCCAGAGCCATCACACTCTGACCTTCACATATGGACCTTCAGAAACCTGTGGGTGACATCATACAATCTCCATATTTATACTGTCTATGTAGTAAACACAAAAAGTGTCTGAGAAGTCAAAGCAAAAACAAATCCACCAATCAAAGAAAAGTCCAATAAACAGTCCAATGATGGAAAAGATACAAAACTTGGATACACTATACTGACAGGAACACAAAGCAGGACTGGGGAACAGATAACAGACAACCTGAAGTGATACCGAAGAACGCAGGGAACAAATACACAAGTGAAGGCAAGATGACAAGACACAGGTGAAACAAATCAGACTGGAAGAGACAATGAAAACTGGTGGGAAACAACAACAAGGGAGGATTAGAAAATAAAACAGGAAATGATGAACAAGAAACCAAAAACAATGACACGGGGTGGGGGTTAGTCTGTAGCGGATGTAAATGTAGAAATCACAGCATGACAACAGAAAATGATTGTAAACAGTAAATGTGGCACCCTGATAGCTCAGGTGGTAGACTTGCCACATGTACAAAGACTGAGTCCTTACTGCAACAAGTAGGTCACCACAGCAGGTCCACAGCAGGTCTGCAATACTACATGAAACACCCGTGTTTGGGTGGGTTTAGGCACAAGAACTTCATGCTTTGGGTTTGAAAGAAATATGTTAATCCAAGTGAAGTTATCCCCGGGGATGTGCCATGTAGTGAAGTGAGTATGTTGTTCCAGTTCCAGCCCATGCACCTTTGATGCATGTCAACCCCTCTCTTTCTTTACTCCCTTTCTTAAACCCTCCCTACATAATGTGAAATCGCTGAATAATAGTGCTGCTTCATCACTTGTTCTTTTGGCTTGAGGTGGAGGAATGTGTAGCTGTCCATCAGCAGAAAGTTTTAGACGACCTTAAGTAATTTGAAGGTGCAATTATGTAAGATTGGACTGGAATTATAGTTCAAGACTATTGAATCACCAGAAAGTAAAGACGTAACTGCTATGATGTTATGTCAATGACATCTGGTATTGTATAGCTTACTAATGTCAGTTCCTTGCAAAAAATGCTTGTGCCTCGAGAGACCAGAGTGAGTCAGGGGGATCTAGGAAGAGACAGCAGGGGCAGAGTCAGAGCTTCTTGAGGGATAAGCACCTAGAGTCACGCCGGATTCGTCTCTGATCTGGAGCTGTTTACCGGCAGGAGGAGGGTTTATTTTTGGGATTAAAAAGTGGATTTATCTTCAATCTCGATTCTCAACCTGTCTGCAGCAGTCTGTAGGCAGCCAAATCTCTGTCATTCATGTTTAGACAAAGGCTGGACAAAAAATTGCTTGGAGAAAAGTGAGGGAGGAAGTTGGTCTACCTGTTCAAAGGGTAAAACTACGTCCTGGTTACTTGATTACAGCTTTACTTTATTATAATGAACTAAATTAGTATAGCAATAAATGATCCTAACTCATTGAGGGTAGGAAGAGATGAAATTTTGCCCCTTTATTTTTTTATGTGTCCAGGAATTACCCACTGCCCTTTAAATATTGTTCCTTAAATTCTTAATGGTGCACTATGCAATTTTTATATATCAACATTTGACTGAGAAAGAGGTCTCATAGTGACGAAACCTACAAAAAGTGATCATTCAACTCTGCATTTTATCTTCTCTCAGCTCATTGTTTTGATTTTAATGCATTTATTGTTGATTCAGTTTCACTGCTGTCATCGGCATAATTTCAACAGTATTTATCCAAAAAGCTTCGATGAACCAACTGTACACTACCTTTCACAGTTAGTGATTAGGTGGTGAACATAATGGAACATTTAAAAGGTTAAGAACTGCAAAAGTAAATAGTGTTCACTCACTAACACAACTTCATAATAATGCTAGTGTTGATCTGTGTCAGCTGGATGTACAATTAGGCAACTGCTGTTGCGTTACTATTGTGTTTACAGCTTGTTGCCCTCAAATGGTCAATAAAATCAATGAATACAAATTCAGATAAATGCATTTTTAAAAAAGTTCTATAATTAACATGTATTAGTAGGAATGTTTGCTATAGTTTGCATTTTTCAGCATTTTGCTGGCTTGGTCCGATTCATTTCCAGTAAAAGTCAGACTCCTTGCCCCTTTAAGATCAGGATAATGTCTTTTCAAAGTGTCTTCCTGACACTAAAGTACAGTGCGATCCAGTCAGACAGTGGCAGAACACTAGCAGGAGAACGAACAGCCAGTTCTTCACTCTACAACCTGGTGCTGGAGCAGACAGATGTGCTGATATGCCATCTATAGCCGCAGGCCTTTTCTGACTTCTAAAGGCTTCCGCTGTCAAAGTGGGGCGCCTGGGAGTGCATGACACAAAAGTTAAATGAAGGTTAAATGGAAGCACTTCAAAGTGGGAGATCTCCACAGAAAAATAACGGAGGAAAGGTTAATGTGTGTCTTGTTGAGACACCAGAGCAGCTTGTAGCTTTTAGGCATAACGGTTTGAGGTCCAGTTTGGGTCAGAACGCCTTGGGGCCGCCGTTTATTGGTTTCATTCACACAATTGCTATATGCAACGTGACAACAGGGTTGTTCACGGATGCTTGGAGAGCATTTTTCTTCCAAATCAGATTTTCCTCTGTTTTAGCTTCAGTACATATTCTGTGAGACTAGAGGCACATAATATTAGCTTTGTACTTGCTGAGGCAGTTTGTAATTATTAGCTTTTGATATGACAGATGCTCCTCAGTGATTTCTGAAAAGCAGAGAAGCCTCATGTCTTAAATATTTCATTGGTTCCACAAGTCAACAGTTTTGCTGTGATGCAAGGATTCATTTTCTTGTCAAAAGTAAGTCACTGCACCCAAAAAGTTGTTCGTATGGAGTCCAAATTCTTTCCAACTGCTATCAGCTGTATCCTTATATTAACCCTTTGGGGTTAGGGTTAGGGTTGCTTTTGCAATCATGGGCGATTGCTTGGACCCCACAGGGTTAAATGGGAGATGAGAGTGTTACCAATCTTCTCACCTAACTCTTGGTAATTTAGCAAGTTGAGACGTTTAGGATAAAAGAAACTCTCAATATTCAATGTGCAGCAGGTCAAAAATATATCATGAAATATTGTCATTGACGATAATGATTGGATGTGATGAAAATCTCTAAAGCAAAACTTCATTTTAATTTAAAGACAGAGAATGTTTGAAATGAACAACTGTTATCCGACCAAGTCTAAAAGCAAAATTGTCTCTATCTATTCAGAACAGAGACTCCAAAGCTAAGCAAAAAGTCTTATAAAGAAGGGTGAGTCATGAAAAGTCGTACAAACTGGGATACCAATGCACACATTCAGTCTGAGGGAATTGATTTCTGGCAAATTGTTGGGTTTGCCAGAGGCTCTGCTCTTTGAGGGAGTGTTAAAAGAATCCAAGCAGCAAAGATTCTGCTGCGAGACCCGATCCTGTTTTAATAAACAAGTACTTAGACTTTAGATCTACATTTATTTTAATTAACAGGCAATTTTTTTTGGAAATAACGAAAATACATGAAGACTTAAAGTGTTTACATGAGGGAATTCATGGATACGGCATGAAAGACGTGTGATACATGTGCCTGCTGCTTCTACCCAGATACGCTTTCACAGTAAAAGAGGAGGAGGAAAGAAATAGAAGCTGCCAAATGGTCAACATGAAAATGTTTTCATGTTTTGATGTTTGTGCAGAAAAAGAGCTAGGAAAGGAAATCACAGGATTGAGAGCAATTGGAAGCAGGTAGATGTCAGGCAATTACCAGCTTGATGCCACATCAAAAGAATGGTAACATCTCCATTGGGACGCCTGCATCCCTTCACTATTTAACCTATTATCACAACATTGTTAGTGAAGTGCGGCTGGCCTGTATGCCAGTGTGACAGCCAATTGCCAATCAACAGGACTCAAAGGCAGACGACCTGAAACTCGGCAAATACAGGGAATAGAGTTTGACACTGTTTTGAAGGTCATCTTCTTCTGCATTCAAACCCCAACAGCCCCCTCCCTCCCTCACCATGGGGTGCCTGGTCCTGCTGAAACGCCTATCACAAGAAACTGGAGAGGCTCATTGTTCTCTCCTCTCCCGATGACCCTTACCGCCCCATTAAAATCTAGCCTGAAACTCTGCCTGAGGGTCTACAACCATCATCGGCACGTGCAGCCTCATCAAAGCATTGCATGCTAATGAGAGAGCGAGGGGGGGGGGAGGAACTCGGAGAGGTGGAGGGGGTCCAGGTTTGCATCTTTAAAATGTGGGTTGGGGTTGGTTACCAGGCAGAATTAATGACAGACACACTCACACTTGATTATTAGCGAGTTTGATGCCGGAGGAGAGCAGGACGAGTTGTACTTTGAGTGTAATGAGAGCTGCTGGTCCCATCCAGGTGATCTTGTGTGCTGACTGTTAATGGAAATACACACAGATTTTCACCTGGTAGTTTGTTGTATTCTGAAAAATCTACAATTACAATTTCTGTGCTGATTAAATTAAGCCGGGCGCACACTGTATCCTGACTGAGCTGTACCCACATGGTATATTGTATATATTGTATTTCATTTATAATTTTTGGCTTGAATAGAGATGCATATATTTTGATCAAGCTTTCTTCTGGATGGACATTAAATATATTTACATAAAACGATTTAATCTTAACTAAAGTGAAATGATCTAAATATACAGTATATAAATATAGATCTACCCTATACAAAAGTGTGAACTTAGTGAGCTACAAAAACTTTGATTGATTTTAACAAATTTAAAGTCTTTTCAGTCAAACTCCAGAAAAGTGGGTCATTATTTTTCTTTTGGAATATGACCCAAAATGAATACCCCCTCCTCGAATTGTGCCCTGTACACCCAAAACTTTGTCTTGCATGACGCCCCTGAGTGGCAAAATAAAGGCAGATTCGTCTGTCCATTTTTTATTAAATTTCTAGTTTTATTTGTTGACCTTTCAACATTTGCCAGGAGCCAAGTCAGTCGCAGCAGCTCCACACAGTCCAGAAATGAGTGTCACCACGTGCAGATCGCTGGAAGGATAATATGCACCTTCCATAGCAGCCACCAGATATTATTGAACATTTACCGATGGGATATAAAAAATAGTTTCCAGTGTGAATCTTTTTTTTCTCTTTTAATAAGTATCACTGCAGTAAGGTATTACGTTTTTTTAACCAGTAAATCCAGCATGATTCCTGTCTAAGTAGCAGAATAACCACTTCTTCTTGGAAGGGAAACCTTTTTAATGTCTTTGTAGAGTAAAGGAAAGGTAAGGAAATAGAGTGATTATTTTTTAATTTGGGTGCTGAGGGCAAGTCCATATTTTTTTAATAAGTATATACAGTGTAGCGGAAGAAGGGTGTCTTATAACATATAGAAACCTGGTAATCTCACCGATGGTAAATGTCTGTACTCATAGCATCTTTCTAGACTTCCGACCACTAAAAGTGCTTTTTTTATACTACATATCTGATTCATACACTGATGGCATCAGCTGCCATGTAAGGTGCCAACTGCTCATCAGTTATAGGAGCCAGGCATGTATACACATTCACACACCGATGGTGCAGCCTTCAGTAGCAACTTGGGGTTCAGTATCTTACCCAAGGACACTTCGATAGGCAGACTGGAGGAGCCGTGGATCGAACCGCCGATCGTCTGATTAGTGGTTGTCCCTGAGCCACAGCAGCCCTGATGTGCTGCCTTTGAATAATTTCCCTTTAGCAGCAGCAGAATGTGTCAGCTTGGTTCAAAATTCAGTGAAACAATAAAAATCACAGAGAGTCATGTGTCATATTCGGATATATATTTTATTTTGCTACTGTGACAAGGTGATAACATTGTTAGAATTACAAAAACAATCAGTTTTCAATACCCGTGTGGTACTTTTCTTTGCTCTGACATGTCGGCTGCAGAGGTAGTGGAAAGACTGACACAATCTGAAAAACGGTCTAATGCAATTACCCTGATGAGAAAGTACGCGGCACGTCTGCTACTGGAAGGACATAACGGACTGAGTTCAGATTGCTGAGACAAACTACTACTAGTACTAAGGTCCAAATTTGAACACAACTTCCCTAAACATACTTCATTAAGTGTACAAAGCCCTATAAACACAATATATAGCAAATGTTGACAAAGACAAAATCCATTGACATGTTTAGACTATATCTGGCGTTACACTCGATTTGTTCATGTGGTGACGCAGACAGATGTGAATTTTGAATGAGTGGCAACGTGCAATGATAACAATTGACCCTGAATGTTCCAAAAGTTGGAGCAACACAATATCACCATGTTCACAAAAAGCCATTTATAATGGTGAGTATGGCACAATAAGGCACAGTTAACTTAACAGCCAGCGTCCTCCCAATAGCAAACCACCTTTGTATTCAGTCAACCCCAACATATGCTGATCTTCATAGCACATCACCACAAACAAAACAAAAATGGAAAATTTAAGGGAGAAATGATGGAGGCAGAAATGATCCAACTGGTTCAATCAGCAGTGACTTGCTTATTTAAAACAACACTTTCTAAAATGGAGTTCTGAAAATCCTGAATTCAATTAACCAATTTTCAAAACTTCTGATATACAGTGGGTACGGAAAGTATTCAGACCCTTTTAAATTTTTCACTCTGTTTTATTGCAGCCATTTGCTAAAATCAAAAAAGTTCATTTTATTTCTCAATTAATGTACACTCAGCACCCCATCTTGACAGAAAAAACAGAAATGTAGAATTTTTTGCAAATTTATTTTAAAAAAACCTGAAATATCACATGGTCATAAGTATTCAGACCCTTTGCTTTGACGCTCATATTTAACTCACATGCTGTCCATTTCTTCTGATCCTTCTTGAGACGGTTCTACTCCTTCATTGGAGTATAACTGTGTTTAATTAAACTGATAGGACTTGATTAGGAAACGCACACACCTGTCTATATAAGAACTTACAGCTCACAGTGCATGTCAGAGCAAATGAGAGTCATGAGGTCGAAGGAACTGCCCAAGGAACTCAGAGACAGAATTGTGGCAAGGCACAGATCTGGCCAAGGTTACAAAAGAATTTCTGCAGCACTCAAGGTTCCTAAGAACACAGTGAACTCCATAATCCTTAAATGGAAGAAGTTTGGGACGACCAGAACTCTTCCTAGACCTGGCCATCCAGCCAAACTGAGCAATTGTGGGAGAAGAGCCTTGGTGAGAGAGGTAAAGAAGAACCCAAAGATCCCTGTGGCTGAGCTCCAGAGATGCAGTAGGGAGATGGGAGAAAGTTCCACAAAGTCAACTATCACTGCAGCCCTCCACCAGTCAGGGCTTTATGGCAGAGTGGCCCGACGGAAGCCTCTCCTCAGTGCAAGACATATGAAAGCCCGCATAGAGTTTGCCAAAAAACACAGGAAGGACTCCCAGACTATGAGAAATAAGATTCTTTGGTCTGATGAGACGAAGATTGAACTTTTTGGCATTAATTCTAAGCGGTATGTGTGGAGAAAACCAGGCACTGCTCATCACCTGCCCAATAAAATCCCAACAGTGAAACATGGTGGTGGCAGCATCATGCTATGGGGGTGTTTTTCAGCTGCAGGGACAGGACGAACTGGTTGCAATTGAAGGAAAGATGAATGCAGCCAAGTACAGAGATATCCTGGAAGAAAACCTCGGTTCACCTTCCAACAAGACAATGACCCTAAGCACACAGCTAAAATAACAAAGGAGTGGCTTCAGAACAACTCTGTGACCATTCTTGACTGGTCCAGCCAGACTCAGAGCCCTGACCTAAATTCAATTAAGCATCTCTGGAGAGACCTGAAAATGGCTGTCCACCAACGTTCACCATCCAACCTGACAGAACTGGAGAGGATCTGCAAGGAAGACTGGCAGAGGATCCCCAAATCCAGGTGTGAAAAACTTGATGCATCATTACCAAGAAGACTCATGGCTGGCTGTACTAGCTCAAAAGAGTGCTTCTACTCAATACTAAGCAAAGGTTCGGAATACTTATGACCATGTGATATTTCAGTTTTTCTTTTTTAATTTGCAAAAAGATTTCTGTCAAGATGGGGTGCTGAGTGTACATTCATGAGGAATAAAATGAACTTTTTTGATTTTAGTAAATGGCTGCAATGAAACAAAGAGTGAAAAATTTAAAGAGGTCTGAATACTTTCCGTACCCACTGTAAGGGCAAACATTCATTATGAAAGCACACAATCCAGAGACAAAATTGAAATTCAGAACATCATTGAAATGAATTTGGTTAGTAACAACACTACAAAAACTGCAAAGTTCATTCTGATACAAGTCGTACATCCTGCATATTGATTTCACACATCACTATACAGTTGTTAAAACAAGTGAACATTTATGAGTGCTTACAGAAATGATACAGGAGGGGTGAAACTATTTAATCATTTAAATTTAACTAAGCTAAATTTGGTCTTAAGCAAACCTCAAAACAAACATCTGTTTTCACACTTACAAAGAAACAAAACACAAAATACATGAGATGCTAATCAATATCATTGATAAGGCTATGCATGTGAAATTCAATCAATTATCTATATTTGAATAAAATCATTATGTATCTTAGAATAAATGTTTTAGACCAAAAATACAAGAACAAATCTCATGGTTTTGCAGCACTAACAAGAATACCATCAAATTTCAAGCACATGTTATTTACTACACATCATGACCAGAGAGGCATGTTAAGGACCTCTACAGCAGCAGCTCCCTTCAAATGAAACAACTACTTGAGACCTTTAAATATTGTTAATCATCTCATAACACCTTAGATTTATCCTGCGACTCCTTGGGGGTTCCCGACCCCCAGGTTCAGAACTTATTGATTATACAGAACATGGAGCATGATTCATAAACTCTAAATGGATGAAAAAAAGAAGGTCCATCAAACCATTACATTTACTTTTACATAGACATACAAAGTAATTCACTGACAAAACCGCCACCAAAAACAGTACTGAAGTTACCCCCAAAAGTGAAACCCTGAATGGTAATTAAAAAAAAAAAAAAAAAAAAAAAAAAAATCCACTTTCATCCACTCCGATTTATGAAAATGAGTGGATGAAAGGGAGGTTGGCTTTCTTTATCTTTTGGTCTGTGTGGTTTGAAACCAGCAGGGGGCAGTGTTATTTGGTAGAAAGTGATTGTACAGCAGTCCTTATCTCTCATCGAGAGTCATCATGTACAATAAGTATAGTGACGTCTTGATTTTTGTAAATGAAGGTCAAGTTAGCATTCAAAGTGTTGATGTTATTCATTAAGCAAAAGCTATAAAGAATACAGACATACTGTCGAAAAACAGCATGAAATGCTGGTGAACTAAGTGGATTATGGGACTGAATCTGAATAGTTAAGTTAAAGTCACACGTGTTAAATAATAAACCCGGTTTGTCCACATGATGATGGGACACAACCAAGACTAGCTCATCTCAAAATGGTTCAAAAGAACTCTTAAAGACGTCAAGAGCTTTGTTAAACAAACAAAAGTGTGCAAATCTTTCCAACTAATCTTATTTACAGTAAATGGCATAGCAAATATTCTCAACGATGCTCCGCCATTAGCTTTAGAATTCATCCAGACGAATACAACAACGACTGAATCCTCCAAGGAGATTTCACAGCTACGTAGAGTTTGCTTGGCATGACTCTTAAGTGGAACATGGTTGAAAACCTTCGCTACACAGCTGGAAATCCATTTTCATGACAACACATTCAACTATTCAAAGCTCAAAACAAAAGAAATGAGGACAATAACATTGTTCTTTGTTCATGACTGCTTTGATAGATTACATTTGTTATTAAAATGTGTTTGGCTTTGTTAGGACATCCGAGACGGCAATTGAGCTTGAGATGAAATCTGATCAGGACACTCACAAAAACACATGGAATGGATAGAATATTGAACAAAAGTGACATTTACAGCAACATTTAGACTGCTACATAATACAGTATGTTCATCTGGTACATTTTTGCACACAATACAAACATGTAGTCTTATTAGCATCAGTAATTAGTAGTATCAGTACTATTCCATACTGGTGTGTTAATGATGTTAGTGAATTAGTTCATGAAAAGACTATATAGAATAACAATACTTAATCTCATAGCTTTAACATTTGAATACAGAAATGTACAGAGACATATGGAGGAGATTAAAGTGACTTCTTGTGAGTTTTAAAGTTAATCACAGCAAATAAAACAAGTGGATCACATTTAACACCTTAACATAGGTTGAGCTTTGTACAATATTATTGAGTATTCACTGTACAACTCCCCTGCATTTGTTACATTACTTTTAAGGCAATGTATCAGAGAATGAAGTGTCAAGCTGACCACAAGACAAATATTATATTGCTCATTGGGTCTATGTGTATAAAACCCGCTAATATGCAGATGGTTTTTGGTCATTAATACCTTATTAAGGCCCACAGAGGAAATTACATTCAACCAAAATCATTGAATTGCAGCAGTTTTATAAAGATGAGGGATGAAGTATGGCCATTTCTATCATAGTGCAACATGCTGTATACAAGTGCAATATGGAACAACAGACAACTGACAGGAAGCATTTCATGATTTGATCCAAAGTACTAAAGTGGGACGTTTGTGCAGGCTTTACTACACAACATTACAGTGCTCAGACGGGCAGCAAAATAAACGAGCACCAGCGTCACCAGCTGTGTACACATCTGTTCTCTATGAAAAGTGGGAAATGCAGTGCAGTTAGAATTTTGCGTCCTTGCTTTAACACAAATCACCAGCTGGATTAATCATTTCTAGAGCACTGGGACTGCAAACACTGCATTCATACTGTGAACACAAGCAACAAGTTGTTAGGAGTTTTTGCTTCCCATAAAGCTAAGCGACCAACCACATAACCACATTTTTCAAGCTTTTGCTTCTATGAAGTTATTCCAGCCTTTCAAATCTCCCAAAAGAGGCAAAAATGCAACTCATACATCAAATTAATCGTGGCACAGTTAGTAATCAGTGTTACTCACAAAACTTCACCAAGAATAGACACTGGCTGGTATTAGCATCAAACCTGTGCCTTCTACCCATCAAGAAATCATTTTACTGCCTCGTCTTATAAATGTAACCTTTGAATTTTTACCAAGACTTCGTCGTGACGATGATAGATTCAATTTTTAACCATGAATTCAGTTTGCTGGTGCTGTTGCAACAGTGACAACATGCTGACACTGCATTCACGTCATATCGGAAGAATGATGCTTGTTGCTACAGCTTGGAATATTTTAACTTGTTGAAACACAATCAACCAGAAACAAACTGCAGCAAATAATACTTACTTACTTACATATTTACTTATTAAACAGTGCTGATTGTCTGACTGTGAATTCTAATAATCTGCTAACATCTGTGGCTTTGGTGCAATGTTAGCTCTTAGTTGATACAGTTTTAGTTGTGAGCGTACTTTTCCCCCCAATTGCAGTCTTGTATTTACAATAAAATCCGATATGAGGTGAACGTGGCAAAAAGAAAAACATATTTAGTAGTTTACTGTTTTCTGTTCCATTTTCTGACCTCTTCACATGCATACATTATCTTACACTTTTGTCTCTGGTTAATATATCTGTTATACGCACTCTGACAAACAGACATAACAGCTCACAGCTTCTTACAACTCAATTGTTGCTTTGGCAGTAAGCGTTTAGAGAAGTGCAGACAACTGAATAGAACCTGGTCGAACACCGCAAAGCCCCGCTTGGCTTGGAGCTCAGTTTGATCGTGGGACGGTGTTAAAGGGAGGACGAGGAGGCAATGAAAAGGGAAACCAACATCTATGTTGGTTTCAACATCTATTTTGAAACCAACATAGATGTTGGTTCCAACATCTATGTTGGTTTCCCTCTGCATTGCCTCCTCGTCAACAAAAGCAACAGCTAGATGTTAGTCTCCCTCTGCATTTCCTCCTCGTCTTTTTTGTCAACCAGCTCCTCTGACGCCTGGGCTTTACCATCAGCCTCCTTCTGATCCCGAGCACGGTCTGGATCTTCCGTCTCAGTCTGTTTGTACTGTATTTGTATCTCTGCTTGCTTGCGCTCACGGTCTAAGAGTCTGTAGTTGATGAAGTTTCCAATGAAGAGCCAAATACTTGCCACGATCACAACAGCTCCACAGCAAAAATACATGTATTTGTAGTTTTTTGTGATATCGACCAGTTTGCCTGCAAGACAACACAAGGTTTAAAATGTTAAAGTATCAGCACAGTTATAAAAGTGCTCAGTAGAATTGAGATGTAATGTGCAAAAAACGTCAACTATTATAAATCTACACATTCGAGGGTAGCCCTCCATATTCCAGGCTGGCTACCATGGTAGCAATTGCCAACGAGGCACTGTGATTAGTCACTTACCAGCTTCAAAAAACACTACCTTTTTGGTGTGACTGGGTCTTAATCATGTTGTGAAATTGACTAATAGCCAGAAATGCTAACACTTCCTTCCTTCCAGGAAGTAAAAACCAACCTAAGTGAATGAAATGATCTCAGACAAACCTGCTAGTGGTGGACCAATGAGGACCGGGCAGCACTCCACAATGGTGGTGAGTCCAACAGCACTGGAGAATCTCTGAGCCCCAACCAGGTCCATCAGTGTTTCAAAAAGCACTGAGCTAACCATGCCAAAGGCAAAGCCAAAGAACAATGCATACACCACCAGACCGGTGTAGCTTTCCACCAGTGGACAGAGGATGTGGCAGACCCCATTATATAGGACTGCAAAGGCAAAGAAATACTGGATCCTGGGACGGACCCAGCGCGAGTTGGCCAGTAGCCCCATAGATGGCCTGGCAAACATGTCGACAAAAGCCAGAATTGAGAGTAGAAAGGCAGCTGAGTACTCATCCACACCCATGTCCTTAGCATAGGCTGCAAGGAAGACAATAGGTGCAAAGAAGCCGAGGAACATGATGACATTACCAAACAGGTAAATGAGGAAACCACGATGCTTGAAGAGTGTCAGGTCCAAGTATTTGTTGACGGTTTGCCAAACAGTGGTCTTCTCTTTTGTTGTGGTGACAATGGCTAACTCTTCGTCTTTTTTTACTTTGCTAGGTGGCGGTCCCAGAGGCCTCATGAGGGAACCAGCCACACAGCAGTTCAGTAGCAGACCACCCAGGATGAGGAAGCTGCCTCTCCAGCCAAAGTGATTGAAAAGGTACTGGTTGAGAGGAGCCAAGGTGCTGAGGAACACTGGACTGCCTGCCATTGCCAGCCCGTTAGCAATGGGCCGCTTCTTAAAGAAATATTTGCCTATCATCGTCAGTGCTGGTTGCAAGTTGAAGGCTAGTCCAAGTCCTATGAGGAAAGATAAGAGCGGAACATCAGGCTTGCAACAGTTAAACAGATTTTACTGCTTAACTAAACAACCTACATTTTGTTAGATGTAACTGTACCTATGAGCTACCTGCTTTAAGAACAACCTACCAAACACAGGTGATGCATTAAGGTGCTACGTCGTTTTGGCATTATTAGCGATGCTAGCGCAAGTGGCTCAAGGCATTGTCCAATATGCTGGTTTATGATGAAATACCTGCAAAACTAATAACATTCCCATCAGTTAAACACTAATTAGCAAATGACACCATGCTTACATGCTAAACTAAGATGGTAGAAGGTTTTTTTATTTTAGCAGCAATCTCTCTATCTGATTTTCCTTTTTTGAACTACAGTATGAAGTAAAAACAAAAGTACACATAGCATTAAAAGTTGTAATTCTTAACCAGCCAATTAGTGAAATCAGAGTTGCGATAATGATGATAGTTAATGTTATACATTTCACAATTAAGTAGCTGGTGCCACCAAAAAGCCTTTTACACATATCCCATTATTATCCATTATTAATGAACTAATTGAGTCCCTGTAATGAGAAATCAGAGAGATCTGCCCAGAGTGGCCTATTAAAAATCCTTGGTGCACAGTAAGACACAGTTTTCTCTCTACACGTACATATTGATTATTAGAAGGTAGATTCATGTTATTTCATAGAGATTTAAATGTACTCTTTTTTTGGTAATCATACTGCATCTACAGTAGATCTCTGATATATGCTGAACTGATTTCAAGAACAAAATGTCATGAGGTTGAACAAAATCATACCCCTACTGTGAGTAATGCAGCAGCATGATAAAATTAAGGCAAGGACCAAAATAGATTGAATAAACAAAGACATGTTCTTCCTGGAACAAGGTTTTATTTCATTTTTGGGCATATTTGGCTTTATTGACAGTGCAGTAGAGAGAGACAGGAAAGTTAGGGGAGAGAGAGGGGAAGGACATGTAACAGAGAGCCCAGGCTGGACTCAAACTCAGCCACTATGGTAAGAACTCAGCCTTTATGCATGGTACATGCTCTACCAGGTGAGCTTACAGGGAACCAACAGCTATTTTTAACCTACTACTTAGAATTAGAGGCTAATCTAATTAACTCAAAATTGAGTTAATTGGATTTAGATGGACTTACCACCGATGACTCCTATGCAGAGGTAAAGCTGTAACACGCTGTTGCAGAAGGAGGCTAAGATCATGCCAGTGGCACAGAGGCAGCCCCCCATCATAACAATCGGCCTGCAACCATATGTGTTGACCAGTATACTGCTGATGGGACCTAGAAAGAAAAGGGAAGACATTAAATCAAGCTCCATGTCTGATGTTTACAGTAGTCAGGATCACTAAGAGTGAGTGCATAATGATTTAATCTGGTTAGTGCTACATGCCAGCGGAAAACCAGCTTCTATTAATAGCAGCAATCGGGCTGTTTTAGTTCTTAAACAGCACTCTCATCATCGCTCAGATCAGTTAATTTAGATAACTGACTGTGTGCAGACTGTGTGCAGAATGAGAAAAGACTTGCATCTCTTCTATTTAATGTTTTGTTAACATACAGTTTTTATGTTTAGGCAAAAGCAAAGCTGTGCCAGAGATGTTTCTGCCAATCTCTTGAGTTTAATTGAGTTTAATTAGGTTGAAACCAAATCCTCAGTTTAACCATATTATCTAAATGACTTAATTAGTGTGAAAGTGAAAACAAGGGTCAACTATATTATTATTAACAAATTGTCCATAGTAACTATTAGGCCTTGTACATCAACTTCCTTGCAGACTAGATTCAGAGTACCATACTATAGTTGTGCACACTATTACTGTGTTGTAAACTGAAATTGTTGAACAGTATGATATGATATGTAATGAATGTCTGAGGTGTGTTCCTTCATTTTCATTGACCTGATAATCTGCGGGGTGGGGTTTGTTTTTCTAACCTATCAGATCATCAAATTTCTGACTCTCAGAAATGAACTTGCTGTTTAAAGCTTCATCCATTGATTTTTGCCTATCTGGGGGCACAAACACTGACCAATCTACACATCCAAGAAAGATCATTCATTCGATTCATGTTTGTGTCCTTGTGATGAATCTGAAGTCCAGTATTCACTCTACTTTTAGCTCCGGTTTAGTGACCACCAATTATCTGGCTTTTTTGTAGTTAAATGTTAAATCATCTAGTTGCCAACTGTCAGTGTGCTGTTTAGTCAAATGACCCTTGGTTTGTCAGAGTCTAAAACTAAAACACTAAAAACCAAAAACAACTAGCTGAAAGATGCTACAACACTCCATTAAGCTAACAGAAACTGCAATTCTCTGTGGATGTGGAAAACATCTTCGACATGACGGTCATTTGATTAGTGCAGCTTTAAAATGTTAGCATGACTGTGAGGGATGATAACAACATTTGTTGTAATTATAATTTAGCACTGCTTGCATTAAACAAGGCCACGGAATACATAATGGACAGAAAGAGCATTTCCATTAAAATGACCATGATGAGGCAAGTTTCCTTTATACTTATGACTCATCATCTGCACTCTGTTATTACTGGAAGTGTTGTTGAGTCTTCTAACAAGGCAAATTAAAACTATAACTTAAGAAAATCCAATACGCTCTGAGGTAAGAAAGGTTGTTTGTTTGTTTTTAAAGATTTTTTTTGGCCTTTTTGAGTTTTATTTGACAGACAGCTGAAGAGTGACAGAAATGTGGCGACACAGAGATGGGGAATGACATGCGACAAAGGGCCGCAGGCCGGATTCGAACCCTGAGCTGCCGCGACGAGGACTGATCTTTTACCTATAACTCAGCTCACTGAGTTTTAAAGTAAGAATAAGTTTTAGATTACACTGCTGATGTGTTACTTTATGTTGTATTGTCTACATTTTTCTGGTATGAGGAGATTTGATCCGTTTTATATATCTTAGTACATAACATCTGATGAATAATGTGGCTGCTCAAAGCACTTTTTAGCAATCTGTGCATCTCATAATTGACACCTTCCCCTATCCCTTTGCTGAATTTTAAGTACAGGAGGTGTGAATCGAAGAGGGAGAGAGAAAAGTAATGAAAGATGTATTTTTTTGAAATAATGCTCTCATTACCAACCAGAAGATGTATCATATTTCTGCCAGGCCCAGTGCAATTTAAAAAGCCACAACGGGCGAGGAGTCATCTGACTTAATTTGCTCTGCATGAATCTTTTTTCGACCTTGAGGAAAGTTCCCCTCATTTGCATCCACAGCAGTGATCAGTATTCTCGGGGGCTCGGCGGGGACCCGAATCGGCCGAGATGAGGAAGCCCCTGAGCCTGCACATTACATCCCTTGAAAAAGGCTTATCATGTCCTGGCCAGACACAGCGTGGACTTCATTACACAGTGGACAAAACCCCAAACTAAATATAACCACCTAGATCCCAAAAGGAAATGACACATATAGAAATGTGTCTAACAGTTTTTTTCCATGACCCTTTAATGTGAGCTACAGCGAAGAGGCCTGCTACAGCTCATGATGTGAGGATGCTGGCTATCCATCACACTTCAAATAGGATAAAGTCGACAGAAATGGAAGCAAACAACTTTTAAAAGCTGCTCTGCTGAGAGAGACACAGACATGGTTTTCTGAAGTGACTGTGTCTGGCTGCCGACCCATTACACAGGTATTTACAGGGTCATAATGGAGAGTAAATCAGCCCCAGCCTGGTAATAAAACTTTAAAAATATTTTCAGGTTGACATGAGGCTTTTAGGTAATGTTTAGATCCGTGTAACAGCAAGCAGCATCAACTGGTTGGGTTAAAGAAGTGGGCAAGCGTCAAACCCCAGATTCAGGAGGAGCAATGTGGATTCCTGGCCGTGGAATAATGGACCAGACGGAATCTCACGGCGCAGCCGAGGTGAGGAGGGCTTCCGGTTTTGGCACCTCAGGATTGCATCTCTGCTTTTTGCAGATGATGTGGCTCTGTTGGCTTCATCATACTGTGACCTTCAGCACTCACTGGGGTGATTTGCAGCCCAGTGTGAAGCATTTGGGATGCAAGACAGAAACTCCAAAGTTGAAACCACGGTTCTCTGCCGGAAAACGGTGGAATGCTCCCACTGGGTTTGGAGTGAGTTGCTACCTCAACCAAGGGAGTTCAAGTTTCTTGGGGTCTTATTCACCATTGAGGTAAAATGAAGCCTGAGATGGTGTGGTGTACCGGACTGTTGTGAGGAAGAGAGAGCTGAACCAGAAGGCTCCAATTTTCTAGTCCATCTACGTGCTTGTTTATTGATATATCCAGCAGACACGGAGCAACATTAGCATTAATTTGGAATCATGATGGAAGAGTATTGACTCTCCTTTTAGCTCAATTTTGCTTTTTGGCAGAGAGATGGATTATCCATTTTGCTCACCAGCTAGTTGATAACTTTGTTAGTAATTTGTCGTTGTGTACATTCAGCTTTTAGAGCTTTTTCACTGCTGCAGCCAAAAATGGCACTAATCGGGGCGCTGTTTAGCTCAGTTGGTAGAGCAGTCACCCCATGTGCGAAGGCTTAGTCCTTACTGCAGAAATCCAGGGTTCAAATCCAACCCAGCTGTTTCCCCATCTCTCTCTCCCCACACTCCTGTCACTCTTCAGCTGTCTATCAAAACAAAGCTTGAAAAGGGCAAAACAATAATCTTTAAAAATTAATTTAAACAACATTGTTTTGATACTAGCCTATATAATTGAGGAGTGCAGCTTTAAATGTTTTCTCAGGAACAACATCTCCTTTACTCTGGAAAATTCACAGGACTCTAAACATTTTTCATTTGAATGACTTTATACTTAAGAAATAGTCCCAGTGCAAACTGTTCCCAGCATGCTCTGTGGATTATCCAATCTGCTGTGACATGCACACTAAAAGACTGCAGGGGCTCAGCACTCAGTCAGGTTCATATGCGGTAAATCCAGGGACCCTCAAGGTGCTCTTGAAGTGGAAAGGGCTTTTCTTGTTCAGGGATTTTTATGCAGACTAAAGAGAAAACTTTTAAATGTCTATTTAGTCGAGCGCAGTAGCTTAAACTGCAGACTTCTATGATAATACAGAGGAATTCTGTCAATGCTTTCCAAAAACAAAAATGTTTTTTGCTTCAGGATAAACCTATTTATCAAGTGAATCACGTCTGTTCTGTTTATTTGGAATCCTACCATCCACCCCATCTTCACAGACCGTGAATGTAACACAGGAGTGTACTGTTTCCTCGCTGCCTTGCCCAAGGTCAAGCCTCTCTCTGGGTGCATGGATTAGCGACACTGATCCAACACAGCCTGCAGCTTAAATGCGTCATCACAGAGCGACGCTCGCTGTGCTAAGAAATGTGTTGCTTTATGGCTGTATGATGCAATGCAATAAAGGATTGCCCAGTCATTTGCATAGCCAGCCAAGCAACTGACTATAAAAAAAACGGGTAAGGCTGTAATTTATTATTGGTGGGAACATGATATGGTTTGCAGGTGAAACGGTCTTCCAGTAGGAAGTCAGGAACAAAACTGCACTGATATCAGGCTGGGTGAAGTCTTTGCAGCAACATAATATAATGTTAGTACAGTATAAACAGATCAGAATCTTGTGGGGGGTCGATCAGTTGGTTTCTTCTGATAGATGGGAGATGTTAAGTTAAAAGATATATTTTTTTAGCTCTGTTAACACTGATAGATAAATGGTAATGATAAAGACTTACAGACATGTGACATATTGTATGGCTTCCTATAATTCTGTAGAAACAGGTGCTATAAGGAGCTAAAACTACATCATAATTGAACAGTTGGAATGATCCTTGTCCAGAAACGCAACCAACTGAACAGGAGTGTAGGTTTGCTATTAATGAGCCCATTCAGAATTGATGAATCTATTTATGTTTTTTGATTGACTAATAGGTGATTCTATAAAATCTCGACAAACAAAATAAACTTTTGAAGTAAAGAAAGGTGTGTGAGGCTGTACTTTGTTAGCAACACAAAGTACAGTTGAGGCTTAGGGGGATGTCATGAGTTTGACAAATATTTGTTAATTTTGGTAAAAAAGTATGGTCAAACAGAAGAAAAAAAAACACCATTTCAATTTGTAAAACTTAAAAAAGGAAACTGTGGAAGCTAAAACCAAGATTGTTTTTTTTTTTTTACTTTAGTTACTATGAGGTTAACAGTTTGTAGACACAAGATTGGCACTGGACAGTAGTGATAAGTAAACGGTCATGTCTGCAATTTGATTTTGAGTAATATTTCTGGTTGCTCTTTATCAGGCAGCTTCATAATAATGACCAAGCTGCACACACACACACACACGCACACGCACACACACACGCACACACACACGGGGAATTAGCAAGGCGTTAAACATTCAAACAGTGATTGCTTCTTCAGTGTAAGAGGCAGAACAAGAGAACAGATGTTTAATGAATAGCTGATGAGTGCAATCAATATGAATAAATGAGTAACGACGGCCGATCGCTTAGTAACAGCACATTGACGACATCACCGCACAGGAATGACATGCAGTCGTTGTGAAGCTAAAGCAGCAGTCGGTGATCGGTAAAAACTGATGGCCAACACGCTTTATGCCAAGTGTTGCTCTCACTGAGGTCAGCCAAAATACTTGCTTTTTTAAAATATAAGAATCCCTTTAATGTCGCTATTAAATAAATAATCAACGTCTATGCCAAGTGGAACATTTTTTTAGTTGGAAAATGAACTGGGCCTCATTTATTTATCTATGTATTCAGTTAGCCTAAACTGCACAGGTTTGGTATAAATCATTTCAACCTGTTGAGTGCCACCTATCCATGAGAGCTTGTGAGACGCGACGCAACAAATTGCAATATGAAGCTACCGGTTCTGCTGCATTTATGGGCAAGTTTCCACTTATTTAAAGAGTAAAAAAAGAAGAACAAGACAGTGCAGAATCTGAAGTCTTGCTGTCAGCAGATGAAAATAGAGCAGTGTTTCTCAAACTTTTTCAGACCAAGGACCACTTTGTCAAAAAAAAAAATTTTAGGGACCACCTGACCCCGTCTTCAGCCACCTATCCATCATTGTTTCCCATCCTCTCCGTGCCTTGTTTTAGTTAAAGTTCACAGCTTTTGCTGCTCTTTTCCTTGCTTTCTTTTCCTTACTTACTGACGTGACAGCGGAATGATTTTGTCTATAGGAGACGCCGTGGTTGCTTAGGCAACAATTTGGGCACTGCTAATTCAGATTTATCTTCATATATCCATTATACATATTTTAAAAAAATATTTGTCTGCATTTTTGTTCAGTGAACAAATTCGCTTTACACTTCAAATAATGTTAGGTAGGACTAGGGCTGATATGGCCTGTAACCAATATCTCGATATTTTTAAGCTATATCGCGATACACGATATATATTTCGATATTTTTGTTGTTGTTTTGTATTGTTTATTTCTAATAAATATTGTCATTATTTCCATGATAGCATTGTAATTGCTCAGAATCAACGTAGAACAGTAGATTTACACTTGCTGTGAGACACACCTCTTTTATAGCATTTTAACACTTGTCATATTTTTTATGAATTTTTAATACATTTCATGATGTAAATATGAGCTTTAAAGCTCAATAGCTTCCAGGTCCTGTGACCTATTGGCTCAAAATCAGTGTAGAACAGTCGAGCTACACCTGCTATACGACACACACTCTTTTTTTATAGCATTTTAACACTTGTCATATTTTTTATGAATTTTTCATATATTTCATAATGTACATATGAACATTGAAGCAGTGCAAAATCATACTTGGCATATGAGACACTTTTTTAAATCAAATTTTAACCATTCTTCATATTTTATAAATAAACGTTTAATACATTTAACACCCACGTTTTATTTTGAAAACCAAAAGTGTCCACACGCTGCAGTAAGCTAGCGCTGACTTTCCAGTTTTTTAAAAGTGTTTGCCATAAAGTCGGCAATAAGGGCGCACTTGAAAATATTGGAGCAGCTGACGTGACCACGCGAAAACGAGAGACGGCGTGACCGCAGCTGTTTTTCTTCGGAACCAAGTCGTCCGTCTCCATCTTCAATTACCTCACTTGGACTCTTGGCTTCACCTCTCCTCACTTGATACAGAAAGTACGCATGCGCGCAGGAGATGTTTCTGGGTGGGCGGGGCAGTGTGCTGCACGCTGTGAGCAGCAGGAGTGAGTGACAGGAGAAACTCCGGAGAATTAAATGCCGACGGCTTAAAACATTTACATGACAAGTACTCGATGGTCGCGATATAGTCATTTCATACATCTCACGTAGAACAAGCCGCGATATATCGAGTATCCCTAGATAGGACTCGACAAACTTGTGTGGGAAATTCGGATATTTTAAGAGATCCTCTCACGGACCACTTGAGGTCCGCGGACCACACTTTGAGTAACACTGAAATAGAGCAATAGCAGTGTGGAGAGTGGTGTAAGGAATAAAAGAAAGAAGAAATATTACTGTAGCTGTCATAGCAGAGCTGGACTGTGTCGGAAATAAATGGTCTCAATGCCAAAAAATGTCTTGCTGAAGCAGAGTGTACTATATTTAATTACAGCTAGCGTTACAGGATTGGGGGTAACGGGGTATGATTTGAACCGGGCACAACCTGCATGCACATCGGACATGGACCACTTTTCTTAAATGACTCGTACGTGAGAACGTTTCTGTTCGTGCAGGTGGTTGTTGCATGTTGCATGTCAAACATACCGTATCTTTGGCATTTCTTTACTTATCACATATCTTGCTGCTTATCGGTCAATGCATATGCTGATAATATATTGTCATCAAGCTAATATTGACCTGATTTTGATTGAATGAGCTCCGTTTCAAAGAGTGAAATGAGTCACAATATTTGACTTAACCTTATGTAACATTTATGTATTAGAATTTTGACACTTGCAGTCATAAGATGTCTGATTGAAGCATTTACTAAAATTCTTTTACTGCTCTTGGTGGAGCCAGCAGTATAACAACACAGGAAATAAGCTTTCGAGGCCTGCTGTTGACCAGTACAGACGGCGACAACAGCGGTAGATCGAGTGACAGGATGATTACAGCGTGGACAGATGGCCGTCGTTGCACTGCCCAACAGAAGGCTGCGGAGCCAAAGTGTGAGATACTGCAGGTGATCACAGCAATACGGTGGTGAAGATGACCTGCTGGAAACATATTCTGACCCTTCAAAAGGCTCCTTATTCATGAAGCAACGCGTGACCAGCTGTAGCATTGTGTGGGTATTTCATATGCTAAAAGATTTTGCCTTTTTATGTGGAATTTAATTGGTGTTTGAGCTCCTTGATATTATTTATGTTGGCATGCAGAAAGAACAAATCATTTAAAATGTCTTTAAAATTCATAAGAAGTATTGATTTTGTTCTATGCTGCATGCATTTGTAATAAATGCCTGTTTTACACGCCTGCTCCACAGGCTCCGAGTTAATTATTTGCCAGAATCAACATGTAAATTATAAATCTGTAAGTGATACTGAATGAATTCTCATTTGTTGCTTTAGCTTGGCTTAACATGGTGTTTTTTTGGTTGTCTGGAGGCTCAGCATGTGACTCTGTGGTTTCAAATCCAGGTCATGATCTGATGACACAACCTACTTCCAGCTTCAGTTTCCATCTTGTTATTTACTACTGAAACCAAACCACAATGATTCCAGCGAGACCGAAACACTTGAATAAATCAGACTTTCTGGCCTTTTGAATGAAGCATCTGCTCAGGATATAATGCACCCACCTCCTTGTAACACATAATCCTTAACAACAACAATGCGTGTAAGAAAATGTAATCCTAAAGAGATTCCCCCATTTTCATTTGGGTTAAGAAATCAGTAGCCTACATATTCTTTGTGTCTAAAAGTCCAACTAGGGCAGCACACCACTTTCATGCTTTGTATTTGAAGCATGTTGAATTACATTGTTCCTATTGAATAAAATCAATTTCAGTTGTGTACTTATTTGGACCAAAAAGAAGAATTCTATTAATTCGTTCATCCATTTTCTAAGCAAGGTCACTGGGGGGCTGGAGCCGATCCCAGTTGACATTGGGCTGGGACGAAAGCCATGCCTCATGGCAGTTAACTGGTTAGACCAATTTTTTGCCAATACCATCAGCAAGCATACACCCTTGTCTACAAAAACACCAAGTAATGCCAAGTTTGTGCCATGTTGGACGGACTAGTTCACACACTGTGCCAATAAGGCTGCATTTTGTTGACGAGTGGAAGCTTGAAAGCTTGAACTAGTTTGCTAGTGTCTACTTTCTGACTGGAATACAAAACGAACGGCACGACAGGACTTACAAAATGATAAATGGACAGTTTAAAATCATCAGTGGTTGATGGCCAACGCTAAGTGAGCTTGTTTCAAAAAGGAGTAAGAGGTGTTGCATCAACATCATTCTTGATAGCCTTCAGCCAGTCACCTGGAATCACCAGCTGTCAGATTTAAGTCAACTGTTTCACACTGTACAAATAGCTGCCTGCAGTATGATGATAGTTTTGATTTCAACAAACTAAAAAGTAATGACAATTCAAGTTAGAGCGCAACTTTAAACTTTAAACAACAACCAATGACTTACCTGCAGCATACATGACCGCGAGCATGATTGAGGAGATCCATGCGATCTGACTGTAAGAGGCATCGAAGATGATCTGGATGTCCTTGAAGTAGACTGTGATGGCTTTGGGGAAGGCATACGAGAAGCCAATTGATATAAAACATGCGAACACCACAGCCCAACCCCAACCGCCGTCTGGTGGGGGCACGGCGGCGGGATTCGCGGCTGGGGGCGGCATCACTGGCCCACCTCAACGCTGACTATTCACTGCAACAACAGAAAACAAAGGGAGAGAGGAAATCAGAGAAACAACCAGCATTCTGTGCCCTTTCCTTTTCTTTCTACCCCACGTTTTAACTTCATTTTATCCTGTGATTGATTATTGATCAGTCACAATGAGGCAGGCTCTTTCCTCCTCTCTCTAAAATCCTTAAGGACTTCAGAGCGTAAGCAGTTGTTTGTAGGAAATGTCACAGATCATCACTGATGGTTTATAGATAAATCAGATCACCAGCTGCAGGTCATATTGACAGTATACAGACAGCACATGTGACACACGAGAGAGAGGGACATACCAGAGGTCTGTATGCTCGAGAAGACATGTGCAAACATGTAGCACACACACAGTATGAATTATTGCTTCTAGCGGGCATGCACTCATTTTACCTGAGAGACCCGACCCCACCCAGCCACCACGTGGGAATGAACAGGGTGGAGGCTGTCAACTGAGAGAACCGTAGTAGAAAAATCAGGTGCTGCTGGTGTACAAAGCAAACACACCTTAATTACAAGAAACAGCTGTTCCCAGCTGCACTTCACACAGCTGACTCTTTACAAGCTAACAGATGTGAAGAAACACACACACACTCACAGACACATTAGGGATGGGAATCGAGTTTTCTTCAACTTCTTGTTCTCAACAAGAACCGGTTCCGTGTGTTTCAATTCCATGGAATCGTTTGGCAGTTTATCTAACGATTCTCTTATCGAGTCCAGCAAGCACGACAAATTAGGCCACGTAACTTGCAAGTTTGGCACGTGCAGTGCAATCAGTAGTAAACAATGTCACCCACTCAGTCCAGACGCTCCAAAGTTTGGCTGCATTTTACCAAAACAGACGGCAACAGGGCGACTTGCAATCATTGCAAAGTGGAGATAACAGCGTCGGGAGGGAACACAATGAACATGCAGAAACATTTGAGCACACAACATGCAATATTTTTAAATGAATGTCGTGTTTTTGACACGCTTCAGACTGGAGATGAATTTTAACCTAGCAGCAGCCAGGCTATGACCACCTCTGCAGTTACTACGGAAGGTACGGAAGGTAAATAACACACTGCCTACCATGTTAGCGTGATGTGCCTATTTGTAAAACATGCTGTAACAGTTAACATTAAACAAATGCCTTCTGCATTACATTTAGAATATGACCATGACGAGAGAGAGTCTGGCTGGCTCAGAGGCTGCAGCTGTACTAGTACCCGCTCCAGTTCAAAACCTCCTCTAGATGATGCTGATCAAACTGTTTGTTCTCCTTTTTTTCCCCTCAAATGAGAATCGATAAAGAATCGAATCGTTAAGCAGAATCGATAATGGAATTGGAATCGTAAAAATCTTATCAATTACCATCCCTACACAGCGTACAACAGGCATCTGTTCATTGGCTTCATCTTTCTACATCAGCCCTGATTCATGTAGTAATTCATGTAGTATTAGCTCATAGTGCATACTAAAATGATGGCCGCCAGTGGAAGAAATACCATGTTTACATTACAGTAATTATTTGAGATTAACCAGTCTAGACGGCTGTGAAATAGTTCCCACAAGTTATTGCGACATAGACCAGAGACAAGTTAAAGGGACACTCCACAGATTTTACAAGGTCAGTTCACTTCACATGGTTAATAATACTCAGTCTGTAGAAAATACAGTGTTCTGTTTGGATTTTATCTCAAGACCGGTCAAGACCACAACTGTGAGAATATCACCAAATTGCCTGCATACAGCCTTGTCTATAAAAACGAATAAAGCCAATGAAACCCAACCCTGAACTCTTCCGTCACAGTTAACTTCTCAAAGAACCATTTTTGAGTGATTCCTCCTATGCATAACACGGATTCATACAGCGATTGAAATGACATGAAATCTCATGTAAGTTTTTGAGTGAAAGCCATATGAGCAGGTTGAAAGGTCCTTTAAAGCTTTGGTGCTTCTGTTGCTGACGAGCCAATGCTGGGGAATGTGAGTGGAAGTCTCTGTTTTACAGCCAGTCTCATTTAAGACGCTTACAGAGGAAATGGACACTTGAGTCTTGAAGGGGACACCTGAAAATCAGCTCTCAACATCAATAAATAATGTTGCTCTTACCCGATCGGGTTGTGACAATGCTGTAGAGACTCTCGCATACCAAGTTCTCCTCTAAGTGTCGGGAAGCCATTAGTGAGATGACTCACTGTTGTGCCGACAAAAAAACATCTGCCAAATTTTTGAAAACATAAATAAGTTTGTCACTAGAGTGTCATACAGGTTGAAGAAATAGGAAGGAAAATAAGCAGCAGCTAGAGGCCTGAATGGAGGCTGGAGAGTGTTGGTGTTCATCAGACACTGATGATTCTGATTCCTTTCAACAGTAAAGCAATATCACATGAGAGGTAATGAAGTCGTACTGAACATCAGCACGGGTGTGATTCTGTCATAGGCCGAAGATAATCACAGGCTTTGATACAAAATGTAAGGTTTGTACAAAAACACTTTTTTATGGATTGTATCGATGCTAAATTGACAAGAAGACGGTCCCCATGTGACGTTCTTTATCTCGCGTTTGTAGAGTGATGTGTTTTTAACAGAAGCGTAAGGAATTGTGTAAACACCTGTAAGGTGGAGTGACACATGCAGTTAAAAGTCCCAGTGCTGTTATACTCTATATCAGCACTCATGGTACGACTCTTGTCCAATCAAATGACTTGGTTGGAGCAAACTGTTGTATAATTGTATGTTTGTATGTGTGGGTTCTAAGTGCTAACACAATGAGGTGACCTTCAGCCCCCTAGAAAATATCTCAAAAATGCCAATTATAAAATAAATAAAATGTTAGCTAAGATTTACAGCATTTCCTGAGAAGCCTTAGTCACTGGTCCTACCTTAAACAATGATGTCAAAGTCAAATGTCATTTCCTGTGCATCACATGAAGTAATTTCATCCATTGTTGGAAACAAATGTTTTTTAGTGCATCTTAAAGAATTCTGCTTAACTGTTACACTCTGTGCTAAAATCTCTACGCAAATCATCACATTTAAATAAATGTGTTTATTTGCATAGAAATAAATTAAAGTCACACACACAACCATGAATAAATGAACAAAATTACCACAATGATGAATGAGGTTATTGTTTTTGAAATGGGTTCCTCCAAACAAATGCTTAACCAAGGTTTAACAACAATAGGTGGAACATGCATTAACACTAAGTTTGTTTTGGTCTTTCATTTTGTAATGCCAGTTCCCTAAACATTACATGTATAGCATTGGAACATTAGTATTGGTAATACCTGGTTTTAACTGGGTGGATGACTGGATACTAAATAAACATCTCTTAGTGCGAAAACCAGCCTGGTAAATGGAAATGATCCTCTGTGTATATCTCATGTATTTTAATCAAAGTTAGAGATTATGCCTTTTTTCCACAGTTCCATACAGTATATTTAATCCACACTAATCAGATTACAGGCGGTCTGCAGAAGCACTCAGTGTAGATACTGTTTTTTTGATTGATTGAGCATGACGACAATGCACGGACGAGCTGCAGAACTCATAAGCAGCTTAAGTTGGAGGGTTTGAATGTGAAGCAGTGTGAAGTGAATGACCGTAAAAGTAACAGCTGAGGAGAAAAATAAAGAAAAGACAAACTTTCAAGCAAGCCTGATGAATTCAGTTTACAATCAACCGCACAAGTACAAACAAAGCCAAACAAAGCAAAGTCACTGCTGAGTCACTACAATGTCAATATTTCCTAATCCAGATCCTCTCTGCTGTGTCCTTCACCTGACACCACTAAAGAGTAAAAGAGCAGCTGACAGAGGAGTGACTGACAGGCGGCGTCACACACACACACACACACACACACACACACACACACACACACACACACACACACACACACACACACACACACACACACACACACACACACACACACACACACACACACACACACACTCTGAACAGTGTATTAAAACACAAGCGAGTACCAGGTCAATTGATCTCTGGTGACACCCAAGTCCAACAACTGCGGTTTGTTGGGAATCACACCCACGGGACAGACTTCAGTATTACTTGAAAGACATTGCAACCACTTGTTACTTTCATAACAGATTATTGATACAGGAAATTCTTCTTCACATAAAGGTTCAAAGGTCAGCAGCTACATGCCTCCAGCTCTTATTCCACCCCTCCTCAACCAGCAGCCCTGGTGGGTATCTGGTGTCACTTCTTTGTATAATTAATAGGGGCCAGCTTACTGTTATCTTCAAAAAAAAAAGGGATTAAAGATAACCCTAAGCCTTGATTCGGCCCACAAAGTAAAGTAAAAGCAAAGCTCCATCTGTGTCTACACAAGACTTGGTGTAACATAAGCCGGTACTGTTGTAGTCAAGAACTGTTAAACTGAGACCAAGTCAAGACCAAACCAGAATTTAATGAGATAAGAGCAAGACTTTGAGGGATCGAAACCAGGTCAAGACCAAGACCAGACAGTATGCAGCATACTTAGGTAGCTAACAAGTAGCTAATACTCGCCATATCTCTTTGGGTGAGGCCCTCGCCACCTTCAGTAAGCGTATTGCAGGATTTCAGTGCGGTTTTTTGGATGCTGTTTCGCAGATATAATCTTTATTGTTCGGGGGGGTCCAGGGGCTCCACCAAAGAAAATGTTAATACATTTTAAAGTTACATGCATCAGTCCTGTGAACTTAGAGAACAAAATTGAGAGGTGAGATCTTGAAAGAACTCTGTGCTCTTGTGAACAATTTCACCTTGAACACACTGGTTGTAAAGGTACAATTTCCTTTCAGACATTTTCAAATATTTGGCTTGGCTGAGTACTTGACTGTTAATATTAAAAGGTGTTCCGATCAGGATTTTAACTCACAAATGACTTTAATGATTATCATATTTTATTTTTTTTTAAAGAAGAAAAGTTCAGTTCCAAAACTGATCTAGTTCATATTCAGTGGGTTTAGCATGTTCAGCATCTCATTTTAGCACGCTGAGAGAGAGAGAGCACCTCTACAGCTACCAGTCCACCTTCCATATTTTTGGTCCATGCGGGACTTGACTGGCCACCCTCCGGTTCCCAAGCCAGGTCCCAATGGACTGAGCTACTGCCACCCTTAAAACCCAGGCAACTGTACTGAGCCCTTGTACATGGAGTGCACACTCCACCAGGTGAGTATCCAGGGACCCCCGGGGACCCCCAAAGTCATTACAATTTAGCCTGAGGGGGACATGAAAGTCTGAAGAAGCAAATTTCATGCAAAAACATCCAAAAGTTGCCAAAAATTTAAACCTCATGGTGGCATCGGTTTCATCAACAGGCAACTTTCAACGCACAGACAGACACTGCCATCCTGCACAGCGCTTGCATGGCTAAAAACAAGAGAGTGTAGGTGTCAATGAATTGCTACAGTGTCAAAAACAATACATAATAAGTCATGTCCTAAAATTCACGTACTTGACACGGGACTCACACAGGAGGTGGAACGGTAGCGGAACCGTAGTGCCGCGGTACTTTGCCCAGTGTCAACTCACACCGGACGCTTTTCAGCCGCGGAACGGCAGCGGAGCGAGCCGGCCATTTTCACGCGAGATCACGAGAGAATCCAAGCGAGACCCCGCGACAAACTGTGTATAAAAAAAACAACAACAACAAACAGCTGACTTTGCTTCTCCGACGTGGAGGAGATTATAAAAAGCATCTGTTGTGTCATAAATGATTGTGTGTTGTTCCACTTCAACAATTAGTCTCTCATCGTCCATGTTGAGACCCTTTGATCGATCTTTGATCACCTGGTGCCACAGGTTATGACGTAACGTTGATGTGAAGTTGCGTATTGTGTTTTATTTTGTAAGGGGGCGGAAGTTTATTGTGTTGATTCTGTGTCGGGTTTCCTGTCTGGTGCGCAGTGCTCTGTTGAAATTTACGAGGTTCAGCCGTGGCTCGCGGTAAAAATAGGAATGAAACGGAAAGCTCGCGCCATGGCGCGGTGAGCCGCTTCTGGGACGCGCCTGGACCGCGCCCTGTGTGAGTGCTCTCATTGACTAGACTGACTTCTATTTGCTACGGTGACCGCGGCGGTACCGTGCCGCTTCCGTTCTGCCTCCTGTGTGAGTTGGCCTTGAGATGGCCTTTTGCCTTCACCTTGGTGAGCTGGTTCAAACAACAGGGCTGAGTAAGTCAGCAGTGAGGAGAAGGCGGGAGCACAGGAACCAAAATAGTGTGTCTGTAATCAAATCATCAGAACTGGCAAAATTTCATCAGACCGGGTTACATTGTACTGGATTGCAAGAGTGCAAGAGTGAAATCTGTCTGTGTCTGTATGTCCTCCAAGGGCTTTTCTTAGTACCCTGGCAGAAAGCCTAAAACACAGCCTTCTTTGTAGCATGACCATACACAGTATTTAATTTACAACAAGAGCCCAGCTGAGACCCCAGATTTTCACTCAAGGAGGTGTGGATAGGTGTGGGTATCAAAGTTTCTGAAATTTGCACAAGCTTTGCATTATTTCCCAGCATTAAATCTTTACTCCATGAATTGCTGTGGCCTACCTGCTGTACTTTGTTCTTCTTTATGTCCTATGTGTTGCAAGTATTATTAAAAATTACTCACACATTTGTCCATTTACACATCCAGCGGACACCCAGCAACATTATCAATCAATTGATTTTGTGTTTCTGATCAATATTCACTCTTTTTTCAGCTGAGTTCTCCACCAACTCAAGAAAGATCTGGCTATTTTGTTGCCGATTGCTGCACTATGTACACTGGCTAGATGCTAACCAAGCTTTTTGCTACAAAATCAGCTTCCAGCGTCTAGAAACGAAAGAGAGCCATGAGACGGAACCAAAATAGCTCTGAAAATCAAAACAATAAGCTGAAAGACACAAAAATGCAGTAAGAAGAAATGCAGATTATTTATGGGTTCATCAATACAAGCAATTAATTGTTCACATGACACAGTCATCTGATCCTTGGTTAACACAGAAATATTGACTCGTGCTGCTCTAACTGATAATTCTCATTTGAACAATGAATGATTATTCTTATATAATGGCTAATTATATACGAGGTAAGAGGATTAGGGCCACATGTGGAAAACATATCTGAGTTCTGAGTTTAAACTTTTTTACTTTAAACTCAGAGCTGTGCCCCTAATCCTCTTCCATAATTAAGAACTCCTGGGGTTAAGAACTACCTTATATTTTGAGACATACCAGGACTTCAGAATTCAATACAGTTAGACTTAAAGCAAGAAGAAAAGAACTGCAAATGTACCGAGCAGAATAAAAATTACTTTTTTTTAACTTTCTCAGGCAGTGATCGTTTAATTACCATTTCTTAATATGGGCTTTTTTAAATCCTTGTAGGGCTTGAAGTGTAGTGAAGGACAACAGAAGGGTAGCTGACTGACAGGTGCCTGGCATGGGAACATGACTAAATTAGAGTTAGGGGGTAAAAAGACATTCCTTTAAGACATGTATCCTGAAAATACAAAGCATATTATTTGTTGAAACCTTAACCATTCAGTAGTGCCTGTTCAGATAAACAGGTGCTGTAAGCCCTGTCACACTCAAGGAAACTTGACCTCTACAGTCAGTGACTGCCAGCATGACCCTTACGACACCTGCCCCCACCCACTCACCCAAGTCCCATGATGGGACTTTAGTTATGGCAACGCAAGATTAGCTCAAAGGTAACCTTCGAGTAACACTACTCACTTTGCTTCAGAAATAGTTCATCATTAACCCAATCAGCAACTCCAAATGTTAACTAAACCACACATTTGATTCATCTTATCAACACGACATCTAATCTCACTGCAGCGATGCAGTAAACACACTTGACCTTGATCTTAGACACCAACAAACGGGAGAAATGTCACAGAAACAATGGCTGCCTATATAAGCTGCTTTATGGTCAAAAAGGCCACAGGCAGGGGGTCTTCCTGTTTAATATTCTATAACCATAATACTCTTTCTACTCAATTGTGAGACTCTGCACTTTGAAGCCTTTGGGCTAATTCCTGAGGAAGAACCTTGATAAAAAAAAAAACTTTCAAGTGAGTCAATAAACATCTTTTCAACACACCTCTGACCACTAAAACTGGACGGCAAACCTCAGAGGAGGGTCCAGACTCCATGTCTTTATTAGTTCTTTTGGGGTTGAATTTACTAACAGGAAAGGCGCTTCTTGTGAGTTTGACATCAAGAGTTCAAATCTGTGAGAAAAAAAAACTGCGGTAGTAAGGATCAGTCTTCTGTGGACACAACAGCATGCTGGGATGTCCTTCCATTTAACTTCTTTCCATGTGGGCTGCCGACACCCACATCCAGCATCCAATCCCAAGCTGCTGCTTCGCTCCACTCCTCTTCTCTAAACACGTGATGAAGCCCAAAGGCACTGAAGCTCTGTTACATGTTGAGCCTCATGACTTAAGATAAAAGGCATGGGCATTTGCTTACATAGCAAATTAAATATCATACATCAAGCATTTAGCAGAGCATCTGCAGATTGTGGAGATTAAAATGAAGTGCTGACAAAAAAGGTACCATGCAGCTGCAGACATGTTATGTAGTCATGCAGAAGAAAATCCCTCTTTAGAGAAAATACTCTTGGTCTGTATCCTCTGCCAGAAACCATCGGTATACTGTTAGATTCTCAGCTTCCAACCATGTCTATAAACTTGTCCAGTCTTTTCAATTAGGAACCATCTCCAGAGTCCAAGTCTGACCTTGAAAAAAATAATCCATACCTAACCCTTTTTTTTTTTTTTTTAAACTAGACTATTGCATTTCACTCCTCTCTGGTATCAACATCCATATCCAACTAGTCCAGAACGCAGTAGCTAGGCTTCTAACCGGCTCCAACAGGCGATCACATTTCACCAGTTTAAGCTTACCTCCACTGGCTTTCTGTGCATTTTCAGATTGATTTTAAGATTTTAAAGATACTGATCATTTTTAAAGCCTGTTGGGGTCTGGCCCCTAACTATAGTGGCAGCATGTTTACTCCATATGAGCCAGTTCATAGCCGTAGGTCTGTTGTTTTAAAAGATGCTATATAAGTAAAGTTATTAATATTATTAATCACGTGACACTGAACCTTTGATTCCTAAAATGAAGGTTAGGAATTTAGTTTTTTTGCTCCTGCCATCTGCAGCCTTTAGAAACTACATCAACAGTGAACCTGAGGAAGAAGGCTTTCTGAATGTACCTACACAGTTTGATTGACAGGTGATCTCTGGGTGGTAAAGTGCTTAATTAAAAGCCTGACAATTACCTAATTAGCAACTGCTTGCTGCTTTTAAAGTGGGATTTGACAGCTCTTCCATAAAAACCTAGACTTCTAATTATACCTACATGTTGTTTTATATGTTGGATACTAGTGATGTGTGGTCGCACGAGCCGGTTCTTTTAAGGGAACGTTGGAAACTGGCTCCCGTCCACCCACGAGTCATTCTTTTTTTTTTTTGTGCTGCGTTTGCTACGGGTGTCATGCGCATGCTGTGCAACCAATCATGTGAGGATTGACAAGGATCATACCACCAAGCAGGGAGGGGTGAGGGTAGCAGCTCTGAGACGGTGACAGGAGGAGACAAGAGGAGGGAGACGTGCTGAAGGAGAGAGAGGAGTGAAGACCAGAGAGAAGAGCGTGGTGCAAAGATTTATTATTTTTTTACTATACAAAAAACATTTTGGTTTTATTTGTCCAGATGTCAGTGCTAGGCATTAATAAAGCTAATTTACTTTAATGCAGTTATTTAATAATGTCTCATTAATAGCATTTATTATCATTTTCAGTATTTGACTTGTTTTGTCAGGTGTGTGTTTAAATAAAAAAATGAAATTGTCAATACCTGTCCTTTTTTTAAAATTTCTGTGCTTAGGTTTTTATAGGCAGCCCTATTTACTTTGAGTGGTTTTTCAAGCAAGTTAGTGCATCCATTGAGTGGTTTCAGAGAGTTACAGGAGATTTTACAACTGTAAATGCAATTGGCTACAGCAAATTATTGAAATTTAAGTGATATGTGTTCAAATACAAATCACAAGTCAAAACATTGCTAAATTTGGCTGAATTATAAAAGGTATAAGTGGTAAAATGAAGAGCTGTTTGGGAGCCGAAAGAGCCGGCTCTTCTTGGTGAACCGAGTCAAATGATCCGGCTCACTAAAAAAAGCCGGAATTCCCATCACTAAGATACACACTAACAGGGTAATCATCTTGGCGGTTCTCTGATGGAGAAACTGCAATAATGACAGTAAATGACATCAAACTCATCTTCTCTGCTGCAACTACTTGTTACTTATTCAGTGCCATCATCACCAATAGCCAACTAATATCCACTGATATATGAGTCTGGTCCAAATTCCCTTGAAAGCAACATAAAACAAGGTGTCAGTTGAAATTAAATCAGCCAGTGTTACAGTTCAGTCCCAGTTGGGGACTGTTGCTGCATGCCCTTTGTCCCATTGTTTCCTGTCTGAATCTTCACTGTCAAATGAAATCACACTGTTCATTCTGAGACATTCATGTAATGAAGTCAGATATGGAGGGAAACCTGTTAAAGACATCTTTACACAACAGGACTTTTTTTCTAGAGCAAACAGGGTAAAAAATGACAGTTTGGGCTACTAAAGGATGCCAATTGTCTCAAATGTGGACTCTTTATTATATTAATTAAAATAAGGTAAAATCTTGAAAACTAATTTAAATGTCATTGTGTTTAATAGTAGCAGATGGTTTTAATGCAGAGTATCACTGCTTGTTCTGTAACTGTCGGATGTTTGCATACAGTAAGTTTGTGTGTACAACGAACAAACTTCCCACAAAGGAAATGGACGAGCTCCAGTTTTTGAAACTTTATCAAAACCTTAAAAACAGCCCCTGAAATAAATTCAGGTAAACAAGGTACACAACTAGTCACTGAAGTCAACTCACCAAGAAAACTGGACAAATATGTCAACCATATATGTCAAACACCTGACTAATGAAACGTTCAAAAAGGTTTGACTTTGACGCTCTTGCCACATGATCTGAGAGGCCACCCCTTCGAGGGAAACAAACAGTGTGGGCAATGACAACTAAGAAGTGTTACCTACACACTTAAACAACAGAAAACAAGAAAAACAAGACCGAACAAAAGGCAAAGCGTCTCCACTTTCAACCAAGGGGAACACAAATATTGAAGGTTACCAGGAGGAACGTTATTTTAACCTTAGGTAGTAATATATACTGTGCAAGTCTACTACAATACTGACTAATAGAGCCCAACCAATATATCAGCCAGCATCAGCAACGCCGACTAGGATCGGTTGATGTCAAATTAAAGAGCATTTGACTTAAAAGTCCAGTGTGTGAGATTTAGAGTTAATCTATTGGCATTAAGTAATGTATTACTTAAGTTTTCATTAGTGTATAATCACCTGAAAATAAGAATTGTATTTTCATTATCTTAGAATGAGCCCATTATAGACAGAGGGAGCGGGTCCTCTTCCAATGAGCTCGCCATGTTGCTACAGTAGCCCAGAGCAGACAAAACGAACACTGGCTCTAGATTCTCCTACAAGCTTGGAAAGGGGAGGGTGAGGCAAGGGATATTCAGTTCTACTAACTTCGTTCATCCCAGCTGAAAGAATTCACTGTATCTGCTGACAGATCAGTCTCATATTGGTCAGGCTCTAATAATATAGCTTAATCCACAACATCCTTAATAACAAAAAACAATGTTCAAGGATGCAACGTCACTGACCTGAGTTAAGTAATGAGGTAAATATTGCCCTTGGAGCACTGTGTGATAGAAGATCTCATCTTAAACACTGCACTTATTTATTTAGATGAGAAGATTAATACCCCTTCAATGTGTGTACAGTAATTATGAGCTTCTACCCGCAGCAGGCTAGCTTAGCTCCAGGAAGTGACTGCATCTGGCCAAGAAAGAATCCGGCACACCCCTCCATAAATCCATATAACTTTTACAGTTCAGTTTGTGTACAGGTTAAACAAAGAGGATAGAGAACTGATGTAACTGAGAGATGTCGAGAGGGAGGTTCTGTTTCCTTTGGACAGAGCCGAGCTAGCTGTTTCAGTCTTTGTGCTAAGCTAGGCTAAGCTAACCTGCTGCTAGCTGTAGCTTACATACAGACACGAGAGTACATTTATCTTCACATGTAACTCTCAGCAGAAAAAGAGTGTTCTAAGAGTATTTCCACAAAATGTTGAACAATTTTTTTTAAATGGAAGTCGTTTTCCATTTGGAGGCTAATTTTGCTTTTGTCTTAAATCTTATTGCAAGTCTGTATCTGATGTAAAGTCCCTTTACTGTTCAACAGTTGTCATTTCCACACAAAAAAAACAGAGAATAAACTGATGTTTAGAAGAAGGAAAAGACATATGTCTTCAGGCTACTTTCAAAGCAGCACCATGTAACTTTTGAGAGAAGAATAATTGTAATGAAACTTTGTATTTATAAGAAATTAAACAAACTTTGTCTCATTTCAATACAAGGAGGGAGTTTTGCTGATATAGTTATACGTAGTCTGGTATGACCATTTTCTTACGGAGGCTGATAGTACCTAATGTTAGCCAGGTTGAGATAAGCCTAAGTGGGTTCTTTACAGTATGTTGCAGCCTACTCTTATCTTTTTTGGCTGCAGCAGCTGTTCAGTAGTGTGAACTTTAACGTGACTGTGATGCTCTTCCACAGCAGACAGTAGCTACAAGAGATGGAAATAGAAAATAACTGTTTTTGTCATTGATTACTGTGGAAGAGGATTAGGGCTGCTGTGAGTTCAGAGTTTAAAGTTTAATAAAAGTATATAATGTCATAATTCTGAGTCAAATGATTCACATGTGGACCTAACCATCTTCTGTAGCACACAGAGCTGTTGGGTGTTGAGTCTAAATAAAAAAAGAGCACTTTCCGAGGAAACAGGCACAATGTGACATGTTCAGTTATTTATACAGCTCACCAGCTGACCAGGAGTGAGTCCACTTCTGGTGCCAAACATGGGCCTACTTAGGACAAACACTCCTCATTACATCTTTGGATAAGAATAGACTGGGCTGTGATCTGTCATTCTGAGAAAACCCTGGAAAAGTTCTATCACCGTTTTCCTGATGGGGGTCGATTCTCCAGCACTGCAGCCTGATCATATGATGCTGCTGATGTAAGAAAGGGGACCGGATGAAGCCAGTCGAAATGCTCAGGGCCTACACGGAGTGGGGCGGACGCTCAGAGTCAAAGCAGCTAAAAAAAAGTCCATCTTTTTTTTTTATCCAAATCATTTTTATTCCTGTCTGACTGACTGATCGGACAAGGTTTTTCCACCTCTCTCCAAAAACCTCCTGAACGCATCACAATATCTATTCAAACATTCGTCAGGGACACTCACGCCTCCTAAAGCACCGCTCTGCACATATTTCTCATTCATTCAGACAGCACATGCTCATCTCTGCGTCCCGAAAAACCGCCGAAAGCTCGGTTAATCCTGCCGATCACCGGCAGCCACGGCTCGCCTTTCAGCGATAAACATGCATTAAACGTTACTTTACCTTTTCGAAGGGGTTGGGTGGATGGATGAAGGTGTGTGTGCGTGTGTGTGTCCTGTGCAGGCTGCCGGCTCGGTGACCTTGGAGCAGAGAGATGCGTGTGTCTGTGTTGTGGACTGATCTGTGTTTGAATTTCCTGAGCTGCCTGACGTGGATCTCCTGCGGGCTGCAGAGGGCGGCGCTGAAAGGCTAGCCGAGCTGCACAGACCTCCTCCCGGAGAGGACACTGCCTCTGTGCTCAGTGACAGTTGCAGTTGCGATAAGCGCAGATAGAGCAACAGAGGCTGCATTTGAAGATCGCTCTTCTGTGATATTGTTTTTAAAAAATGGCGACCACATATTCCCCAGCACCCCAGGATATTTAATTTACTCTCACAGAAGACAAAGCAAACCAGCAGCATGCAAACAGGAATCTCAAACAATCCCACATTTGATATTTCTGCTTGAAAAGAAATAATTAAATCACATCAGATTTTATTTGTATAGCCCAAAGTCACAAAGTACATTTGCTTCTGAGGGCTTTACAATCTGAACAGGGAGTGACACCCTCTGCCCTTAGACCCTCGGTTCGAGTGAGGAAAAACTTGCCCACAAAAAACCACAGAGGAGGGATCCCTCTCCCAGGACGGACAGACGTGCAATGGATGTCACGTGTACAGGACAAATCAACACAAACATATTGTACAACTGATAAAAATTAAAATGAATTACAAATTATAATGTCTTGTAATTTATTTTTGTATTTTTTCAGTCAATGAATCATCTATGTTAAGCTTGAAAACTCAAAATGTGATTCTCAAAAGCAGAAATAAAAAGAATTGAAGGACTTTAAAGGTCCGGTGTGTAATGCCTGGATGCCACCAGGAGGCTCTTTTACGTGGTGGCTGTGATGCTGTCTTGGTCCGTTCTCTATGCAGCTTCATTTCCCGCCAGGAGCGTTTCGTTGCCCTCCAGACTTTGTTAGCTTGCTCAGACTTTTTCCTGGTTTATGAAAAGCAGCTGTTTAAGGCCTTCCCCCTCCTCCAGCCGACGACTGCATAGAAAAATGAAGATGCCACCACAGTGTCATAGAAAGTTTTTAAGTCTTACACACAAGGACCTCAGTCTCCTCAGCAAGTGGAGACAATTTGAAAAAAATGACTCCAATTTCAACCAAACTAATGATTCAGCCGTTCTTCAGACCAATGCACTTGGCCACAAAATATTTGGCGTTTTGATGATTTATTTAGAGACTCGAAACTCACTCACCACAGCAACACAAATGCTTATTGTTGGAATTGTTCTGTCAAAGGCTGCTCTTTGTCATACAAGTCAAATAAACTCTAGTTGTCCTTACTTAATACATGTTGATGCTGTCAACAGAATGCAAGACAAACACTTTCAAAGGAAAGTGATTTGTGGTGTTGACAGAGTAGTTTAGAACACATGCACCTAACACGGGGCTGGAATCCACGACCCTGAGATTAAGAGTCTCATGCTCTACCGACTGAGTTAGCCAGGCTTATGTAGTTGTGTGTGTGTTTCGTTAAATGGGTCAGATTTCATGGCTGTGTGGACAGCAGCATGACCACACTCATGACAACTGTACTGAGGGTGAATGTTTATACAGCTCACCTGTTCAGATTATATTAAAGCATACAGTTATAAATAACTGAGAGCGTGGCCACTTTGACTGACAATTGGGTAGAAACTAGGCTTCATTCAGCCCACCTCAGCTACACCTGCGATCCATGTATTTTCTCATTTTTGGATTAGGCGATGGAGGCAGGACTCGCCAAGATAGTGACGGCCAGAGTCAACACACTCTGAGCTTCAAAACTGCTCTTTAAAAACGTATGGGTGTTGTCATGGAGACTATGTCCATGTTTTATACAGTCTATGGTTTGTTCATTCTGGGCTACTGTAAAAATACGGCAGTAAACATGGCAGACTGTCTGTAGATAAGTCTCATTATAAGATTATAATTTGAAAACATAGTCATGTATATTATATTCTATCATTAGAGCCCATAAATCTGACAAACTGCACCTTTAGAAGTAAAAATTTCAGTTCATCTGAGAGAATTGAATGAATCACATATCTATTTAAGTGTGAGCACTGAGGGAAACTGCAGTATCAGTTGAATTTTCAGCTATGAACAAAGCTGAAACATCACTTGAATTAATTTGTGATTAATCTGAGAAGTGAGTTGAAGAAGAGATGAATGCAGTGTTGATCAAAGTAGTTACAAATAGTTTTTTCTGTAGGCCCATTTTTACTTTAGAGCTGTATCATATGTACTGTTTCTCCCAAGTGTTCCTTGCCTGCATAAAGCTGCTGGCATCACAAGCTGCAATCTGGGTCATTTATCCGCAGGATTAATGTGATAGGGCTACAGTGAAGCCTGCATATGGTGAGTCACTTTCAAATATGAAGAAGACATTTAAGAACTCATTTAAGGCCTCAGGTCCGCCAATGATCCACGTATTTTGCTGATATTTAGATTAACCAGGAGGTGGAAAAAGCATTACATCCAAGGTGACGGTGGCTAACACTGCTTATGCTTGGCTTCAGGATAGCCCTTTGGAAACCTACAGGTTTTTACTTTTGTCCTAGCTAGCTCAGTCAGTTCCAATCCCACCTTGTCAGACATTTGGTCCAAGTCTGCATGCTTGACAACGAGCAGGCTTTATCAGAAAAAAATTCAAGAGTACGCATTATTATTATTATTGTCATATATGAGTTTGTGAGTCTCAAAAACACCAAACTATTTGTGGCCAAACTGCAAGGGCGTTGTTCTGAAGAACCACTGGATGTTACATCCATGTCTGTGCTGCCCATGTTGTTGCTCTGCTTATGTGTTTCTCCCTCCCTCCTATTGGGCTGATCCCAGACGCGGGCAGCTGCTGCAGGGCACACCTGAAGCTCCTCTGTTCATCACTCTCCTGCTGAAATACTCTCTCTACTCTTTACAGTTCACCACACGGTAACTTCTCAGGTTCTTTGTTCTACAATCTTAGTAGAACTCCCTGTGATTTTTGAAGATTTTCTAGTTTTCCTTCTGCCTCCCCGAGTCCTGTGCCCTAGATCGCCTGCCCCTGCTCAGCACACTGCTCCCCAGGACCCTCCCCATCTGCCCTCACGAGTATCCCAGCTTCCCCCTCCTCACTTTGGACTCTTTGTGCCATCTGGACCTCCCCGCTCTTTAGCCTGTCTTATATCCCCAGTTGTTGAATAAACCCTGTTTGCTTGTAAAGTCAGCGTTTGCCTCCTTGGTCCACCTAGCCTCCCGTGATCACACTGGATCATTTATGTTTTGATGAAATTGGTTTCTCATAGACGTGTAATTCTCTGAACAATTCAAGGAATTAAGAAAATGTACATAGGAACACATGTCACTGCAGGGTTTCTATACTCATGAATTTATGTAATGTATGTATGTAAAAGCCATTTTCACAGTCACAGCATGTATGTCCACCACCGCAGTTGGTTTCTGCTCCGATGATGAATCTGGTTTTGGTGACTTAATCATCTCGATGATAATTCATTTTCAGGAGGATGTGCAAGATAATTACCCAAACATTCATTCACTGAGTCATTCCTGTCATTTTCAGTCTTGTGCTGCTCGCTTTTTTGTGTTAGAAATGCATCCATCTCCCTCTTACCCGTAATACTACTTTATTTTCAGTCATCTGTGTGCTGCTTTGCAGACTTACATCATTTTCACGTGGACTGAAACAAACTAAATGAGGAAACTGCAGTTTTCTGAGTTTAGAAGATTCTGGCTGTAAGTAAGTCCATCATTAAATTTTCATTCCTAAATTGCATCAGTGGCAGAGTTGCTGAATATAACTCAGGGCTGAGGCTCTCTTGTCTTACTTCCTGTCAAGAGTATTCACCATTATGTTTTGATGTAACATACCTAAATATAATCATAGCATGTGGACCAACTGACACAGTGGATTACGTGTTCCAGGAAACATCCTGATCCAATCAAAAGTGAAGTTTTTGAAAAATCTTTTGATTTTTTGGTAATTCGTCTATAAAAAAAAAGACAGAGATTCTCACAGAAGATACAAAAGTGCAGAGTGGGCTGAAATAGTGCCGAGTTTTAGTATTACGAGCACTGTGGTTAATAATAATTCAAAATCATGCTGTGACTGGAATTTTCTTCTTTTTTTTCTTTTTTTTTACATAGGTTCATGGGTTTACTTGATTGAGAACTGACTTGAGGATTTTCTTAATTCACTGAATTGTTCAATGTTGTTTAGGATTTTATTTCATGTAAAACAGCTCTCATATACAAAATTCATTTTGTTTCAGTTCATAGTTTAAGTGTCCCACGCTAGTCTTCATGTTGTTTAAGAGACTTTTCTACACTAAAAAGCATTACATGTCTATGAGAATTTCATCAAAACATAAATGATTCAGTGGTTCTTCACACCAATTCACGTAGGTTGGCCAGAAATGATTCAGCGTCTTTAGGGACTCACGGGAGTCTCAACCACTATAACAGAAAAGCTTGTTATTGGATTTATTTCTGACAAAGGCTGCTCATTCAGTGTGTAACAGCTTTTGGACTTGGACCACACATCTGATTTGTCACATTATATTTTGTTGATGCTGTTAACAGAGTGCGAGTGCAGCACATGTAAGGGAAAGTATGTGGAGTGTACACAGTAGTTCAAAACACCACCGCCCAACGTGGGGCTCGAACCCACTACCCTGAGATTAAGAGTCTCATGCTCTACCGACTGAGCTAGCCGGGCAACACACAGTGTGAAAATGGGTCATGTTTTAATGCTGGGAAGAGTCAGTCAGGCAGTGGGGGGTTGGGTTTCTTGGTCTGCTCACACCCCCATGTGCATGCAAGCAAGTGCCATAACACAAGATACAGTGCCACTCAAAGGTTTGTGAACCTCTTGAGCATTTTGGAGTTCTATTGTTTCACCCTGATTTCCTACATTTTAATCAAAATCATTATTTCCTATATGAAATAACAGGTTCAGGTCTTTCAATTCAATATACTTTAAATCGTTTGTGTAGTTAAGACTAATTTAAGTTGAGTTTTTTGGTTAACTTATGTAGGTGGAAAAGTTAGTGCACCCTGAGCTGCATTGGTTAAAACAAGCAGTTTAGTAGGATCAGATGGGACAAATTGATGTTTAAATGAACCACTGAAATGGACCAATAACATCAGAGATGTTTAGGGACAAAATTGTGCGTCACTGATTGAAACAGAGATACAACCAGGTCACTTTAGTCTTACGTGAACCCGTACAGGTGAATCATGCAGAGAGGAGGCGAGATCTCAGAGGGCCTCAGAAAGAGGGTAGTGACAGCACATTTGTCTGGGGTAGCTATGAAGTCATCTCAAAACAATTTGAGCTTCATCGTTCAAACGTGAGGCAGATCATCTACAAATGGAGAGCACTGAAAAATACTACAACTCTGCCTAGAAGTGGATGCCCTTCTAAAATATTAACAACAGACACACAAGAAAAATGGCAATGGAAAATATCCTCCAAAGTAGATGTGAGAGACTGATGACTCATTACAGAAACCGTTCGGTTGAGGTTAGGAGTTGCAATATCTTATTAACTGATAAAATCTGAGTTTTTTCTTTTTAAAATAAAGAATGACAATATAACCATTTCTTCAGTTTGAGTCCATTATTTCCATTATATCTGCTCCCCATCAGCATTCCCCGACTGGCCTGAGAACCACCTGGTTGTTAAAAATGCTGTGGCACAAACACTAACACTCCCTCAGAGCTCGGCTAACAAAGTTCATTTCAAATCTGTTATTTTACGATAGAAAAGTTATACAATGTTGCTTTAAAGACTCTTTGTCTAATGACTACTTTCAATACATACTCTGGGAGCTTTCATCTCAACAAAACATTGTGCTGTGAGAATTCACATGATCCTCCTTGTTTGAGAGGGTACATAATAAGCTTTCAGGATGTAGATAAAAACACAAACACAAGAGCTGAGATTATGGAAGCGCGGCACTCCCAAAATCCAAACAGAAACCTCAGACAGGCCTGCGCTGTTGAGGTAGAGGTGTGGCTCGCAGGGGAAGCCAGGAAGAAGGATGATTGTGGTGCGAACATGATCCATGAGAAAAAATAGAAAATATCAGAATCCAAACATTGCTATTGTTCCCACCTTCTTGGGAGATCACAAGAAGGTTCTGTGGATAATATTAAAGCAGCCAAACAAAGATCAGTTGCATGCTTTATCGCTGAATGATTTGATAATGTCACGTTTGATGTATCGAGAAAAAAACTATTCCCAGGGGACTAATGAAATTCTTCTTCTTCATTTTGATACTCCGTGTGTTGTGTTTCTACTCCAAAAATTAGCAACTTGTTGGTTGCTGTTTGTTGCTGCAATTTACAACAATGTATCATCCCTTCTGAGTTGCAAGCTGTCTAAATGAGAATTTAAACCAACATTGCATAGAAATGTGTAGAGTGTAATATAACTGTCATAAATATGAACTGCTGTACATGTGAATTTGTTATGAGCAAGTGCAAAAACCCAGGACATAGCACCCAGCTAATATTACTCACTCCTCCAACAGCAAGAAGCCCAGCTCAGAATCTGTCTTTCAGCCGTGTATTTCTGTTTTTATGACTCATATAAATTCACAGTTTTGGCAGCCATTAGCTAACATTAGCTAACCAAAGTTATCCTAACCCTTCACCTGATTGAAGTCAATTTAGCATCGTGATTTTAAACAATGTTGCAAGTACACAAACAGGCAAGATACAATGGGTTTTCTAGTTTCCTTAAATCGTTAGCTCAGGCTGGTTAGCTTTCTCAGCAGAATCTTTTTTGCGGATTCTTCAAACAGCCCCATCAAATCTAACTTCACAACCATTTGCAATGACTTGTCAGTCCTTGACACAAGTATCTCTGACTGAATTAGTAGCGTAAGGGTTGGGTAAAGTTATGCTGTGGAGCCAGTAACCACCTCATTTCCTTAAAGTTAGGTTCCACTAGTGCAGCAGTAAGCTGTATTTGATTCAGAGCTCTGACAAATGTTCAGTCATACACTGTAAAAGGTTTAGGTGTATAGTAGTAATAAGTGAGCAGTGTGTACCAGTAATCTATTTGATCAAGTGTCGTGGGACCTAAGACTTGGTTCTCAAACCCAAATGAAGAATCATTCCATCTAAACAGTTGTACATCAACATATACTCACAGTTTTATATTGTTATTTCACTTCGAGCCATTTTAAGTTTACACAAATATACAGTATTACAAAAATAAAGTGTTTGAATGAATGAGAAGAATGTTCTCAATGAGCGTCAGAAGAAATGATATATTCAGGGAGATTGCACAGAGAAGATACTGTCTACTCAAATAAAGGGACAGATGTCACACACGTCTCTTCACTTACAAGCTTGTGTGGTGGTGAAATGAGAAAACCTTTAGTGCTTCGAGGCAGGGTGGGGGCAAGTCTCAGCGCATTCACATGTATGCACATTGCTGAAATAGCTCTCATATATAATGTCCACCAATGAATGTCATGTTTGAGAGTTGCCCTTTGGATTTTTAAATTTGCCCTTTGAAATGTTTTGTATTGCAAAAAAAGGGTGCTAACATAAATTAGACAAGGACAACACATGATGAGTTACCATAAGTGGACATAATATATCCTACCAGCAGGGGGCGATGTTGTAAATGAATCCAAAAGGTCACAAATGAACCATGGTTGCCCTTGAATCCACCCACAGTGGAGTAATGGCTCAGGTTCAGTAAAAGAGTAACGGTTGAAAGGTCAGTTTAAGGTGTGCTCGACATGTCATAGAGTTTAGGGAAAACCAGACACCTAAATTGAACTTTTATTCTGTAATAAGTTTTTTTTTTCAATACACTATACACTGACCATGATTGAGCAGACAAAGCATTCAATATTACACATGGTTGTAGTGCAAAAAAACAACAAATATGACATGATATTAGATTTTATGATATTTTTGTATTTATTTATTATCTGTTATATTTTGTTTCATATTGACATTATGTCCATAGAGGCTGCTGAGTCTGGTTACAATGCCCCCTAATATATTTTGGGTTCTGAACACCAGCGTTGCTCCCCATCAGCATTCCCACTGCCTCAGGCTTGGAAACCTCTTCCTTCTTGAAGCATAAACATACTAGCACACCCCCGGTGCTCTGAGCTCAGTCTTGGTAACCCAGCTAATAAACTGAGCTAACATTAGCTAACAGCAGCTACAGTTCGCAGTAGTATTATTTATCTATCAGGAAAGTGTAAAGCGTTGAAAGAGAGTTGATGCAGAGCAGTCAGAGGACATCAGAGGGAAAACCAGAAAAGATTTTCTCCATAAAATATGATCCAGTTGAAACTCCAGACTGTTGGTAACGGTCCTAAAAAAAAAATGAGACCAAGCATGTCTGAAGATGCTCCAAGGCTTCACTCATCCATTCTTAGTTGTCCTCACAATTTGAACAATATAATATAATAATATATATTGCAAAAAATGTTTTAAAAAAAGCAATGAAAAAAAAAATCAATTCTGATTTAAATTTATTACCTCCTGTTTATTAAAATGTAAGACTACCAGATATTTTCTGACACAGTGTATTTACAAATCAAAGTCTAATCTACAAGACTACTAAACCACTGTGTACTGTTTACGTCCTCTCATTGATAAACCTGAATGAGAACTAGACTTGCAATGAAAGTACTAATTGTCAGTGACTCTCCTTCTTTCCATGATGGCATGAATGCAGGTCAAACAAAGGAGCTGATGTAGATAAAGAAGTCATAGAGGGGATTTAAAGCTCTGAGTCAGTACAGACAAGGACTAGACTTGGCTTTAACATACTCTCAGACTGGTTCAATGAAGCTCATTCCTCTCTACTGCCTAAGCCTCTAGAGGTCACTATGCACCAGAAATCTCCTTCACACACTCGGAGAAGAGTAGCACTGTGCTCTCATGTCATCAAATCACTTCACACATCGTAATTTTTCGTCCGCGCTGGCTGATGTTTAAGTTTACAGGCCGTGTTCCTGATTTAAAGCTGCATTTAACCCACGCAGGGCTGTGTGACTGATGAGACCACCGTAGGAAGAGCCTCTTTCCACACCTTGATGTTTACCTTTCCTGTCAGTTTGTTTCCACAAAGGCAGCGGAGACTCTGACTGTTTGGGTCAGAGGGACTACAGCTGGGGAGGGCTGCATTCTCACCTCAACACCTCCCTCTGGAATGGGGGTGAAGGAGTAAGGAGTAAGGAGACATTTAACAGCTGTATCCAGAGGAACCCTCCACCTGTCTCATGCTGCTTTTTACATCCGTACTTTGCCAAAAATCTCTGTTTTAACAAGTCATTAAGCCCATTATTGAGCCCACTTTTTTATAGTTGAGCTTCATATCATATCATATCATATCATATCATATCATATCATATCATATCATATCATATCATACAATCATCTTCAAAAGATGGAGTTTTCCCAGTTTGGTATCAACTTTAAATCACTTTAAATGACTGCTTAAAAAAGTGATAAACCCATATAGAATGATCACCAACTCTGTTGCCTTCAGCTCTACAGTCGATTTCAGCGTATTTTAGCGAATTGTTTTTGAAAAGTTTTCTGTTATGTTTCAGTCTCATGGCTTTCCTCGGTGATGCTTCCAGGAGCAGCAGGAAGGTTTTTGCTTTTTTTTAGCAATAAACTCTCAAAAGCCAACTCTACCTGTCCTGCATCGTACACCATGCAGACAAAGTTAGCAAGTATCTTGAAAACATAGTTTGGCAGCAATGCAGATATTTCTGCCAGGGAGCAGAAGGTGAGACAGTGTAAGTGGGCGTTCAGACAGGGACAGGCAAATCGGTTGCCGGCGGAAGAGAAGTGAGTCAGATCCAACTTTTGGGAAAACAGAGCCCCACGTCAAGCTCCGCAAGCCAATCAGACACTCAGAAGAGAGAGAGAGAGAGAGCGCTTTGGTAGAGAGACATAGAGTAACAATAAGAGAGAGCGAGCGCCAACCTTGATAAAGCTGTAAATCAGAGAAATAAATAGTTATTTCCTGATTGTTTCACAGTGATGTTCACAAGTCATTTTTTCCAAGTCAAGTCTCAAGTCTCTGTAGTCAAGTCCAAGTCAAGTCCAAGTCTTCGACGGCAATGCCAAGTCAAGTCTGAAGTCAAGTCTCAAGTCTTTTGTCCCAAGTCAAGTCTCAAGTCTTTGACGGCAATGCCAAGTCAAGTCTCAAGTCAAGTCTCAAGTCTTTTGTCCCAAATCAAGTCTCAAATGACCGAAATAAACGTTATCATTATGGTACCATGTAAGGAAAGCACTATATAAATGCAGTCCATTTACAATAACCTATTAATTATTATTATTAATTATTATTATTATTATATCAAAATGCAATATCAAAATGGGTCAGAGCATGTTCACTTAGCATCATATCACTTGGGGACTAGAATGTGGACACTTCCATTTATTTAATGCTATGATCTGTCTGTGTCGCTTTGTCAGTGCCCAACACAGTTACTTTTTCCACATTAATGAAATCTGCTAAAGCTCAGCTTCCCAGGGATATCAAACATTTGAAGAAGGTCAAAGTATGTGTGAACAGGAGCCTTGTTAAGAGGTAGGCTACTGTGCAATTCCAAACGAAACCTTAAAATAGTAGGCACACATAATTAGGGCTATTCTAATGTGAAGAAACATCCTGAAAGCTTTGTTCAAACAAAGTTTTTTTAATGGTTATTGTTAGTTAGCATTTGATATTGATTAGTGTATTTATTTTTTAATTTAACCAACCATGGCCAACCAAAGCCAACAAGATGACTCCTTGAACTTGAACAGCAGCAAATAAAGAGGCTACTGTAGTGTGTCTAAATTGAACCTACAACAAAAAATCTTTGACAACAAATATGACCATGTCCTGGTAGTAATATGCTTAAATTGCTTAAATTCAGCGGGTTGTCTCGTCTGATCTGAGGTCGTAGTCGAAAGGGGCTTCTCCGGAGAGAAGAGCGTGGCTCTCGTCCCCCCCCGAGGAGGAGGACGAGGAGGACGGAGAGGCTCACTTTCACCCGTGGGTCAGGGAGCTGGGGAGACCGGCCGGCCGCACGACCCGCCGCCCACCCGAAGAACCCTCTCCTCTCCCCGCCGGGGCCGGCGCACGCGGGGCGCGGTCAGCGCGGAGACGCGGGCGTCCACCTGCAGCCGCGACCGACATCGTGCGGGCCAACGACGGGGGCCAGCCCCGCTCCCTTTCCCCGACCCCACGGACCCACACACATTGCACGATGCTGTTCGTCTATTACCAGTCTGTGTGAACTCTTTATATCCGAATGAAATGACAAATGGCACAGGTCGAGACGAACCCGCTGTTGCCATTATCTACCATCGGTCGACTGACGTCTGTTCCTTCGCTGCTGCACGCATGGGTAGTGAGTGAATGGAGGGAAATATTCAGGCTGCCTCCGGTTTTCATTGTCAAATATGACCTTGCAAACATTTCTACTTATAATGAAATTAAAAAATATTCACAAGTCACACACGAGTCACAACAGACAAGTCCAAGTCAAGTCTCGAGTCATTGGGAGCAAGTCTAAGTCAAGTCGGAAGTCTTTGTTTGCGCGACGTAAGTCCGACTCGAGTCCAAGTCGCTAACTCGAGTCCCCATCACTGTTGTTTCACAGCGGTCACATTCAACAGGTATAGACACGTCCAAGGCAACCTACCTCAGCTCCCCTCACCCCACCACTACCGCACTCCCCCACCACCGGTTTCCGGTTTTCCTGTCCCTGTCTGAGCGCCCACTTAAGGAGAGACTGGACTGAAATATGAAATAAATAAATAAATAAATGATGCTCACATTATGCCGTATCTCCTGGATGTGTGAAACGTTCACTAAATAAGTTGATAATATATCAGTGTTTTAGTAAAAGTTGGGTGTCATTTCCAAAATATTGAACATTACTTTACCTGTGAACATAACTGACTGGTGTCAATGTAGGGGCACTTGAGCTCATCTCATGCGGCTGTGGTACGGCAGACAACGGGTCTACTGAAACCACTAGTCCGGGTAAAAGCCAAGCAGGTAAGTTATTTCCCCTTCGATCCCCCCAAAACTTTTTTACCCTCTTCTTTTTGGGTGGTTGACCACAGGTCATCTCCTCTCTACTCCGGAAACAAAAAGCTCAAGCTGGGCCGAAATACCGTGCATCGTCGGTCACCAAACAATAGGTCAGGATGGAGAAACAGGGGAGGTGAGAATAGGAGGGCGCACACTCAAGAGACAAACAGCGGGAGGTTAGTGGAGGATAAAAGTTGGGTGGGGGGCTAAATCAGAGTCCCTGAGGTGCTCTGTCCCCCTCACGCTTTCCACAATGTTGAGCAAACACCACAAGTGATTTGGCCTGACAATTGGAGGGGTGTTACCCAATCACAACTGATAATCTCAAGCAACTGCTGTTTGTGTGGTGTTTTAAAAGTAAAGTAAGTAATAGTACCATTACCTCCCTGAGTTAAAATAATAAGCAGTCTGGTGACGCTCAGTGTTCAGTCCAAACTGTCACGCTCTAAATGAAAACACGTTTTTTCCCTGCAGGCTTTCTCCCAGTTATCTCCCATCAGATATGTTCACTTCTCCTGCTCTATTCAAAAATAAGTCACCTATTAACAGTACATTGTTTTCAGCAATGACCCTTTTAACCTATCACTGACCTGACAGCCATGCAGTTTAATCTAACAAGTGTTCTTTGAAATGCAAATGTAACAACACCCACACATGCACAAACACCATAGTCCTCTCAGCGCCATTGTACTGAAGCGGTTCCCTTTTCAACTCCAGCCAGCAAATGAGGATCAGACATTTTAGATGTTTTGTTGACTTTTACTAACAGGATTGATTAAAGTAGTTTGCCCTCAGGCTGTTGATGCAGATGCACATCCTTTAGTATGTGACACTTAGTTTATATTAGACTGACATTGAATAGATATTGAATATTTTGATGATGAAGGGCTCTTTCCGATTGCAGCTACTCACAACAGGCTTAAAAACACAGTTTATCTAATTTTGTGTTTATTCATGATGGGTTTGACTGACATTCACCTTTCAGGTGTACTGATACATTCAACTCAGTTTAGTTTAGTTGTTGTATCCTTGTCATCTTAGCTCAGCAGAATAGCTGCAGCGTCTTTCTTGTGCAAAACCTCTTTTTAATTTAGCCTTCACTGAATAATTTAACTTATGTAAGCAAAGATCAGATCAATATTTATACAGTCTACGTTCTTTTTGGGTTCATAACCTTGTTGCAACCAAAAAAAAGCTAGCTAGCCAATGTTCAAATGATATTTCAAGAGGCACTTTTATTTATTGAAATGTGTTACTGGAATATGTTACTGGAATTTGGTAGACTGGTGAATGTGTTTTGAGGACTAGATAAAGGCTAAGGAGCTGCCAACACTAATAGAATTCCATCAGTCAAGTGTCACTGCAGAGTTTTAGAGTCTTTTCATTTCGACAGTCATATTTGACATATGGCTTTTGCTCTGGTTATTTGGTGGTCTGTTGATGTGCATGGAGTTTGATTTATAAGAAGTAAATATGCTGATGCATCCTTCCAACCACCCCCGCCGTGTTCCTTCCAACTGTTTGAACAGCTGGGCTTTCTTTATCACTGCTCTGGACCCACCACTGATTCCTTCGTGGTGGGAGGGGTAAGTGAGGTGAGTATGTGAAGGTGGGGGGTCCTGGGGTTGGAGGTTCTCAGCAGGAAGGAGGTCTGGTGTGACTACTGCCTTGTTTGGCAGAACACAGCCAGAGTCAAGAGAAAGGCACACACATCATCAACAGCAGACTCTCCCAGTACTGCAAGAGTCTGATAATCGTGACACCAATGCAGCAGAAGGTAAAAATAGAACAATGTCTAACAAAGAAAATTCTACTGAGATTCCATGGACGCATCTCTCTCCCTACTTTCCTTTCCGTTTTTGACCATACTGTCAAATAAATACAAAAAATGCCTTAAACAATAAAAAGACAAGACAAAAGAAAAAAAAGACAAAAGGCCTTTGGTTGATTGACCACAGAGGTCTCACCAAGGTCAGCTGACACAATAACGTAAAGTGCACCAGTCCATGTAGTGCTCTGAAGTGATTAAAATAATTCTACAATTAATTCTACATTTATTTGGACGAATTGGAGCCAGGACACAGAAGAGCAACTCACTGTGGTAACAATGCCTTTTACTTGGAGCTTTGCCTGCTCCAAGGCAAAGAGAGATGATCTGCTGAAGTGTCCTTGAGCAAGGCAAAGAATCATTAAAGACTTATTTGAGCCATTTAAGAATTTAGGGGAAGGGGGAGGAAACAGCATTCAACACGAGTCCCATTGTAGATATCCACACCCTGGTTTTTTTATACAATTCATCATGTCCCTGCATGTACCTTTAATCAAGTTCAGATCACATTACATCTGTATATAAATAATAAAACAATAAAACACAATAAAATGTCCAGTGAAATGAAACAAAACACTTTTTTTTTTGGTTGCTGACTGCACGGTGCCTGGCCTGTTTAGTGCGTATTCATCTGTATCAACATGTGAAACACGCGTACACACTAATTAAGTCGAGCCTCAGAGTACATTGTGAAATAAACATCAGTGGGGTAAAGTGCAAAAGGTTGATTGGGAAGTTAAACTGGATATTGTCTGTATGGTCAGTGTGTCTACGTGCAGTGGGGTATTGCTGGATAAAAAGCACGCCAATGTAAGAATTAACAAATACAAGAAAACTGGGTTACAAAGGCGCTGCAGTTTCACCTCAGGGTGAAAGATAATTACAATCATCCCTAACCTTGGGCAAAAGGCCTATATGCTCTAACCTTGAACCCGAGGTGAATGTTAATATGCTGTGTCTGCTGAGGTTGGTGCATTTAGATAACTGATGTTGATGTCGCCTGATCTCCATATCGAGAGTAAAATTTCCCTTTATGTGAAGAGCAAGAGAGGGTTATGAACCTGCTCCAAGCCAAAGGTGTCGAGAAGAAAAGTATCCTCTCCTTGCTTTTTAGACAGTGTGTGTGCGTGTCTGTGTGTGTTTTTGAGGGGGGATGAAATTATGGGGTGAAAGGACGCATGTTGACAAATCATATGGCCATCAGTCTGGGCCACCACACTCCATGCCAAAGTGAGACGTCCCATTAATTATAAGAGGCAGGCATCCTAGCCGAGCTCCACACACTGCCTCATTTATCCCCGCTGACCAGTTCACACAGCAGACATTTTGTTTTGGAGGCTCGGAGAGTTGTAATTGGTGGCGGCCACACAACGCAGACTTTAACACGGGCCACTTTGGAGCCTCTCAGCCACCCGTCAACTTCAACCTCACACAGGCTTAGCCTTGACAACACATACACTGTTCTGACGTTAAAATGCTCCTGTGTTGGGTGGTGAGAACATTATATGGCCTGACACCTGGTATGAGGCTTAATGCAGCGCGGCCCAATGATCCTCTCCTTGTCAGACATAACATGAAATGTTTTCATTCAAATAAATGATTGACTGCTGTTGTGCAACACTGATATACAGCCAGTTTATGAAAGCTCATCAGTGTCCAGTGGCTTATTTGTCCTCCTGCACATTAAAATTAATCGTCAGACCTCCAACTCATTAAATTCATGAAGAAATTCAGATTCAACAGTCAAAAAGCAGTTACAATAATAAAATCATGCAACAGAAGTTTTGTAACCAACCAAAAAAAAAACAGCCAGAACTCCCAATGGTCCCTGACTAGATTCCTTAAGAAGATTTTCTCTGGACCTCCTCTGTGAAGCTGATGTGGCTGTAGAGGGCATGCATGTGATTAGTCTGGAGTAAATTGAAGAAAAAACAGAGTTGTTTCCTGCATTCACTGACATATTTGGTCACTTGGGTGCAGCGAAACAATACAGACATTGACATACCATCATCTTATTAAATTGATAAGTTGCTTATTTACACATGCAGACAGCAGAGATGGAGCAACATTAGCATTCTTTTTGGAGCCACATTACCGGTCACCCGACCAATGTAAGTCCAATGTTTTTGAGAAATATCTAGCTTTTTTTTAGCTGCTAGTTGCTAACATTGTTTTGTCTGTTGTTTGCATGCTGCGGCTGTGAAATAAGGTTGACGAGATCTGTGAGCTGTGGAACCAAAACAATGAGCTCAGAGGTGCTAAAACGCTCCATAAAGCTGATACACTGATCAGGGCAGCTTGAACGCCAGCAGTGATTGCTGAAAAGAGCGCTGCCTACATAAAGTAAAACTTGAAAATGGAATGGGTCTCAATTTTGTATCACATTCAGGAATGCAATGATACTTTTAATCTGATGATAATATGTTTTCCATTCTGTTTTATTCTGCTCTTTAAAATAAGCAACGTCCACTGGAAACACTATGCACACTCAGACATACCTTCCCTGCCATTCCATCCCTTTACTGTATGTTGTTACTGGCAAAGAGCGATACCTGGAGCTAGGCATGCTGGGTAGACATTTTTCAGCACGTTACTATTCTGAGTATAATGTCTGGCTGCCAGCCACGTGCAGCATTAGCAGCTCAGCAAGCTCACTGCCAACATCTGTATGCATTTCGCACACACTGCAGAGGTTCTGGCACCGCCACTTGACTGACGGTCCGACCTACAGCTCCACATACCTCCAAAACTTATACTCCAAACTGTCTGAGGGTGTTTGGGGGGGGGGCGGCTGTGTGCATTGAGGGGTATGGGAGGTGTTTCACAGCCAGAAAAACATCTATCATGCAGGCGCCGCTGTGACCAAACAAATGAGCGGCGGCTAGAAAATATGATTTCACCAGGAGAGGAATGCGAGAGCTGACTGCTGTAGACTCCGTAAGCTGCGCAGAAAGAAGGCATGATGGGATCAGGGTTGTCTGGTGCAGGGCTGATTCCAGGGGCCTACAGCTGGGGAGAGCCTTTAGGTGCTTAGGGGCGACCTGGACAGATATTTCTAGCTACGCCCTTTGATGAGACATTTCAGGTTGTTCAAAGGAAGGGAAGAGTAATGAACAATTCGCACTGGAAGGAGTGAAATTATCTCAAACCACTGTCAGATTTTTTGGCACATACTTCAAGAAGAAGTCAGATTTTCTCCTTGGGCTCTAGATAAACCACATGTCAAGCTAGAGGGAGGTGTTGTTGCTGTCTGGTGTTGGTTACCAGTGTGAGGCCTCAGCAGAGGAGACCATGAGGAAGCAATCAGCCCATCGATGAGTGGGCCTGTTGGGACGGTGCAATCCCCCACTCTCTGCTCTCCGAAAAAATCCTGCAGGAGTCTACAGGGATCTAATCAATCACAGAGAGCAGGAAAAATACTCCAACATGCCATTCCTGCCCTAGATTCCTGCTAAGTTTGTGTTTTTGTTTGTGTTTTTCCCCGCTGAGAACAAGTCGGCACGCCGAGGCGCTGAAAAAACATCAGATTCCTCAAGGAGAGCAAAGTTATTATCGGTGGTGTTGATCAGCTGAGTCTAACGGGACATTTTCTCTACTTTTAGTTATTCAGCTGCAGGCGAGAATTTTATTTCATTATATTTCACCCAGGTTACCATGGATGAGCCAAATGCAGTATATTAAATTGAATCATTTGTTCAAATCAGATTAAACTGCTCCTTGGACAAATAAGTTTATATTGCTGATGTAACAAACTATAACAGCAGGAAGTGGAAGTTTTCATTATTTTTTAGGAAAATTAAATCACTTTGATGTATGTCCTTAAGTATAGAATCAATACATTGTCCAACAGCCAGTTTCTTTCTAGCACGATCCAATTTATTGACAACCTTTAATTAAAAATGACTGAAGACAAGAAAGCGGAGCAGCAGGAATGGTTGCATGTAATATTTTTGCCAAATTGTTTAACCAAACTATGTTCAATAAAACAATTATATGTGTGATGAAATGCCTCTATCACATCACTCACCATAAATAATGTGTGCTTGAATAAGCTCAGATCAGATTGGGGGGGTGTGCCCTTTCTGAATACAAAGGAGATACCTGACCTAAGGATGCGTCTCACACCTACAGAGGCAATAAAGCATTCACAGGGCAACTTTCAAATAGACAATAGGAATGCTTATCACAAATCATCTGCATTGTCAGAGCGGAAAGTCTACTGAAGTCTGTTTACTCAAAGTGAGGTCTGGTACTGAATGATGGGGCATTACTAGATGTTTATTGTCAACATAACATCACACCATGTGCATTAATTTATCGTACCCAGTTAGTTTCTTGTGAGGTTGACTGGAGAATAAACACACACATAATGAATAAAATACTCAGTTCTGAAAAACAATTAGTCAATCAGTTGTTGACCATTAATTTAGTCACCAACTATTTTGATCAACAATTAATCATGATTCTTTGAAGAAAGAAATGCAAAATTTCTCTGATTTCAGCTTCTCACTATTTTCTGTTTTGTTTAGTTATCTGACAGCAAACTGAATATCCGTGGTCAAGACATTTGAGGACATTTTATGGACCAAACAATAAATCAATGAATCAAGATAATGATCCACAGATGAAACGATAATCAAAATAACCCTTAGCAAGTTGTCAGCAAGGATTCAGTCTTTTGTACATGGGGCACACACTCCACCAGTCAAGTCACCAGGGTTCCACAGAATGGAACATATATTATATGAAAATAGTACATTGCAAAATGATTTTTAACTGCAGTTATCCAGTGCGTAGTTGCCTCACCTTCTTGTTCCAAGCACTGAGCCTAAATTTACATAAAAAGCAAAAGGCCTTATCTTAGAGTCAGTATATGGTTTGTCCGCTCAGGGCTACTGTAGACAAAATGGCGGTTCAACATGGTGGAAAGAGGACCCGCTCTCTCTGTAGATATAAAGGGCTCATTTTAAGGCAACAAAAACATGATGATTTTTATTTTTATATGGTTACACCAGTGAAAACATACTATTGGAATATAATTTATATTATATTCAATTCCTGCAATTAGATCCTCCTAAATCTTACACACTGGACCTTTAACAAAACCTCTGTGTTAGCTTGCTAATATAGAATATAAAAAGGTAATAGGATACACATAACAACAACACATTATACCATAATGTAGGCTATAAAACATGTTAATACGTTAGCTTAAATGACCAAATAATGTCGGTTAGGTTAGCATCATCAGACATTTCCTACTTGCTACATGTTCATGTATGCACGGATGAAACAAAATCATATCCAACATTTTATAAAAGGATTAGGAGTTATGTTTATGGAGGTTATGTTAGCTTATCCTAACCGAAGAGCGTTAAGGTTATATCTTTGCGTCCAATTTACATTGCTACTGTTTACAAGCTAAGAAAGTCTTTAAGTAAAATCAGTGATTTAAAATGTTAAACTAGCTAGGAAATCATAAATTCAGTCCATTAAAAAATATGAAGTGCAAATAAATCTGGGATTGTTTAATTGTTAAGAAATTACTATGACCACATCTATTGTGGTCACAGCAGACTTTTTATTTTCTATTTTTTTAAAGGTTTATATGCTGAGAACAATGCAGAGTCATGTCTTTTTAACATAATATGAGCCTTTTTTTGTTTCTAGCCCACATTCTGTCTTGTCAGAGCATGTTTTGCATCTTTCAAGCATAGCATACAGAGCGACTCATTGACATTTACTTTTTATTCAGTTACCATCGAGATCAGTCAGACTTTCATCTGCATGTCAACAGATTAATGAGCCTGTGTCCTCGCTGAGAGGAGGAAGTGCCAGCAAACAGTGAGAGTATGACCTTGGTCAACAGGAAACTGTTGAACGCTTTGCCTGAGGGGAACCTGACACATCTGCATAGACATGAATATCCCATGAAGGGCCTTGTAATGTGGAAATTAAAAAAAGAACACCCCTTGTAAATTGCAAATGAGGAAATATCAGTCAGCTTTCAAGTGTAAAATGTTAATTAAAGCTTCTGTTAGTGACTTTACCTTTAATGTTGTTTTGTGTCCTACAAAAAGGTGAAATTTGGCCTTCTGTCTAATTAGCACTTGAATTGAATGAATTATGTGCACACAGTCCTGGCATAAGGAAACAACTACTTTTGGAAGTTCTATTATCGTATTACGAAACTGGATAACAAAACATGATTAGTCAATCACGAAAATAATCATTAGTTGCGGCCCTAAATGCAAGTAGCCTATGTATTAGTATTTAGTAATAAAGGTGTTAAATGTAAAAATGTAATGCTGTAGGTGGTTAAAGTGAAGCTTCTGCCAGGGCAAAATCCTACACCATCGATTGGAAAGACTTTGAGGATCAGATGAAGAGTTCCAAACTAAAAACAGGTTGTTTTTCAAATGTTCTCATCATTTAACATTTGAGAGATTATGTATATGTATTCCTCATTTCCCTGACCATGGCAATATAGTGAATCAGACTTTAGTTGTATAACACTTTTCATAAAAACAAAATGTAACAAAAGTACTTCACACAATAAAACAAACCACGGCACGACCCCTTTATATACAAAAACACATTAAACTGAGGTGATACTATCTCATCAATAAGGAAAGACCAGGGACAGTTGGTTAAAAATAAAAAATATAAATAAATGAAGACATTAAAACGAATTCAAATGTATAATTTATTGGACTGAATAAGTAAGAATGAAGTTCCAGTTCCACTGTAAAACCTGTGTAACAGAGCGAGAGAGAGAGAGAGAGAGAGAGAGAGAGAGAGAGAGAGAGAGAGAGAGAGAGAGAGAGAGAGAGAGAGAGAATACTGAGAAAAAAAGTAAAACCTTATTTTTAAAAGTCTGAATTCTGAAACGTCAAAAAACTGAGGGAAAATATATTTTTTCTTTTTTCTTTTTTTTACATTATTTTTATTTTTTTCCTCCTTAAAAAATGAAAGCCAGAATTCTTTAAAGTTTAAAGTTATAATATAAAGGAGATATTTCACTTTGGAAATAAAACCTGACCTGACTAGAACAAACATGCAGCTTGAACTACACGTCCCATGCTCCCCCGTGGCTGTGGCCCCTCCCGCCGCATACCTCTGCTGTGTGCTCACGCTGCTCTGTGGGGATCCTGCACAGCACAAGTTGCCCCAACAGCAGCAGAGGCAGCGGCAACTCGGCACAAAAGTTTGTTCACAGGAATGGGCAAGTTTGAGAAGAACGTTTTTCTTTTACATTTCACAGCCTCGGTGCTCAGAACAACAAGGGATTGGATGTAAGGATCGACTGTGCTTGAAGAAAGTAGCAGATTCTGGAGTTTTGTTGGTGATTTCTCACTCTTCTGGCTCTTTTGGATTCGTCGCGCTTCATCTGAGAACTAAAAACAGGGGTGTCCTCTCGGAGAAAATGTGGTCCTCGACGCAGGCTCGCACTTTCGCGAGGTTTGCCGTGGTTTTTCTCGTGTTTCTCAGACTACAGCGTGGATCTGCTGCTGGCACAAGGACGTGTCCCCCTACCTGCGTGTGTTCCGGGGAGCTTTTGGACTGCAGTCGATTGAAAAGGGGCCAAATTCCAGACACGATCCCGGAATGGACAGTGCAACTGTGAGTCCAGTTAAAGAGCCATTGTGTGCCTTGTTACTGTCATGGATAATTATGTTATCTTTTACTTATTGCTTAATTATTTGAATGTCTTTTCACACCTCTGCACTGATTAGGTTGGGTTTACCATTTTGCCTCAGCACGGATGGGATGATCCACATTCCTGTCGCAGTGAAAACACATTGGCTTGTAAGCCACATAAGTCGTGACTTTGCTTTTGCTTTCATTGGTTGAAAACTGCCAGAAGAACTTTGCTGAAGTTACCGAACAGCAAAAAAATTCATGTGTTTATGTGTCCTAACAGGTTTTATTTGTTGTATTGCTCCTTTAAAACAGCATGCCAGGCTTCCCGAGGCCAGCAGGGAAGCTGGAACTTTTTTACACATCAATGTGCTGTTGTCAGTCCCCTCCAAACCTCTTTAATAAAGTGTAAATGATTCTAAAGAAGTGCTCCCAAGGCCTGTGGGTACTCTGGTGGATCATTGAAGCAGTAGTGATGCTGCTAGTACAGTTTTAGTAGTAATAACAACATTATTAGTGGTTGTTAGCTGATCTACCAGTTCTCACGTTGCAACCAATGTAATGGTTTGACAGAGTGGTTCACATCAACATTTTTATTAGTCAGTCTTCAGGTTTCAGCCTCACAGACCTTTAGGCCTCCAAAGCCATAAAAGCATAAATCAGATGCAGCCTGTGTGAAGCCTTGGATTGTTTCCCAAAGTAATACCTCCATTACTGTTTGTCTACTGGCTCCATAAGAAGAAGCTGAGCTCGGCCTGAAGCCTGGTGGAAATGGCGAACACAACTTTAATGGCATGTTGCATGTGTTCTACTTTACAGATAATTATTTTGACTGCATTTTTATTGCCCTGCGTTGAGCTGCAGTGCTTGATTTTTATTGTCCTGTGTTGGGTTGCAGTGCTTGATTCACTGCCTGCTCGAAAAAGCTGTTGCCCTGCTGTTGAATTTAGTTTTTCTCTTTCTAAAATGTGCTGCTCTGGAAACTTGACGTTGCCAGAGAAAACAGACCCAGCCTGAGCCTCATAACCAAGGCCGACCTTCCAAAGAAAATGAAAAAAAAAAAAAAAAGTTCCACATGGGGGAAAAAATTCTTTTCACTCTGGCATGCTAATTTACGAGTGGCTCTCCAGCACATCTTAAACCCCTTAAACCGCCCGACCCTTTGTTTTCCAGCACCCCATTATTTCTGCTGAATTAGCAACTCCGGAGCCAGCGATGGTACTGATTAAGGAGGAGCGTGTAGGATTAGTGCGAAACAAACTCTCAGAAGGAAAAGGGGAAAAGAGAAAGTAGGAGGGAGACGAAGAAGAGGAAAGCATGGAGAAGGAGGGTTAAGCCATGAGTATTTCGGAGGTTGCTGGGGAGAATATAGGCCCATATTTAATGCCTTTTCACTCTTTAAGAGTGAGGCACGCTTGGAGTTTAAACTTTAAAATATTGTGTGCATTAAGGACAAACTACTATTTAAAGTTTTAATACGTCACAGAGTGACAGTATGGCATGAGACATTCATCTCCATGGAGCGGTGTCTTGTTAAACACATTCATCAGAGGAATCCGATGGGGTTTTTTTCACCACATTTCTTTGCCTGGGTAACATTTGTAGCCAGGGAAAAGAAAAGAAGTGGAGGAGGTTGATAACATTATCAACCCCAGTGATTTGCATTGTTGCTAATGCTAATGTATCCAGCGAATGCTAATTATCGTTAGCGACTAATTTGGTCATTTAAACTAGCTATTCTATATTCAGGAGCTCAGGAGGAACATTTGTTTGACCAAGTACCACTAATGCTCAGTGAAAAGGACAGGAAGTACAAGAATAGGTAGATGTTAACAGGAATCCTTGGGTCACAGCTAATGTTAATTTATTGCTACCATAGCTCGCTAGTAAAGTTATTAGATTGGTGCTCTGTGTCATTAAACAACATGTAACATGTCTAAAAATACTTAATCATTTGATTTTTTAAAGAATAAACAGCATTTAATAAAAGTTTAATAAACAATTTGTGAGTCACAAATTAGCATGAAACATTTGTATCTCCATGGAGAGTAATACCCTTTAAAGTTGAACAAACATTTAAGCAATTTAATGTTTTTATTTAATTAAAAGTATTACATTTCTGCCTTGGTAACATCAATAGCCATTGAAAATAAGTAGAGGCAGTAGATAACATTACCAACCCCTGTGGTTTGCATTGTCGCTAATGCTAATGGCTCCAGCTAATGCAAATTTTTTTAATCTGGTTATTTAAACTAGCTAGGAATCTAAGTTATTAGGAACCCTGCTCTGTGACGTGCGCCAAGAGCAAAATACTACATCATTTGATTTAAAAAAAAATATATATATTTTTTCGTTTAATGAACGATTTGTGAGCCGCAGAATGACATGAAACACTTCTTAGTTTAGAATGAAAACATAGAACCTGGACAAATATACATACTTTAGTCATGTTACGTTAATTGTCAGGTTAAAAAAAAAAGAAGTACAAGATGCGGTAGATAACATATTTAATCCCAGTGGTTTGCAGCACAATGCTAAGTTTCAACAACTGACCATTTAAGCTAGCTATTCTAGGTAATAGCTACAAGCTAGTTAACTGCAGTGCTACATACTGACCTGTCATGGTCACTAATGAAAGAAACATGACATACATGATATATATTTAGAAAATTTAACCAACGTTTGCTGTTGGGCATTTCAATGTGCTCACTTGCATTCCATAGAAACTTTAACCCAACCTACGAAGAAACATTCCTGCAACTTAATTTGAAATCTGCTAAGTCCCATTATCGTAATCTATAAAGTTACTGACAGCTCTTGTAACCTAAAGAGTGGCTCGTTTATTCACTTTTCAGTCTTTGATAAGACAACATTTTCACCAGACCGGCTGATACAGGCTGGAGCCTGTACGCAGCACTGTGTTATCTTGCTCCGCTCAGAGGCTGCTTTGTGAGGGAAGTGGAAGTGTCAGAACTACTTAGGGTTTATCTCGGAAGTATGATAGGACACCTTTCCCAAATGCCCCCAGAGCTGGAACTACAACAGCAACGCATGGCTCCATGCTTGGAAAGAAAAAGAAGAGGACGGAGTGGTTAGTGTTAGCGAGCCGACTAAAACTGTGGTTGAGTGGTTCATGAAACTTTCCACCAAAGAACAAAAACAGGCCTCAGAAAATTCTACAGGGGTGTTTGAGACGTTTGAAAGGCGTCCCTCTCGCTTTTCCCGGCATTGTGAATACATTACCAGTTGATAGGTTCTTCCCCTCCTCCCAGAGCTCCTTGATGGATTCCAGATGAGGGAGGTAAGGAGAAGGAGGAAGGGTAGAGGGTGAGGGGGTGTAAAAAAATAAAAATAAAAAAAGAGTGTCTGGCACCGCAGCGTTGATCGTGCGCAGCAGCGTCAGTAACTCCACCACTTTATGGTGCAGGAGGCTCCACTTGCCAGACTCCTTGAGCTGGTTTTCAGGCTCCTTTTCAAAACAGGCAGCAAAAACAAGAGTCTCACCCCGGGGAGCTGCAGCCAAGAGTGTTCAGTCGAGTCCAAGAGCAGGCTCAATTGGGTTTGTGTTGGGCCCAGATCCAAAGGGGGGATCCAGACAAAATCAAGACATAGACCAGAGCTAATCGAGAACTACTCAGGACTACATTAAACAATAAGAAACCTATGTACACTTTCCTTCTACGTGTGCAAACACAGATTTTCCAATGTGACAATGATTAATCGATACATACATGCTAGAGAAGTCCTGGCTTCTTCAGGGAAGATACTCTAAAATATGAGGCGCCAGGCAGAAAATAAACCAAATATCAGCAAAGAAATAACGTTAGATTCGGTTTGAAAGATTGTAAATATTGAAGTCAAAATAGGAATGTGGTTAATATGAGTCAGGCACCAGAAAAGAGGTCTGAACCAAGCCTCATCCAGTACCGAGACCCCGACTCCAGCACTTCATCGACTTCCCTTGCCAGGTTTCGGCCTCCTTTTGGGTACAAACAAAAAAACTTCTCAGCTTGTGTCTGTTTTGGCTCTGCCTTTCAGCACAGGCCTGGATATGAAGTGAGCTGTTTTGACACAGACGTTGTCTTCTATGTTCTAAAGTGGGGACGAAAAGCCAAACACAAGAACTTTAACTTGTAAGCCCTTCTTTTTTGGATGGCTTGAATGGAAAGCAGGAGCTTTTCAGCTGCTTTCAGATGTGACTAACACACAGTCAGTCGACGGTATCTGAAACTGATTTAGTCTTTTCACCCCTCGCCTGTTTGTGACAGTATGTCAGTAACAAATCTTGCTTATTTTTTCTGACCGTGCTGTTTGATTTAATCACCAGTGGTTTTCCACCATCTTGCAGTTTAATTGCAGCAGCTTTTCTTTGATCCGTTTCCTCTGTTCGCAGTGTCAAGTCACAATAACAGAGAATTTGTATGTAATTATGTTTGCAATGTTGACCCAAATAGAAGACTGCAGCAGTTGAGAAATACAGTCCATGGTGTATACTTTTGCCTTAATTTTTCCTTTTTTCCTTCACAGGGACCTGAGCCATAACAAATTGCAGGTGCTTGACAGCACTTTGTTTTCCAAACTACAGCATCTAAGTGAAATGTAAGTATGCCCTGTGTTCTCGGCACTTTCTAGAGTAAACAGCCTCCGTCACTGTCCTACATGTGACAAACTTCTCTTTTTTTTTTGTAATGTGTACAGAAAGCTGAACCACAATGAACTGGAGGCAATACCAGATTTGGGCCGCTACACTTCAAATATCACAACGCTAATTCTGTAAGTAAAACCTTTAACGTGTTTAAAACCTCCCCAGACTCCCCTAGTCTCGTCTGCCTGAGCTGACATTGCCAGTTTGGGTAGTGAGCTAAGAAGTGGTTCCACCCCCTTCCTTTCTCTCTAGAGAGCAACCCTTTTGGCTGCGCCCGTTCCCAGACGGGGCAGTCAGAGACATGGCACCCAGCCCCAGACGGGTCACGTGTTTCAAAGACAAATGCCATCAACAGAAATGGAAATGTTTTGTCTAGTGGCTGTTGCTGCTGTTCGTGTATTTTTAACTTGAGGCTGTGACGTATCCCTGGAAAGAGAGAGTCTGTCATGCGAAAATGATAAATTTGGTCATTTTTCATGTTCAAGCTTCAGTCGGCTGTTTTTGTGTTGGACTTAATGAGACTCAGAAAGTGTCTGAGTTCCTGAAAATGTTAGTGTCTTGATCCGTCACCTTTTAATAAGCGATTTAATCTCCATGTTGTGTAAAGATGGCTGATACTGTGGAGAGTTCACTACTGCTGATAGGTCCAATGAAAAAGCGTTCGACTTCCCATCCCATTCAGACTCTAACCAGATGATCTCTGGGAATATTGTTGTGCAATACGTGCTTTCAGAAGAACACCAGATATTAGTGTGTGAAACCTCAACAATTTTATTTGCTTTCTGTGGCACGTCTCTCCAAAACCAACCGACGTGAAGTTATTGTGGAAGAATGTATCCGTCTCTTCGACTTGATGAGGCGTATTCTTCATCATGCCCCAACATGATGCTCTGCGGCAGCCGCAAGGAGCTCAGACGTCAACCATCGACAATTTGTTTGCACATTTGGTGCAGGAGTGTCACCTCCGGCTATGAATTTGAGTAGAGGAAGATGGCCAGGTTTTTACGGCATGCTTTTCACACCTTAGATGTTTTTCTTCTGCTAGCTGTAACTCTGGATTTGGATTTGATTATAAATGGATTTGTTGTCCTGACTGAAGAAGAAAACATTCTTTTTCCATTATTTGTTCCACATATAAATAACACCTGGTGTGAATGGTTACATTGTTCCCTTAATATTTAGAAAGGGGTCACTGGTTCATCTGCCACAACTGCCGTGTGTGCTTTTCTTTTTCAAGTACCCTTGAGCAACTCTGGATTGAAGTGCAGTGTTCCTGCACAGATTGTCAAAAATTCCAGACTTACTCCAAACCATAACTTGATTTGAAGATGTTCAGTTTGGTTTACCCAAAGTCATGTCACCCATGTTAACTCAGTCCAGATAAAACAATAGTTTTTGATTTTTGTAAAGAAAGAACTGTGAGTTACAAAATAACACGAAACACAGACACTTATTTGTCTGAAAACAGCACATTATGTAACTCCAGTAAGGTGTACAAACTCTTGAGATTTTACAAGCATCCATCAGAGAAATATTATCCTCTTCATGCTAAAGAAGTACATCTATCTGGCTAAGTAACGCTAAAGCTCAGTGGAAAAGACTAAAATAGGAGGTAGGTGATTAGGATTCCTTGGGGTTTGTCATCGCCCATGCTATTAGCTACCGGATGTTCCTGAGTTTTAATTAGCCAGGAGAGGTGTAATTATAATGCAATGTGTCACTAAACAATATGTGCACCAAGAGAAAAACACTACACTGTTTACTGTGTAACTAAAGAACTGTTAAAGTAGGGTGACCAGACGTCCTCTTTTCCCCGGACATGTCCTACTTTTGGGACCTAAAAAAATGTCCGGGGGGATTTTCAAAATCGTCCGGGATTTTGTGCGAATGTCTCAAAACACAATGTATTGCCAATAGAATTCCACTCCGTTCCGTTTTACTCCATTCCAGGTTTCTCTGTGTCGCTCTCAAATTAGTCACGCCCTTCTCAACTTCAGTCACTGCTTTTTAGTCTTGAGTTGCTAGTGTGTTCACAAGCGAAACGGAAGCAGAGCAGAGTAGCACATGTGCGTCCGCAGCTACAATGCCTAAACGCAAGTGCTGGGCTGAAACACTGACATCATGGGTCTCGCCAGCGCTTTATATGGTTGCGGCCCGCTACGCTAAAATTTCAGACCGCAACGGCAATTTCCCCCCGTTACGTTATTTTTAATATAGCGTAAGGGCTGTTTTCAGTTTTCGTCACCATCGTCAAAAGTTTTTTTTTTTTTTTTCCTGTTAGCGGAGCCGGCGCCCCCGGGATCGGGGGGTTGACGAGGTAGAGGGGGCACCGGACAGACTGATCTAAATCTTCGTCTCGGGGGGGGGGGGACTTTACCAGAGCGATGGTACAAAAAAGGTGTCCTCTTTTTCAACTACCCAAATATGGTCACCCTAGTTAAAGTCACTAAAGTGGCTCCGTAATTTAAAGTATCAACCTAAACTTCGCTAACATTGGCCACCGTTAGCTACTGGTCACACCAGACCAATTGAAGGTAATACCAGAAAAACCTGTGTGTATTGAACTAAATAACGGTATGTTGTGTTGCGTCTTTCAGGAGTATTTGATTTTTAGCAGTAAAGAACATAGTTATAATAGCAAAACTCAGTCAAAGAGACAAGAGGCAGACAATGTTAGGAATCCTAGTGGTTTGCTAATAGCTAATGCTAATTCATGTTAGCTAGTTAGCTAGCTAGCTTCTTACCTGACCTTACTAGCCCCCCAAATTTGCCAATGTCATGCTCGACCTGCCTTTTTTTTCATTAAAAACATCAAATTTGAATATACAGAACTTTGATTATTGCACTACACACTACATTGTGAGTCAAGAGCATAATTCATTTCAAATGAATATGAAACAATGTAAATAAAAAGAGCACACAAAGAAGAAGAAGAAACTGAAGATCACACTGCCTGTGCTAGCCGTCGCCCTCTTTCTTCAGATGAGGTGGCGCACTGTGATTTTTCCAGAATTTTTCTCCCACCTTCAGTTTCTCCGAAACAGGGAGGGCAGTAAAGAAAAAAGAAAAAAAAGACCTTAGGGTATCGTATACCACTTATTCAAACAGCCAGTCAGACACAGAGGCAGCTCTCGCCGACTTCTTTGACCTCGCAGCTCTGAGTAAAAACAAACGGCAATAACCCTGCAGCTGGTAGTAATTGAGTCGTGATCATCTTAATTAATTGAACAATTTCCCAGGAATTTATGGAGGGGGTAAACCCCACCGCCGCTAAATCCCTCTGCATGTTCGGAGGGGGGTTCACAACAAATGACCTGGAGATTCCAGGTCTGATTAGGTATATTAGAAAGGTGAACCTCTTGGTATGTCTATGGAAATGGAAATCTTGTTGAAGATGAGAATAACAAACCAAAACATTAGCAAATAAAGTAATAATCTTTTCATAATAGGGTATAACTAGGGCTGCTTCTTAATCTCATTAATTATTGTATTAAATGTTTTTCACAATAACCCAAAATCCATCACAAAACCCAAAGGTGTTGAATTTACAGTATTTAAAGGAGGGATGGAGCAAGTCCTTACATTTGATAAGCAGGGCCCAGCAGACATTTAGTATTTTTTGGTTGATTTATTATACCTTAGCACGAGATTTAAGCTCAGGGCAGTTTGTTTTACAGTTTTTGTCCTGCTAAGAAGACCCAGTTAGTTAGCATGAGTGAAAAATCTGTTGATACTACGTGAATTTTTACAGCTCCCCTGCCATTTTATGTAAAGTTCCTTCAGTTCACATGTTAATTCGATCCCTGCTTTTCCCCACTCCGACTGTGAGCCGAAGTGTTAAGATGATCAGCCATTTGAGTGAGATATGTGCAGAGTTTAATATGGCGTCTCAACAGCAAACGCAGCCCTGGTTTTCATTACAGGCGCCACTGCAGAGAGAGGGAGTCATCAGATGGCTTCTCAAAACTCTGTTCTTTTTCCAATAGGAAATACCACACACTCACACACATGCACGCACACACTGCGACCGAGACGGTTTTAGAAAAAGCGACTTTCCATTTAAAGAGCTTCCCCCATTAAAAGAATTAGTCGCTGCTCGGCGGACAAAGCTTTGCTGAAAGCGCGAATCAACCGCAACAAAAGAAACCTTCATCGAGGATCTTTGGATTCTGCGTAACAACATAACTTTTCAGTGTGTAAATGTGGTCAGTTTGATGGTGGCAGAGGCCAAAAATACTATGGGGTTTCGTCAAGAGTGCTGGAAGGTATCCGCTTGTGTGAAACCCACATGATGTTGGTTGCTTTACCCACATTTCTAGTGCTCACATTTCATGAATTCGACTGTTAGAAGCTTTGGAGAGTCTGGAAACATGCAGCTGAAGAGTTTTTTTATATTTTTTCTGACAATATGCATAGTAAACACTTTCTGTGGCTCTTATCACAGCAGCATTGAGCGCACATATTTGATCAATAGTCAAGACGCCTCGGGCTGTTATTGACACACGGTTGGCCTTTCATCGACTTCCACTAACGGCAGTGAAGCCCTACAACCACGGTTGTAATGGCTCTATAATCACGTTATCTGATAGCTAAGTGGATGAACAAATTTGAAGTGTGTATAATTAAAGCGTACAATGCTCGGCTTGTTTGTGTGTAGAGAAGATGGAGGGCTCATTGAGTGGCAGCGCAGATGTTGAGATGGAGAGGAGAAAAAGAAAACTGTATGCTGGCGCAACTCTCTGTCCCTTCAGTCACATAGTTCACAGAGTTCAGGATGCAAGAATGAACCTCAGAGGGCTGATTATTTTTAGGATTATGGAATAATTGGTCGGACAGATCACTGATACCCCCCGGCTCTGAAACTACGGGGTCGAACCTCCTCGTCCTTAGACAGGAAGTGTGCACCAGCTCCTCTCCGCCGCTCTGCTTTCCCCCCTGAGAGAAACTGGAAAGACTGGTTCTTTCTCACCAGGCGGCCTTCCTTCTCTCAGCGACCAGTCAGGGGAACATGAAAATTGAGACACAGGTGGTGTGTGGCGCTTTTGTTTGGGACTGGGGGGCCGTGGTGCGTGGAAAGCCCTCAGCAAATCTCCAAACAAAAGAGCTGCCTGTGCCGTTTTTATTGTTGACTATGATCTGTATTTTGCTATAGCTGTGTAGTTACTGCACACCAAGAAAACGTCTTTAGATTCATGAGCACTGGCTGTCAAGTTCATTTTTTTTCATACAGTGCAGTATCACAAATATTTGCAAACTCGCAGCGAGTTGAAGTCTTGTGTCTTGTGTTAGGCCAGTGCCATGCTCTCAATGATATGACAAATGGCCTTGAAGCTTCTATTGTGCACAGGCATGCTATCTGGCCTGTGTTCACCCCCCACCCCCCAGCCTACCGTCTTTCCCTGCCACAGCGCCAAGGCTGACTCAGGCACTGAGCTCAGAAAACATGCTCTGGCGGGTTTTATTCCAGCAACGTCCCACAGTCCTGGCTGCCAATCTGTCAAGAAATCTTTGTTGACTGGATCTTCCCTGTTTTGAATCGGAAGATTTCCGAAAGGTGTTGGGAACCCTGTTTCTATGGGAACATCAACACACGGTGGAAAATGGGTCAGAGTTCTCTCGTTGTTGCCACACAGTGTTATGAATAGGTGAGACATCTCAGTTTCGCAGCTGCCTTGGTGCCGTGCTGTCTCTTCTGCCTGAGGTGGATAAAATGAGAATAAAATTTGAGATCAAGATTAGACTATAACTGGCAGAGTCGTGAGAGAAAAGGCGTTGCATGGTGTGAGTAGGGGTTAAAAACAGCATTTTTCTTTCACTTGAGACAAAAAGCTGGAAAAGATTTGCATCGCCAGAGTTGCTACTTATGATTAATTAATAATTAATAATATTATGATCTAATGGTAAGCAGATTGCAACCAACTGAATCCCTGTTTGCTTCACCCTCCCCTTCCAAACTTGTAGGAGAAACCAGGTTAGCCCTACATAGATCCAGTGTTTGATATGAAGGTTTAGGCGACAGCATGACAGTGTAACATGGTGGACACCTCCAAGAGGACCCTTCCTCTCTGTAGATATAAAAGGCTCATTCTAATGTAACAATTTTGTAATATTTGCAGCTTGTAAAGCCATCTGTACTGTTGGTCAGTTAATTAATTATTAATGACACTACATCCCAAATTAAGCCTACATTATACAACAGGTAGTCCCGACCGAGCGATCTGATTGGTCAACTAGACATTTAGAATGTGCTCAAATCAGCATGGCAGCAATATTACTATGCAATTTCCACATCCGGAAATATATAACATGTAAATATGAATAAGTACACTTGAATACTTTAATAATAAATATTCTGTATTTCAAGGAGCTGTTAGGCCGAGGCTATTTTATTTAAAGGCTGTGCTTTACCTTATTATTGGCACTTCAGTGACTGCATCACTGCCGTGCCAATAAGGACGTTAAAGCACACCCTCTCATGTAATATTGCTTAATTATAATACTGTCCTCAAATTTCTTTTCTTTTTTCTAAGAGCTGCTGTAAAAAAATTAAACAGAAAAACCGACAGATCTCTGGTCAGTAAGGTGTAGCTGGGTGAGGGGTGGGGAAGGAAGAGGGGACTGTAGCCATCGCAATGAATACTGAAAACGAGGCCTGTAGTCTGGTGCATTGGAGGGAATTCCTGCCTCCCCCTCCTCACTCTCTAGTGCTGGGTCTCATACACAAAGAGGGCACTGTACAGGCTCTGTTTATAACTAAGCAGTCCCTGCACTGCAATTTAGGAGGCGTGCAGCTCAGGAAATTGCTGGCCTCTGCCGAGGCATGCTTTCACTAAGGGAATGGTATTCATCAGCCAAGTAATTGGCAGGTTACTTTTTTAAATACCTTGTTGGTAATTACCTTATAAACAAAATAACACATCAATAAACCCTAAGGTTGCTTGGACCTGGTGTGAAGAGCCGCAGCATTGATCATACCGAGCAATTTGTTGGCATCAGCAAAAAAAGAAAAAGAAAAAAAAAAGCCAGCATTTCACGTTGGGTGGTAAGTTTTAGCTTTGCAAGCGCGTGAGAGTTTGTCATTTTTTAATACCGCAGGCTAATTGAGGGACTTGACTGTTTGTATATCTGGAAACATGAAACTGGTGCGCACCACTAGTCAAATACACAGTATTTTTGTCATTTATTGGAGCGATGGCGTCTCTATTTTCAGAGCAAACAACAGGATCGCCAGGATCTCCGCGGAGCAGCTCAGGCCCTTCCTCGCTCTGGAAACGCTTGACCTCAGCAACAACAACATCGTGGACATAAAGGCCAGCTCCTTCCCCGCTCTGCCTCTCAAGAACCTGTGAGTGTCACTGTTGATGATCAGAGCGTCACACAATGTTTCATTATGTATACATGCATTACTGTAGTGTTTTTAGCCCAGAATGTATTACTTCTGTGACGTAAACCTTTTCGTTCAATCTTTCTTTCTCAGGTTCCTCAACAACAACCGTATCTCATCGCTGGAGACGGGCTGCTTCACCAACCTGTCCAGCAGTCTGCAGGTTCTACGGCTCAACCGCAACCGCCTCTCTACCATCCCACCCAAGATTTTCCAGCTGCCCAACCTCCAGCATCTGTAAGTTGTCCTAATATTTTTAGATATATCACAATAAAAGCTTTGGATCATGATGATTCAAGATGAGTCTTAAGACTCTCTCTCCCAGACTTGTTTTTCCCCTGACTACACGCTAGTTTAGAAGCTTGTAAAGGACGTACAATATCTTACTTCAATATCTTTACTTTTCAGGAAGACTGGCTGCTGGTTAGTCGTCCACCATCACTGTGGTGACCAGTGTGATTTTGAGATGTTCTGAAAGTTGTTTCCACTTTGAAATCTGCAGAAAACATTAAATAGTTAAAAAAATAAGCTAAAAACTTTTCCATTTAATGCTACATTGTAAAATATTTGCAGTACAGTTCACTACATTTCCCACCATGTGTTTTCCTTTGCCTGAGCTCTGGACCATAATGTTCTGTATGTGTTTCAGGGAGCTGAGCAGGAACCGTGTCCGCAGGGTGGAGGGCCTGACGTTCCACGGCCTGCACGCTCTTCTCTCCTTGAAGATGCAGAGAAACGGCCTCAGCCGCCTGATGGACGGAGCCTTCTGGGGCCTCAGCAACATGGAAGTCCTGTACGTGAATTTACAAGAAATGTGCATCGAGTTCTGTTCTTCCATGTAGTACAGAGTCTCATTGTCTGTGTGTGTGTGTGTGTGTACGTGTGTGTGGGCCTGCAGGCAGCTGGACTACAACAACCTGACGGAGGTGAATAAGGGCTGGCTGTACGGCCTGCTGACTCTGCAGCAGCTCCACCTTGGCCACAATGCCATCAGCAGGATCCGACCTGACGCCTGGGAGTTCTGCCAGAAACTCAGCGAGCTGTGAGTCCACCTTTTTTTTTTTCCCCTCTCTCTCTCTTCCCTCCTTTTTCCTCCCTCCTCTCTCCCCTCTATTCCCTCCTCACTTTCCATTCACACTTTGAACTCCCAACACTTCTCTGTGTCGCCCTCTCCTCCCCTCTGGCACTCCCGCCTGCCCTTCCTCACACTCCAGTTCCTCCCGTCACCAATCCCCACACACACACACACAGACAAAGCAGCGTTTCTAATGCTCTGCCAGCCAATGCCAACATTGAGGCACTGCCAACATATTACACACCCCTTTGTAGGGATCGACCGATACGGGTTTTTTGATGGCCGATGCGATACCGATTTTTTCCCCATGGCCCATGGCCGATACCCGATTTCCGATACCCGATTTCCGATACCGATATGGGTTAAAAAAAATTTAAAAAATGACAAATATTCCAGGTCTCAAGTTAAAAATAAATAGCCATTTATTTATAATAACATGAATAACAGGAAAATGACAATCATGTCTGAAGCCCATTGAGCATTTTTTTTAAGTGTCTGCTTAATGCTTATACAGTATTATATCCACTTAAAAAGGAATAGCCCACATACTTTGGTGCTTTTATTCATTTTTATTTATTTAAAAAATATATATTAGTTTGGCTTGACACATTCAAAGGACTGTGGCTTGACAGTGGCAACAGAGCTTGACTGCACATTTGAGAAATGTTGGGGATGACACAAAGATTATTTAGAGTAAATGTTTAGGCCTATTTTACAACTGTAGGCCTATATTGTACTTGATATACCATTGCCTTTGAAGCAGGCAGTGACAGTAAATAGCCTGACTTGATCATCATCCGCATTGCAAAGTGAGTGAATGAATTGTAGATTTGTCACTTTTTAAAAAAATAAAAAATGGGCACACCATAATTTGTTTTAGTTGTGGAGAAACAAAACCTCGCTGCTTGCCCCCTGCTTTGTTTCAGGAAGAGGGGAGAGGGGCGGGACAAATCACAACAATCTCCCTTTAGGTTTGACGCATCAAACTTCATCCATTTCGACATTGTCTTAGTTAATATCAAATCCCACGCCACCTCTAACTCTAACGAAGTGTACCCTTATATTGCACACAATATGCGTGGCGAGTTACGTTTAGGAGGGATTTAGAAGTTTATTCAGTGATAATCACTCGCATGCCATTATTGCTCCCGCGGTGTCGACATGCACTGACACGGCGCTACCCCATGTGTTGAAAAATATCCCCGTACGTAAGCTAAAGTAGTCTATGGCTTAGCAAGCCTCTTCTCGAAACCCCAAAACGTTTCATTAGGTCCTGGACTGTTGGGTTCGTCGTGCAGTTATCTGATTACAGCAACTGTTCCGCTCCGCGCTGATCACTTTTTCTCGCTCCATCTGTCTCTCCCTCACGTGCGTGCACACTCACACACACACACACACACACACACACACACACTGGACTGCTTCACCGGTGTTCGCCGGTTTAACTCCTGCAAACGCCGAATTGACAGTGACTGATAACAACACCGACTTCATTTGAACTTTAAACTGCGGGTGATGCACTTAAAACAGCATTCCCGTTTTTTTCGACTCACTTAATGACTTTCAGGCACACGCATGCTACTGTATGCAGTGCAATGCCATGTGCATACTATGCTGCGGGGGCTGCAGCAGCGTGCATAGCGGGTCTTCACAGAGCTGCCCTTGAACGCCTGTCTGTAAATGACGCTGGATGCGTATCGGCCATGTGTATCGGCCGATGCCGATACACCTAAACAACGCTAATATCGACCCGATATATCGGCCGGCCGATATATCGGTCGACCCTTACCCCTTTGCCTCTTCTCTGTTCTGCTGTCACTTGAGCCAAAACATCATCCCGTGGAAGTCCCACTTATTTTTTCCTGTCGGGATCCATTATTAGCTGCAACTTCTTTCCTAAATTACTACATTACCCACAGACTGGAGTGATTTTCTCACCCATCAACACGCATTCCTGGAAGCAGACTTGAGTTTCTTTTGTTGTGGCTTTTGTTTACAGCAGCGGTCATTTCGGTTGTTCTTCTCCCCACCCGCTTCTCTTGCTCTTATCACATGAACCTGAGAGTAAACAAGCCGCCTGGCGGCTGGGCAGCGTGCCCAGCTATCTGATGTGTTCTCATCTGAGTTTACTTTAAAAAAACAGCCTTCTCAGAATGATTTGTTTCACAGTTTCTGTTTTGTTTGTTGCTCCCCACACTCATAGAAAATAAGTCTGGAAAGTCGTGTTTTCCATAGCCGTGGACTTCCTCCCCCACTTTTATTTTAAATTTGACATTTGCTGCAGAAATCTTCATTTGTCGAGGAACTTCAAATAAAATAAAAAAAGTGTTATGGTGACTTTCTGTTATCCAGCTCTCTGTCCTTTTCTCATGTCATTGTCTTTGTCGTCTGTCCTACAGAAACCTGTCCTCCAACCATCTGTCCCGACTGGAGGAATCCAGCTTCGTCGGCCTCAGCCTGCTGGACGAGCTCCACATCGGAAACAACCGTGTGAGCTTTATTGCAGACGGAGCTTTCCGTGGCCTCTCCAACCTACAGATGCTGTAAGTTAAATTCAAAAATCTGATCTCGGCACTTGCTGTAGTTTAAATGACTATGAAAAATATGACATCGTTCGCAGGACAGGTTTCAAAATGTTGTTAGCTTATCTGCATAGCTGTATCTGCATAACCGCTATCTGACACTTTTGGGTGGATTTATCAAAAACAAGTTGAAGACGATTAAACCTCAACCCACAATAAATAGGTTCTAATTTTTTTTAGCAAGGGGAAAGCAAAACTTAAATGTGGATTTTTTTGAAACCATGACCACAGCTCTGCCAAAATGAAATGAAGAAAAACTAACAAAGAAACAAGTGAACTGCACGCGGCTAAGGATAGCAAATAACTAAAAAAACCACAACATGCTGTTTTTTGTCCAGACTGAACAAATGAGATATATATTTTGCTGTTTGTGAACTTTAGAGGGTGCTGCTGGTTGAAAATTTAAAAACTTTTGACAGATCTAGGTTAGCTGTTTCCCCCTGTTTCTAGTCATTATGCTAAGCTAAGCTAATCCCCTCCCAATTCTAGCTCCTATACTCAATTTACGGACATAAGTGTTATAAATTTATTAGATTAAAATTAGATACCACTTGTGATTGAGGTCAACGGTAAAATTAAATGTACATAAAGTTCCTAAAAACAGTACTTCATATGCTGCTCTGTTGCCCCTCCTACCCTCTTTAAACCCACCTCCACCATCAATCCTCTGCCTGAGTGGAAATATCCTGCCTGATTTGTTTTGGGGATGTGAAATAGATTACCGTGTTGAGGTCTCTCCACACTCATAAAAAAACCTCCAAGAGGCACAACCCCGACCTCAACACCCCCACCCCCACAATCCACCCCCCCTTTCCTCAGCCCAAACCCCCTCCTCCCACACCCACATCCACCCATCCCCCCTTTCCCACAGAAAGGCTCCGTAACATTTCCCCTGGTTGGGATTTTTTTTTTTTTTTAACTGGAACCAAATGTGAGCCGTGCCGCTGAGGTCACCGTAGGGCAGGTGTTCAGCTAGGTGGACATGGATAGCTTCAGGGCTTCAAATCCACCCCCACCCCAATACACACATACACACACCCTTCCTTAATCTCAATCAGCCATAACCAGGCATGCCGAGGAGGAAAATAACAGTTTGAAAGCATTAGAGCAGCTAAGGGATCAAAGGAGGCAATTTCTCTGGGAAATTCTTGCCTTTTTAGTTTTGTTCGTACTCTAATGCTGTGTATTTAGTTGTTTGGTGTGTTTTTTTTCTCTGCAGATAGCAGGCAAAAAAGTGTGCATATTTTTTCAGCTGTCACAGTTTGATAGCAGAAAATGTTTCAGGGAACATCAGCAGTGATCAAGGTTTTGGTCTGGTTCCCTCTAAATCAAAGAATATTGGACATATAAAACAGTTTGAATCCCACACACTAGTTATGATGTAGAAATAAAGTTTTACAAAATATTTACACACACAATATGCCTGATAAAGCTGTTACGTAGCTAACTGAACCTACTAGCAAAATCTAACAACATGGCACATTTCGATTAAAGAGCTGATGGACTATGGTCAACATGTTCTGTTCTGTCTGACACAAACCAAAATACTCTTTATCAATGATGTGAGCTGTGTTTGAAAAATAAATTGTTACAGTTCATAATTATGTTAGACCAAATGACTTAATGTTGGCTAGGCTAACAAAATATTTAACTATGTTATTTGGTCATTTAGACGAACATTATTGGTATAACACTTTGAGGTATTTTCTGCTCTTTCTGTGAAATGTAATTTTAAAACGTACAATCTCTTTCCTTCTAAACATTAGCTTTGTCAGTTGATTAGGTTAGCCACACCTGGTAGGTCCTGCAGTAAATATTCAGAGTAACTACTGATCTCAACCAGTTATATTTTAGTCATCTGTAATTTCCGCTTAGTAAACACAAGTTCTAACTGTGCTATATCTGAACAGCCATCTCCTAAAGACATTGCAGCTAACAGACAGGTTGGATCTTATTAAGGAACAATGTATGCACACGTTTTTGTTACATTAAAAAAGCTACTGTTAAGGGTCAGATCGCCAAAAGGTTAACAAAAAATATTTTAAACTGTTGGTCACAGATGAACCCACAGAATGTGTTAAATATCACAGATTCATGATCTAGTTAATGATGGTTGGAGGATCTGTGGCAACATTTCCTTTGAGGGTAACTCGCATACATATTTGAATTACACACAATGTATATTTATCCCCTTAAATTAAGTTTAAAATTCAGCACACATGTTATATTTCAGAGCTTCCTTGTAAAACTTATTTTTCTATACAACACAGAAAAGCCATTGCAAACTTTTAAAAGTGCCGCAAAGGCCAGGAAGTAACTTCCTGTCAGGCACGCAGCCGCTTTGAATATAATTTTAAAGTCGCAAAAATTTTTCCCCCTCACACGAAATGTAAAGCCACATAAAGTTTTATTAACATCGCAACTGCAGTTGTTTTCTGGGTGTGGATTTTTTACAACGTGGTCTGTCTTTGTTTCTTCGGAAAGGGATCTCCAAAAAAATGAAATCTCGTGGACCATTGAGGACATGAATGGGCCTTTCTCTGCATTGGACAAGCTGAAAAAACTGTGAGTTCATGATCACTGTAACATGATGTTTCAACCCTGGACTGTGTGACTTAACGGAATGCAGACAAAATAAAGCCAGTGGGTAAAAGGCAAGGTCTGAAATTGATCAGTTTGTCATTTTCCCAGATTTCTGCAGGGGAACCAGATCCGCTCAGTGACCAAGAAGTCTTTCTCTGGCCTGGACGCTCTGCAGCACCTGTGAGTCGGCCTCGTGTTTCACTGATTGTTTCCAAAAGTCCGAGCTGTAAACTAAGCAGGGTGAATCACACTGAGACACAGAGGCTGTTTGTTAGAGCTGTACACCCAAACTGTCTTCTCCCGTTCCTCCACTTTGATGTGGAATCAAGAAAAAACTATGCCATTAGTATCTTTACATGTGTGCCAGACTATATCGATCACCAAGGAAAGAAGTGGAGGGAGCTATGTGTGTGTGTTCAACAGCTGCATTTGATTCTAATTAGAGTTTTTTCCCAGCCGTTGCCAGAGTTTAAAGCAGCCCAGAGTAGGGCCTCTCTTGATTAACACAGCAAACTGCTGCCCAGAGTTTTATTGTTCTGGAGCCCAGACCTTTTTCTTCTCTCGATTGAAGTTTTTGTAGCCCTCACTCTGTACGGCTTATGTTGGCAGAAAAAGCTGCCATCTTTCTGTGAGGATCTTACCAGTCCTAATTTCTTTTTTTCCTTCCCTCAACAGAGATTTGAGTAATAATGCTATCATGTCAGTCCAAGCAAATGCCTTCTCTCAGATGAAGAACCTGCAGGAGCTGTAAGTATGGTCACATTTAAGGGCAGCTACATTTAGTGTTTCGGTGTTGATGTGGGACAGAACACCAGGTGAAACTCATTACAGTCTGCTGAGAAAGTCAGCACCAAACAGTGCTTAGTTCAGTATTAATAACAGATTCAAAGTTGCCTTTGTCTCCTTCCACTAAAGGATAGCTTCTAAAAAGCTATTTTTTACCACTTAATGCATCGTATGTTAGACAACTTTCCTAAAGTTCTAATAAAGCAGTAATTTACATGTTCTAATCAGTAAGCAAAGCAACATCCAAGGGTCTTTTTTCAGTTATGTGTATTTGTGTATTGCTTTAAGCAGTTCACGTACTATGCAAGACCAAAATGAAAACCACAACGTTTAAAGTAATATTATTGCATTGTGAATAAAATGTTTCTGGTATCTTCTCCTCTGCCAGGCGTCTCAACACCTCCAGCCTGCTGTGCGACTGCCAGCTGAAGTGGCTTCCCGTCTGGGTGGCAGAACAAACCTTCCTGCCCTGCGTCAATGCCAGCTGCGCCCACCCGCAGATGCTGAAGGGCAGGAGCGTGTTCGCCGTCAGCCAGGAGGAGTTTGTGTGTGGTGAGTGATGCATTTACTTGGTGTAACACCTTTACACACACATACTGTAATGCCTTAAAAACAGCCATTTATCCATGGCAGGTTTTCCATTTACGAACTGACCCACATTGTTCGGTATTTTCCTCCCTGACTTCTGGACAAGCTAATGAGTGTCATGAAGAGACCGTTATGGAAATTTACGGAGTTAAGTTTTCAGCTTTCCTGGTTACCTTCAGAGTAAAGTACTGAGGGTGGCTGTGACTCGGAGGTAGAGCGGGTCATCCACCAATCAGAAGATTGGCAGTTCAATCCCTATGTTGAAATGTCCTTGGGCAAGATACTGAACCCCAAATTGCTCCTAAAGGCTGTTCCATCGGTGTGTGAATGTGTACGAATGGGTTAGCTCCTCAAACTGATGAGCAGTTGGCACCTTGCATGGCAGCCAATGCCATCAGTGTATGAATTGATGAATGAGATACATACTGTAGAGTGCTTTGAGTGGTCGGAAGACTAGAAAGGCGCCTCTTTCAGTTCCTCATCTTTCAATGAAATACCCAGAAATTTTCCAAACATCGCTAAATCTTCCAGACCCAAACATAGACAATTTTATACGCCAATTTTTAAATCCCCCTTTTGTTTTCTTCCCAGATGACTTCCCAAAGCCTCAAATTACTGTGCAGCCTGAGACCCAGTCAGCCCTGAAGGGCACCAACGTGACATTCGTATGCTCGGCGGCTAGTTCCAGCGACTCGCCTATGACCTTTGCCTGGAAGAAAGACAATGAGGTCTTGAATGATGCAGAGATCCACAACCAGGCTCATCTGCGGGTGCAAGGAAGTGCAGGAGGCGAGACTGAGGTGACGGAGTATACAACCACCCTGCAGCTACGCAATGTGGAGTTTTCCAGCGAGGGAAAGTACCAATGCGTCATTTCCAACCACTTTGGATCGTCATATTCCACCAAGGCTAGGCTCACTGTCAACAGTAAGTTTGAGATTGGTAAAACCAATACAACCATCTGTCCTTATCTACAAGGTCCTTAAAATTCTTAGTAAATTCTTAAATTATTCAACGTTAAGGTCTTCTTTATCTTTATTTCCAGTGCTCCCGTCCTTCACCAAGATGCCAATGGACCTGAGTATCCGTGCTGGAGCAACAGCTAGGTTGGAGTGTGCCGCTGTGGGTCACCCTTCCCCACAGATCGCCTGGCAGAAAGATGGAGGCACAGACTTCCCTGCTGCCCGAGAACGCCGTATGCATGTCATGCCAGAGGACGATGTGTTTTTCATAGTGGACGTCAAGACAGAGGACATTGGCGTTTATAGCTGCACGGCTCAGAACACAGCTGGAGCTATCTCTGCAAATGCTACACTAACTGTTCTAGGTAAGAAATGGCACTGAGCATAAAATCCCAAAGCTTGTATGAAGGATGGCTAAAGCTGGATACTGCACATTGTTGGTTCATTCCTATACTAACCATTCTACTGCTGTGATTCTTCTTACAGAAACGCCCTCCTTCTTGCGCCCTCTCATGGATCGCACTGTGGCCAAGGGTGAAACCGCTGTCCTCCAGTGCATAGCTGGTGGCAGCCCTCCCCCAAGGCTAAACTGGACCAAAGATGACAGCCCACTGGTAGTGACCGAGCGCCACTTCTTCGCAGCTGCCAACCAGCTCCTCATCATTGTTGACGCTGCCGAGGCCGACGCGGGGAAGTACACTTGCGAGATGTCCAATGCGCTGGGAACAGAGAGGGGTAACGTTCAGCTGGCGGTCATACCAAATCCCAACTGTGACTCTGGAGTGCAGGGCGGTGTGGGAGTCAGCTTTGTCAGCGGGACAGGATCAGACGATGATGGGTGGACCACAGTGGGAATCGTCATCATAGCTGTGGTTTGCTGCGTGGTGGGCACATCGCTGGTGTGGGTGGTCATCATTTACCATACCCGGCGACGCAACGAGGACTGCAGCGTCACCAATACAGGTTTGTTTATGATGCTTTTTCCATAGCATTTTTATTTAATCAAAGTGAACAAAGATTTGCTTGAACTGTACAAGTATTGCTGATCTTCAGAGTACTCAGGTGTATAATGAACTTGATGTCCTTGTGCTCCAGATGAGACCAACCTGCCTGCAGACATCCCCAGCTACTTGTCCTCCCAAGGCACACTTGCTGACCGACAAGACGGCTACATCCCATCAGAAAGTGGCAGCAGCCATCAGTATATGGCGTCATCAATTAGCGGTTTCTACCTGCAGCCTAAAGACATGAATGGTAAAACACCTGCCCTTTCTTTGTCCTGAAGTCCAATTCTTCTGCGGAATCACATTTTTCTTACACAATACTATTCCTTCATCACCATAGGTCTTTGTCAGCTGGACACAGGAAGTGAAGCAGACATGGAGGCAGCCATCGATCCTCTGCTCTGCCATTATCAAGGTCCAATTAGCTCACTGCTTCGCCGAGACAACATGTACTCGACTGATCCAACGGAAGTCTTCACAGGTTTGTACAAATTAGCCATTAAATCTGATCCATCATTATTCAACCAAAAGACTTTCGTTGATCCTGAACATTATGTACTGAAGTAGGTTAATTATCTCTGGAACTAGTTTTTTTCACTCACAAAGGAGCTAACAATTTTTATTTCTTTTCCCTTCAGGCTGTTCAATGGACCAAAGGCCTGTCTGCATTGACTCGTACAGCGGCAGCCTGACAAACTCTAAAAGGAGGGACAACTTTCTGTCTGAGCAGTTTGACCATTGCTCCTCCACAGTCCTCATGCAGCTCCCCAACGTCAGTCTCCATCACAGCCCTTCCCACCAGCAAAGTGACCGCCGACCGTCCATGGAGGAGGGAGAGCTCAATGACTATGGGAGATCTCATGAATGTCTTTCCCCACCTTTCAACACCTTCATGGGTAGGTATCAAGCAAACAGGTTTTCTGAACTTTTACAAATATCTGTACATTGGTCTAACTTCATTTTGCATCTTTCTTGCTCAGGAACATTTGGGAAAGCTCCCTGGAGGCCTCATAAGGACCTATACACAGGCTTCAGCCCACCATCAGTGACGCATAATGGAATAACTCTGCATGAGAATCCTTACGCCGCTCCAGATGCCGATTCTGACCAGGAGGAGAGTGGTTTCAACAAGGAATCGAGGTCAATGCAGTGCAACAGTGTTTATGAACAGCCTTTTGACAGCAGCAGGACTGATCCCATCTCACAGTGCAGACTGAGCACTTAGCTGAGTGAGTTTTTTTTCATGAAGAGGATGACCAAAAAAATGAACATTTCTACCTCACTTAATGGACACTATTGCAATAAAGGACGCCTCAAATGTGCAACGAGTGAATGTAAAGGACAATTTGATGTTCCTAGAGAAAAGTAAAAAAGAGCATATTAGCAACTGTTCTTTAAGGACACAGCTTCAGTTAAATAATATAGATGATTATATACATTTTTATATAAAGTTTATTATATTTTGTAAATTGTATATAAACAGATTCCATTATTTTTGCTTACCATTTGTGTATGAGTATTTTGCAGCCCTGCCTATTCAGTTATTCCAGCTTTGAATGAAGCAGTGTTTTGCACATATGTAAACAATAAAAAACACCTTAATGTGTGCTGCTACATTCATCAAAGTGCAACGAGTCTTCAGTGATATGACTATATATTATTAATATATAGTCTTTATCACACGGGATATGTATTGGAGATTTCAAGGATGTAGTGCTGGTGGTGGTTGTTATATGCTGGCTTTTTAGAGCAGAACCACGGACCGCCAAGGACGCCCTTAAGTCTGTCATCAGTCAGCCCCCCCACCGAGAAAGAGAGAGAGAGGGAGGATGTTCAACTGTTTGGTATCGCAATCTGGTTCCATGTAGGGCCGGGCTGTAATGTCAAGTAACTTAATTTATCTACTTTCAGCAGGAGCATTTGGTGCTAGTATAATATTTTGCTTCAATTCTACAAATTTACTATTGTCCAAATTAATGATTCTGAGCATAAGGAGGGCTTGGATCTTACATTATTCTGCATTCAAAGTACATACCAGAAAGTATCCTGAATGGAAACAACCATATGACCCTAACCCAAGACGTACCATACTCACCTGACCACAACAAGAACAACTTTACACTTACCTTCCAGACGAGAAGATCCAATTGGCTATGGGACACACTCCAGGGCAACAACAGCTGGGCCTCCCTTGGATCAGGGTGTCTAGTGATAATGGTTGAAATGCCCAATGATCATGAGGTTCACTACTGTTCACTACTATGTGTAAATTCATACAGAAACCATAGTTATACTATGGTCAGCATTTAGACTATGAGCAACTTTACTTAAACACCCCATCTACATTTCTACCAGGAACTATCCTGAACCTTGAGCATTTAGGCTTTTTGCCTAACAGTCTGAACTGGACTATATTAATAACACCTGACTTGCATTTTAGTACACCGGGTTATCTTGAGCTCACTACATGTAGCTTTTACACTAATTTTGGAGTATCAAACTTACCTGATCAACTTAATTTGGTTTCTGGCCCAACCATAATAACTGAGGCTTGCTTGCTTCATCTTAATCATTGGGACTTGTGGCCAAGACCCACGCTCTTTGAGCTTCTTACTTAACCCTAGTTAACTCAACATAAATGGATGTATAGATAGATAGATCAAAAGATCAGCCCCCGAAGGGAATTCTTGAAACCAACCTTGGTATCTCAGATTCATTCACCCGAATCATATGAGCTATTTCCCTTATCTTAACTAAACCAGGATGTTGTCTGCCGACTCGGCTTGCTTGCTTGAGTGACGTGCCGGCCTGTACTTTGCCTTTGACCCCAAACTGCATGAGTCGTTAGATTACTCGGGGAGAGTCATCGAGACAAAAAACCAAACCTAACCCAGCTTTACCTTTGATTCAATTTTAGCATTAGGCATTTTTGCACTAAATCTCCAACAGAAGTACCAATAGTAGAAGAAACAAATAGAAGGAGTGGCTAGTAGAAGGAGTAGTAAAATAAAGGTTCTCTGTCATCCAGGTCGGCTTTCTTGAGAAGGGTTGAATCTGGGGCAGCTGGACTTGGTTGTGGGGGAAACGATGGGTAATGATCCCAGCAAGACTACTAGACTACTTTCGTAATAGTCAGAACTAAAGAAGCCTCTTAGACAAGAGGTGAAACATCTTTGTGAATCTACAAGTCCAGTTGCCTTAGTTTCAACCCTTCTCAAGTAATAGTAATATTGATAGAAGTAGGGGAGGTACAGTGTCAATACTTAGTATGTTGTAAGTTTTTCAAGTCTGTCTTAATACCATACCCACATGCCCATTTAAACGTTTAGACGTGTTCAGACTAGCCATGAAGGAATCACTTCCTAGTACAACTAGTAGAATGTATGGAAGATGTTCAACTGTGTTCACTTTGTGCAAAAAGCATTATTAGTATGATTAAGTTCAGCTAAAACTAATATGAGGCTTCAGCAGTATAAGATTAAAAGTTTTTTTTCCAAAGCCTTTTAGAAACAGATTTCCTCACATTATTGTACCCCTCACTGCAGATCAGAAAGGAAATCTTTAATAACACAGTGACTTTATACCAAAAAGACCTTTGAAGATTCCACTTCATTTGGCAAACTCAGACATCCGAAGCCTTATAATAGCCTCAGCAAACAAGGATGAGGATTGTACATTTTGTCCCCTTTCTCCCTTTGGAGCTCATGTTACGGCTAGTATCATGGCCAGTATTGTCATATCCTTTATCTATATTACTATTTCCATTGCAGCCAATAATACTAATAGTACAACTATTGCTAGAACTGAGGCTGTTACTCTTGCAGCCAACTCTGATTCTCCATTGCCAATATTACTGCTGCAACCACTTTGATTAATAACTATTCTATTAATAATTGTGCTCATAATGAAAAACTTCTTTAAATAATGATATATCATTTATCAACCCACAGATTGCTGTTAGAACCATGTGGCACAATATAACTTAGCCCAAACTAGACTCTCTGTTTGCTGTATGACTCATCCCATCAGCCTCCCTCCCACCCTCATCCCCCATCCCTTCTCGCCTGGCGGTTTGTTGTTTCAGGCCTCTCCTCTTCAACATGAGGGAAAAAGGTGTGCTTGTGCACCAGGCTAGCTGTTGAAACTTGCACTTGGAAAGCGTCTTGCGGCTCCCGGCCTGCCACAGTGGAGTTGTGTTTATTAAATGGCAGATTCATGATGGTGGTGCCAGCAGTTTGGAAGGAGATTTAGTGAGATCCCCCCTATTCAAGGGCAGTTGTTTCATTCTTCCGTTTAATATGGCAGCATTAAAAGAACTGAAGTGAAAAGTAGTAAAATGGACTTTCTTGTTGTAATCATATGTACCCAAAAGGTCTGTGTTTGGATTCGCGCTCTCACTCGGTTTGGAAATGTTGATGATGAGATTTGCTTTCATAGGATGTGTTATTTTGCTCTCATCCTTCTGGCTGACTAATGTTTGAGTACACCTGGCTGTTGGCTATGCTGCACTGGTTTCTATGCTTTACCCCACTGTAAAGGAATGAGGGGGTTTGTTGGAAGTCTTGCCAGTTCTTTGAGGAGGTTGCGATTGAGACAAGATGGTGGCGCCACACACATCCAAACACCTGGGAAACAGCTGCCATTGCTGCTGGTGCTGCTGCTGCTGAGGCAAAAACGAGTCTATTTCTGGCTAATAACCTTATCTCAGTGCAAAGTCGTGTCAGGTTAGAGGAGAAACCATGTCGACAACAAACCTGATCCTCCAGGATGGATAAGTGAGGCCTGGGAGTGATTAATGATAAACTCAGGGGACTCTGATTGTACTTCTTGTTCAGCACAATGTGGTGATGTTTATAGGACTGGCACATTGTATTGTTTGGAAGTAAATTTTCAAACCTTTGTGTGGGCAAAGTGATGTATGATGAGCTTTTGATGCATGTAACATGCATACAAACATGTCAGATCAGAACAGAAAGGGCAACTTTTAGTAGTTGTGGTTGCTGTTTGGGGGCTTGACAATAGTTCCACTTGAGCATTTGGAGGAGTTTAAGAAGAAAGCAAACATAAAATATGGGACAGGATTTTACAACTCTGGAAAGTTATCACTGCAAGAATTATTTAAGCCTTTGTTGCTAAGATAAACAGGAATTCTTTTCATGATACCAAGTAAGAATGTGTGCTTGCATACATTTGATTGGTCACCACAGCATGTTGCTGGGTGATCGTCTGCAATTGGTTCCGATGTCTGGATATGTCAGGTAAAATTTATGAGGCACAGTATATCAAGTGGCTGATTGATTTTACTATAATTACATGTTTTTCTTTTTACTTAGTGTATTTACATTTTTTTGGACACTTGGGAGCATTGCAACAAGCACTGTCATAATTTTCCTTAGTAAGTTAATATGGCACGTTAGCAAACAGTGGCCTAAAAGAAATCTCTCTCTGTTTCTTTAGCTGCTTCACCAGTTAGTTTGCTGACTGTATCTTTCCAGTGTTTGGTGCTAACCAGGTAGTGTGCAGTGTGTTTTTTAAGTGGTTTTGCTAAAAAAAAAACGGCCCATGAGAGTAAATCATAAAACCAAAACAATGAGCTAAAAGATGCTAAAATGCTCTATTAAGCTGCTGATTCTAGATGCGCTGTCCACTCTTCATACTGTAAATGGTTAAACTCACACTCTAGTGCCATTGGCTCCCATAAACAACAGTAACAATTCCCCTTGAACTGTCCATTTCACAAGAAAGACATAAATATGTGGAAACAAACAGCACTCCAGTTTCATGAAAAGTTTCAGCATTTAAAAAAACTACATGATGTTGGAATATTAGTGTGTCCGAATCAAAGACCAAAGACCTCCTAAAGTGAAAAAACGTATTGTTGGAAGAGGCAGTGACACAAATGAAAGTAGAAAACCAGAATCTTATGCTTCTCCGAGACAAGTTGATTTTTTTAGTGTAAGCTGCAACTCTTGCTCTTTATCAAGTAAAAACTCACCGTTCTGCAGTATTATTCTACTACAGCCAAAAACAGGCAGAATATAACAAGTTGACTCATGTTATACAGGAGTTGTCAGTAGACATCATGAGGGAAATCTCTGGCTGAAGTTGTGTTGAAACACTCACATCGGTGATTGTTAACCATGTAAGAGGATCTGAGTTGGTTTTTGCCTTGAACTGCCTTGTTCAAGGTCACTTAATGGCAACTGTGAGAAGAAAGTTCCCTCCCCTTCAACAGCTGGTATTGTGGATTTAAACGCTCTTCTCAACAATACGTGATCCCCTCCTTGTAGGCAAGGTTTTACACTTCACTAAACTATGCATGTTACAATTAAGCGGGTGGATGTAATTCCCCTCAGAATGGTTTATTTACTCCTTAAGGAAAGTCTCTGAAATTGCTGCAACCAAAAAACAATTTGTGGCCTAACAAGCGACTGAGGCATAGAAGGTTTCCACTTTTAAAAGACGCTGTGGATCCAGGAGTCTCCTGCAGAGTCTGCAGCCAGCGACAACCTTCACATTTCCAGCCGGGGGGAAAAAGAAAACACCGGCCAGATTGCAGAATAATTTCCCCTCTTTGATTCTGCTTCCAGAAAAATGAGACAGGAAGTTGACTATTCCTCCAGACCACCAATGACTGGCAGACGACTGATGGAGTCCGTTACCCCCTGGTCTCAGATCGGCGTTTGATCTCCACTTTGCCTTCGTAGAGTTCATTTTAGCAGTCAGACACTGATCCAGGGTCAGCTCCTCAGGCTATCTCTGCTCTCCACACCCCAAAGACTGAGCCAAGAAAATGAATTTAGCATGCCACGGCCTTATCTCATTGCCAGACACTCAGAATTTTGTAGCTAATTTGCTTTCATTATTGCCAGATGTGGTGACATGCAGACAGATGTTTATTATATTAAATAGCTAAAGGCAGCTTGCAGAAATTATTATTCCTCTGTTATGAAGCTCAGGAAATCTGCTGGAGGATTGCTGTCTGACTTTTAAGACCACTGAGCTCATTTCAACATTAGATATGCTTTGTCAGTACGAGCATACAGATTTAAAAAACGACGAGACCTCTGCTTTTGGTATGTGAGTTCTCACTCACTTTGGGTCCGACTTCCCAACTGTTGACAGACAAAATCCAACAAGATTTGTGTTGTGTTGCTTTCACGGGTGGTTTTCTCTCTCCCTGGCTGATGGTTTGGGTTTTCCTCTTATGTGACAAAACATGTCGGTCATTCGCAGATTATCTTCAAGCTCGGTGAGAATCTTTTGACCATATCGAATCACAGAAACAGCATTTGCTTGGCGCAAACACCAGCTGAAGCCAACTTCAGCTTGGAATGAGCTGCAGAAATCCCACGGTCATATAATATGTTCACACGAGTTGCCATCAGTGTGAATCTCAGCACGGACTCCATAAAACCCCATCAGACCCCATCAGACCATCTCTTTTTAGTCTCCAATCCAGCCAGGGCTCTTTGTATGATTAAAAGCATATACAAGGGTCTTTGCATCTTGCAGATGTTGCCATAAATCACCGGTGGACCCTGCCTCTGCAACTGGCTGCCTGACAAATGTTCCACAATAACTGCGGCCCCCACCCCACCCTTCCAGTAAAAGAGAAAAAAAGAGAAGGGGTAAAAAAGAAAAAAAGGAAAAAAACCCTGGAATTTCTACCCGGCCATGTCAGCACAGGTGGAAACCTGAGGGGTCGTAAAACCAGAAAGAAAAAAGATCCCGCCCACTCCAGGCTTTCTCTTTCCCAACAATGTCTTAAACTCCCCGCTGTCCCAGCCAGCCCTCCACCGTGACTAATTCCACCCAAATCTAAAGAGCTAAATCAGTCAGGCAGTCTATGTGTCTGTGGACGGCAGTAACCAACCCCCCCCACCCCAAGCCTGTAAAAGACACAACCATAATGGCTGAGAAAAGGGCCTGTGAATCACAGTCTCTAGGGCATTAGAGAAAGATGCTGTCTGTAAGGACTTTTAAAGCTCAAATCTTCACCCCCATCCTGCTACTTTTGGGTTTTACTCTGATAACGAGAAGAGTGAAAGCCATTCAGAATTGGACAGTTGAGGTCCAATTTTCCTTTTTCTGCAGTTATATGAGCCTGTAGAGACTGATTTGAGGGATGGATGACATAGTTTGATGGAACAAATGAAATGATGAAATCCCAAAGTTACACAAAAGGGCCTGGCAGTTTGGCCTTGTCAAAGGCAGACTTATATTAATTTTCTCTGTCTAGAGTTTGAATAGTTGAGCACTTTAAAGGAGTTTTGTAAAACACTGTTTGCTTTCTTGCCGAGAGAAAGATGAGAAGATCAAACTTCTCCTGTATCTGTGATTGGGTATGCAGCTGCAGCCAGGACATGATTAGCTGAATTCAGGGGGAGGTACAGCTAGCTCGGCTTTAGCTTTGCAGCCAAGCTACTATTCAAACTCTAGACAGAGAATCTGTATATGTTACCAAACTAGGTGTAACCTTATCCATTTGGTGCTTGGCAGGTACTTGTAGTAGTGAGTTTATTAGAGCTTTCACTGAAAACAGTGCAGGAAACAGCTGCTGGGAAAGACGCTAATTAGAGTGAAGCAAGACTGTAAAGTTTTGAGCAATAAAACCAAAACAACGAGCTGAAAGACGCTAAAATGCTTCATAGAGCTGTAAAGACTTGCAGTCGGGTGATAATTCTCTGTGGATTCATCACTATGAGCGACACTTTTACACATTACTCATAGCTGTGTGATCTCTTTGCTTGTATAAAAAATATTAGTGCGGCTTTAATAATTTTGTTGTGTAATCAACAGGACTGAGCGTACATACCGTGTGCTCTGATTCTGCAGAGTCGAGTTCATTTTGCATCTAAATCTTCTGCGTTTGAGCAGTAGGAGTTAGGTGTGAGGGCTTGTAATGATGAGAGCAGAGATTTATGAGCACAGACAGAGACAACAAACTGCCAGAGGCTAAGTTGTTTCCCTGCACCTGGGATACTTAGCCATTCTTTGTTTTATGTTTACAGCTTTGCTACTTATAGGCCTACTTCTTTTTAGTAATGCATACTAAAGCAGAGCTGGTAACAGCACAAAATATTCTAAATACCAAACTACACGTTTGTTTAAATGTGTTTTTCCTTCTTTGTTTTACATTTACAGCTTTACTACTTATAGGTCTGCTTATTTTCAGGAATGCATACCACCTGGGAGCAGCACAACATAATCCAAATACTAAATTATCAAATACTTTTTATCTAAAATGTCATTTGCTTGCATATCTTGGAATACTTTATATGAACTGTGATCCGATACTGTCAAGGTGGTCTAAAAGTAGCACAACAGTAACATTCAGGCTAAATTGGGAAAAAAAAACTGCCCGTGGTTCTCATGTCGAACACCTCAGATATAATCCCAAACAAATTGGCAATGAGCAGGGAATTGTTGTCTGTGTTCAGCACACACCAAACACTCTGCCTGGATGAGTCCAGACTGGTTGAGAGTTGACCCCCGGGGAATTTTTTTTACGAGCCACAGGAGGAGAAAAATGAGTAAAGGTGACCTTGTGAGTTAAGTTTAAACTCCAGGTGGTTTCTACTCACTTTGTCAACACTATTCCCTCACAGGATGCAAAGAAGGCTGTGAGACGGTGGCTGGTGGCTGTTGCTGCTAGCAGCCTGCAATTATCTTTTGAATTAGTTTGAGCCTGTTTGATCCTTGTGACAATGTCTAGAAATCCCTGTGGATATGACTAGAGATGTGCGCAGATAAATGAATTATGAAGTACAAGTGAAAACACATTACATGAAAACAACATGTCAACCTATATGGTGATATAGAGCTACAGAGCTACTCTGATAGTGCCCGTTCACTGATTGGTTGTCACGGTCCCTCTTATTTTTCTTACTGGCTACAGGAAACGTCCACTTGATTGGTGGGTTCACCCTCTTTTTTTCCTGTTTTCCTCTTTCCTCTTCCTGTCAGCCCCTGATGGTTTATCAACCAATCACTGCTCACTCTGAAAACGTGTTGTCCAATGTCACAGCGGTTTCTCCACTGTGTTGGTTTCTTTCTCACAGATAAAGTGACTAGACTATCGTTCAACCACCCTCCTGCTCACCTCCCCAGCTCCCCTCAACATCTCATCACCCTCCCACAACCAAAATCTCTCTTGAATATTTGTGGAAAACTTACCACATGTAAATGAATTTGTTAAATTCAGATTGCATAACTTTTCTACCATAAAATAATGATTTTAATCATAAATAATAATTTAAAATCACTTTGATGCTACGCTGACTTGTATTCAGGCCAATGTCATTCCCAGTCTAAGCGTCACACGCCTGTTCTTGCCCTATGTAATTTTTGGCTCAGCATACAAACTCCCGATCTCCTCCTGATTTTGAAACTGGATCATATTTTATGGAGAAAAGTATGTTTTCTGGGTTTTTTTTCTAATGCTCCGCCTGAACTCTCTGTGATTTAGAGAGTACAGAGCTGCCAGAAAACAGTAAATCTGGGACTGACTTTTAGTCTGTGTGAGCTTTGTGGAATAAAAGGCTGCAAGTATGCTGTAAGTAATATTATCTGCTATGTCATGTGTTGTTACACCTGCTTGATGTTTGGCTGTTAGCAAAGTTGTGTTGATCATAAGCAATGTAATCTGAAACACGTGTACAGCTGTCCATATTTACCACAGTGGTATTGCACTCTGAATTTTTGTTTAGTTTTATCAGCAAGCGTGTAACTAATCTTTTCAAAGTACTATCAGACACTATCAAAGTACTAGTACTATCAAAGTAAAGCTATGTTTGGTTGGTTGCAAATTCAGCAAACCCTAAAGCAGGTTTAGGTGCTGTAAAAATATTGTCAAAGTATCAAAGCACTCAGTATCAAAGAATTCAGAAATTGTACCTTTAAAGAGTCATCAGGTTGTGATGTCACTACAGTCACTGCCCCCAGACACACCAATAACTGCACAATACCTGTGTAGTTGGCCTGGCTTTGCGGCACTCAAAAAACAGTCAGGCCAATCAGAAGACAGGCTCATAAATAGGAGACAAAACGCCCTGTTCTTACTAGATCTCCAGAGAGCTTAAAAACACAAACACATCTTCTTATGGACATAAAGACATATTGTATGTAAAATATGGGAGAGAAGAAAATATGTCATTTTTTTTTCTTTCAAAAGTTATAGCCGCTCACGTTAAGTGTTTTTCCTTTTAGGTTGACCCTAAGATGCAGCTTTTACTAAATGTCTTACAGGCAGTATCAATATGCATCACCTATTTTCAGTGGCAGTTGGTGGAAACTGGATTTAAAAGATTGCACAAAATGTTATTGATTCTTATGGAGGAAAACAGCAGAAGCAAATAGTGATAGCAAATAGAGAGAGTATGGATATCACTGAGAACATTTGCAACACCAGAATACATCAAGTAGAATATCAACATGAATAAATTGTGGTGTGCATTTAAAAATGTACATTTCACAGCTGCCAGATGTGTAAAGAGCTGTAAAGCTACGGGACTCGGTCATCAGTCTCCAACTGACTTTTAACCTCTTGGAGAATCGACACTTCAGACACTCCTGGGGCAAACACACTGGCAATGAGTGTGTGCTTGACCCCTGACCATGGGCCAAGAGACACACAAATACACACAAACCTGTTTTCACACCGCCATTCAACCAATAACTGTTTTTTTTTTTTTTTATATGACAGAAATTCCTACTAGTAAATATTTGATTTATCTTTCAAATATGACATTTAAAACGTAACAGAACACTTGCAAAAGTGTCTTTATTTAACGATTATCTGTTCTTTTTTAATTTTATTTCTGGTGCCGCCTCCCTGTGTGCCCACCCCTTCGAATGCAGTTTCAAAAAGGCGTGAACGATGCTGTCCGTGGAAATGATGGGAAAAGCCTTGTGCTGACAACGAGCAAACAAACACTAAAGGTTTTTAATTTCAGGCCAAGCCTGCTGTTGACAGCTCGAACAAATGAAAGCAAAGGAAGGAATGAGAACTGGGAGGGGGGGCAGACAAGAGAAAGACTAACATGACACAGCTAATCGAGCTTCTTACTTTAAAAAGAAGAAATACCTCCCCCCTTTGTTGATGTGGAGAGCTCTTTGTAGAGACCAAAACTGATAACAGGGTGTGAGTGTTTTCATAAGTTAACCTCTCCAGTATTTACTGAGACCCAGAGCCGCCAAATGGTGTTTGTGAAACCTGCTGTGCTACATTTAGGGGAGTAACACTTCCAAACAAAAGTTTCATCTTTTACTGATTATTGGCCTACATCTCAATTGGATTTTCAATAACTTCTTTGGGAAGGACGGTTGGACCGCCACAGTTTATATGTTAGCTGGAATGTCATAGCAATTAACTCATACTTTCTTCATGTGTGCCAGTCATTAATGAGTACAATATGGCCAGTGCCTCCACATGCAATGAATTCAGTCTTGGCTTGACGACTTGTGCATTTTCCTCAAGTGGATCCAGGATTTGGGGGATTTAAAGTCCAACAAAGTCTAGAGACAGAAATGAAAATGGTCACGTACAAAAGATATTTTGCATATTAATTGCACTATAAAGTCATACTTTGCATCGCAGTAAGCAAAAAAAGGTTCATAGGCTTCAGCATAGGCTTTTCAACCTAGTGTCTGACAATCAAAACCCAATACCATTACACACAGTGAACCCTACGAGCATGTTCTGGCAGGCAGTGTTGTGCAAACACCGCTGCTTTTTAGAACAACTGAGCTGTCGAATATTTATTGTTTGGTTAAGATTTCAGTGAGAAATTACGACATCAGTCGGCGGCATAGGAGCGGCTCAGCAAAAAGGGGGGGGGGGGGGGGGGGGGGGGGGGGCTTTCCCACTTTCCCCTCAAACCGGCGCTGTCTGAGCCTGATGAACACACAGATCTGCCCAGAAAGACTTCTGGAGTGTTGATGGATAGTTCATTTTTGGCTTATTCTCTTTGAAAGTCAGCAGCCATAAAAAAAATAGTTTGACTGAAAAGGGCTTTTGAAAGGTATACTGATATTCTTGGCTCGAAGAAGCTGATAGCTGATACTTTGTGCATTACTAGAGTTTTACTGTCAGTGTTTTAGTATCGTCAGTGTGTTAAAGTCTTGGAAACACCATTTAGTAATCTCTCAGATATCCACTCATTAAAAGGCTCATTATGTCACTTTTTCCTGTATTGCCGTTAATGCGTGATAGAAGACATCTACTGTATATACCTATGCCATAGTTTCTTCCTTACACTTGGGAGGAACGGTGAGGTGAGGGGGCTGTAATCAGCAACTACAATGCTAGATGCTACTTAATGCTACACAAAGGTTAGAGTTAGGGGTTAGAAGTGGGTTAATCCATATAGTGTTAAAGAAGAAGTATGGCAATCCATCCATCGAAGTAGGTTAATAACTTGGTAATAATGTTAAATATAAAGATGAGCTTATAATGTAGCCACAAGGAGGCACAAGCCAGTGCCTTATTGTGCCGGTCCCAAGCCTGGATAAATACAGAGGGTTGTGTCAGGAAGGACATCTGATGTAAAACTTGCCAAATCAAACATGCAAATCGAATCTATGACTTCCATACCGGATCAGTCGAGGCCCGGGTTAACAACGACCGCTATTGGTACTGTTAACCTACAGGGTTCCAGTGGAAATTGGACTACTGTTGGTTGAAGGATGGGAGGAAGGCAAGTTCATAGGAAGAGGGAGAAGAGGAAAGCCAAGAGTCTAGGACTTTGAATGTTGGAACTATGACAGGAAAAGGTAGAGAGTTGGTTGATATGATGCAGAGGAGGAAAGTAGACATACTGTGTGTCCAGGAGACCAGGTGGAAAGGTAGCAAGGCTAGAAGCTTAGGAGCAGGGTTCAAGTTGTTCTATCGTAGTGTAGATAGGAAGAGAAATGGAGTAGGAGTCATCTTGAAGGAGGAGTTTGTTCTGGAGGTAAAAAGAGTGTCGGATAGAGTGATGAGTCTGAAGCTTGAAATCGAAGGTGTGATGTTCAGTGTTGTTAGTGGATATGCTCCACAGGTAGGATGTGAGTTGGAGGAGAAGGAGAAATTCTGGTTGGACTTTGATGAAGCGATGCAGAGCATCCCTAGAAGTGAGAGAGATTTCATTGGTGCAGACTTTAATGGACATGTTAGTGCAGGAAACAGAGATGACGAGCAGGTGATGGGCAGGTTTGGTATTCAGAAGAGGATCGCAGAAGGACAGATGGTGGTTGATTTTGCAAAAAGGATAGAAATGGCTGTAGTGAATACTTTCTTTCAGAAGAGGCAGGAACATAGGGTGACCTATAAGAGTGGAGGTAGGAGCACACAGGTAGACTACATCTTGCGTGTAATCTGAAGGAGATCAGTGACTGCAAAGTAGTGGTAGGTGAGAGTGTAGCCAGACAGCATAGGATGGTGGTGTGTAGGATAACACTGGTGGTGAGGAAGATGAAGAGGGCAAAGGCAGAGCAGAGGACAAAATGGTAGAAGCTGAAAAAGGAAAGGTCTTGCATGACTTTTAGGAAGGAGTTGAGACAGTCTCTGAGTGGTCAGGAGGTGCTTCCAAACAATGTGACAACTACAGCTAATGTGATCAAGGAGACAGGTAGGAGTGTACTTGGTGTGTCATCTGGAAGGAAAGTAGATCAGAAGACTTGGTGGAAGAATGAGGAGGTGAAGGAGTGTGTACGGAGAAAGAGGTTAGCTAAGAAGAAGTGGGACACTGAGAGGACTGAAGAGAGTAGACAGGAGTACAGGGAGATGCAGCATAAGGTGAGAGTTGAAGTGCCAAAGGCCAAACAAGGAGCTTACGATGACTTGTATGCTAGGTTGGACAGTATGGAGGGAGAGACTGATCTATACAGGTTGGCAAGGCAGAGAGATAGAGATGGGAAGGACGTGCAGCACTCTAGGATGATTAAGGATAGGGATGGAAGTGTACTGACAGGTGCCAGTAGTGTTATGGGAAGATGGAAAGAGTACTTTGAAGAGTTGATGAATGAGGAAAATCATAAAGATCAAAGAGCAGAAGAGGTGACTGTTGTGGACCAGGAGGTAGCAAAGATTAGTGAGGAAGTGAGGAGGGCATTGAAGCGGATGAAGAGTGGAAAGGCACTCGGCCCTGATGATATACCTGTGGAGCTATGGAAGTGTCTAGGAGAGATGACAGTACTTTTTACTTTTTACTGTATTTTTTGACTGGGTTGTTCAACAGGATCTTAGATAGTGAGAAGATGCTAGAGGAATGGAGGATAAGTGTGATGGTGCCCATTTTTAAGAACAAGGAAGATGTGCAGAGTTGTGGCAACAACAGAGGAATAAAGCTGATGAGCCATACAATGAAGTTATGGGAAAGAGTAGTAGAAGCTAGACTAGAAGGGCAGAGGTGAGCATTTGTGAGCAGCAGTATGGAATCTCCATGGACTATGATGTTTGCAGATGACATTGTGATCTGTAGTGAGAGCAGGGAACAGGTGGAGGAGAAGCTAGAGAGGTGGAGGTTCGCCCTGGAAAGGAGAGGAATGAAGGTTAGCCACAGCAAGACGGAGTGTGTGAATGAGAGGGACGCAAGTGGAAGAGTGAGGTTACAGGGAGAAGAGATAAAGAAGGTGGAGGATTTGAAGTATTTAGGCTCAACAGTCCAGAGCAATGGAGAGTGTGGAAAAGTGGTGAAGAAGCGTGCGCAGGCAGGTTTGAACGGGTGGAGAAATGTGTCAGGTGTGATGTGTGATAGAAGAGTTTCAGCTAAAATGAAAGGAAAGGTGAGACCAACGATGTTGTTTGGTCTAGAGAAAGTGCCACTGAGGAAAAGACAGGAGGCAGAGCTGGAGGTAGCAGAGATGAACATGCTGAGGTTCTCTTTGGGAGTGACCAGATCCACGGTGTGTAGATTCAGAATGCAGTTTTCCAGTGTCTGGGTTCTTCCATTTTTAAAGGTGTCAGTATTTTGATTTGAGTTCTTGATAGGATTAAACCTAAAATAAATTTAGGGTAAGTGGTATGGTTTAAGTTTACTTGATTGAAAACAGTTTAAGAAAAACTGCATAACATAATCTTGATTTCAGACATAGAGAAAGCTCATATCAAAGCAGCACACCATGATATTTAATGGCCCCATATATCAGTCTAACTCTGCTCTAAAAACTGCTGAGAAAGACAAAAATAATCACTCACAGGCTTAATATGTAATGTGCTTTCAGGCCCACCCAGAATAGTGACTGCAGCCATTTGTCTTTTTTCATAAGTTATTTTATCATCTGCTCTGTTCTGCTGAAATCATACACACGTTCTCCCACACTGACTCAGCGAGCTCCAGATGGAAAACGGAGCCATCTTTCCTCCCCACCACGAGGATGGGCATCTTTGCGCTCTTTTCATAACAAAGATTTTCAAATGTTTTCCAGACTGGATGGCAGCAGAGCCGCTGTGTGGCGACTCCATCAACGTCTTGGATAACATCTTGGCACAGTCATTTCAGTTTCTGAAACACAAATAAGGCTGTTATAAGGGCTGACTGGCAGGCGGGGGCTCCAGCTGGCCTCCACTCTTGTCATCTATGGTGCCCCCTCCCTTGGTCTGGACAGATGACATTCACATACTCTTGTTTGCTGAAAATAGGCGAATGTTTTGACGGTGTGGCTTCATTTAATGTTTCAAATCTGTTAGGCCATATAGCCCTATAATATTCCTATGACTCCTGTCCAGACGTATGTCTCTGGGGTAATATATCTGATTTAGGGATATACACTCCAATCGCAGCAAAGTAGTAACAAAAAAGGACATCCAATATGTCTATATGATTTCAGAGTATAAATGAGACATTTGGATTGAAATGAATGATGTTTTTAAAGGAGGACAAACAGAGAAACTTGTCTAAAAAGAAATATTGAAAATCAAAGTATAGGTGAAAAAGGGACAGAAAGAAAGAGAGGGAGGAGAAGGAGGAGAGAGCGCCTGCAGAGGCTACGTCTCTCCTGGCCTGAATTACTATCATTATTGTAATGACTCTATAATGTTTTCTTTCCTGGACCAGTAATTGTTACCAAGCCCGCTGTTCAGAGGTGCAGGTGGACAAATTGCTGCCGAGCATTACTTTCCACGATAGCAAGGAGAACATAATCATTTCCACCATCTAGGCCTTAAACAGGACTTTTCCCTCTCTCATTCCAACTGTTGGCATTTGTGGCTATTATGCTCACCAAACTATGATCAACATTTTTTAGCATGAAAAACAGAAAAGTCTGTTCAATTTTATTGTCCCTTGAAACTGGTTGTTGATACCTTATCACAATGTTAAACTTCCTCATCTCACGTAAAAGTTTGATAATCGTACCACATAGCATTCCTCTTAAATCTATTACAGACTCTTTATGAAGTCAAATCTTTTATTTAGGGGAGTTTGGAAAGAATGCAGACTTTTCCTGAATATCTGCCATTTTCCCTCTTTCCACAGCTCTCCACATGAACCAGAGTTGTGTTGTATCCACGTGTATTGACCCTTTTAAACTTCCACGGTCCATATAACCCACATGAACCCCCGCCCACCACCACCTGCGGCAAACTGTCCATGACTCTTAAAACCAGCCAGATGTTGCTTTAAGTCTGGGATTCCTAAGCGGCTTCATGACAAGGACTTGCTGGACTGATGCAAAATAGTTCACTGATGTGAGAGTATTTTTATGTAAGAAGTAAGACTGTACTTCTCTTGTTAATCTATGCGCAAATTATATCTCATTGAACTAATATAATTAGTGTATTTGTAATTAAAGAAAAAGAAGAAACAGTTTGCTAGAAGTAGTAAAGAAGCCTACTTTGAAATATCCATCATATTTTTAATAAAGTGCCATATTATGCTTCTCAACATGCCTTGTCTACTTCCATTTTGGTTAGAGTGTTCCTACATTTCCCAAAATGCCTTTCAACTACCACCCAGAGAACATGTCTGAACATGTGGATTTCAGCAGTTTACGAGTTGGAGGAGAAAATGATGACAGCTGCACTCCAAACATCAGCACGGCAAGATTTTTTAAGTAAAAAAGGTTATTATCACACCCCTTCACTCAGAATTCCACCTGCAATGCATTCTGGTTTATTTGATGGTACTGTTGTCATACAAACTGTTCTCTGTAATGAATTTATTGCTGTATGATTGCTTAATATCTGTGCAACTCTATGGGTTTGGAGAAGCCTTTTTAATTCTAAGGTATTGACAACAAATCACATCTATGTTTTAGATTGTTGAAACATTTTCTACTATCAGTCTCAAGCTGCGAAATATTGTTTTGGTAATAAGAAAAAGTAAATTACACTGTCCAAGCATCGAGGAGAAACTGTGGTGACTGTGAAACATGGAAAACAATCATACAGCCAGTGTTTAATTTGATTGTTTGGGGGTTACTGTTCAACATGGCTGACTCCATCTGTAGATAAACGTCTTGTATAAAAACATAACATCTAACATAATATATAACATATTCCAGGTGATTATAATGAAAACATTTAACGTTTATGCTTATTATATTCCATTTGTGCGATACTCTTTAGGTAGACCTGGATCTAATACACTGGATGATTACCTAATGTTTCCTAATAACTGGCCCAAAGAATAACCTCATGTGTGTGGCAAATTTGTCATCAACTGACAAATTCATATTGGATAATTGATTAATGTTGCAGTTGATTTGTTCTGCCATTTGCAGGCAGTGGAGCAAGCTGACATGGTATTTCCTTATGAAGTTTAAACTTACCAATAACCTTTTTATGCATGGAGCCAAAATGGAGCAGCATTAGCAATCATTTGGGGTTACATGTCTGGCCACCCAGCGACAGCTCATCCAATATTCACTCTCCTTACAGCTCTGTTTTGGTCTCCACCAACTCCTGAGGGAAATATCTGGTTCCTTAGCTGCTAATTGCTCCATTATGTTCACTAGCTAATCGCCAACTTTGTCTGCCTCTTTAGTGCTGAGCAGGTAGTGAAGAGCCAGTTTATTAGAACTTATTTGCTGAAAACAGCTGCCTGCCGGGGCTGAAAAAGAAACCAAAACATTAAGCTGAAAGATGCTAAAACGCTCCATAACAACATAAAGCTGTGATGAAGTGAGTCGGATGATATTTCTCTGTGAGTTTGAGAGGAGAAGGACTCACAATGGCATTAGTCAATTATTAACATTGTCATTTCAGCCATTGTTACTAAATATTGATTAGTGCAGCAGTGCAATCAAGTTAAATGAATCGCCGTGAAAGCAGTTTTGTCAACCACTGATAAATGTAGCATGATTTTAAGAAAAAATGGACAACCATTAGTTATAGGATAAGTTATGAAATTGTTTGCCTTTTTAGGTTACCATCCAAGAGAGTATTACTATTTCCTGGCAGTTACAGGACTAGTGGACATATAAGCAGCCTCATGGTCTTGATTTAGAAACACTTTGGCTCTCCAAGGAACTTGCTGAATGCTGCATTCCATTTTCAAACATGAGTTCCTCTTTTTTTTTTCCCACCAGCGACTTTCCAGTCCCAGATGTTCTTTCGTCAAGTTCTTTAAAGTCCTTGCAGGCAGACATACATCAAACGGTGAATTCCACATCTTTTGAAAGTGTTGTAATTACCAGTGTGAAACCAGCACATATGTGGCGCACACTGCATCAATCATACAGTAACACCTGATTTTAATCACCTCGCCAGGCCTGCAGCGATCGTTTTGACACCCACAAAATAGCTTAGAGCTAAATGCCTGAAAGAGGAAAATCAAATTTTCAAAGAAAAAGCACGACGACAACTACAGTTCTCATTGTTTTATGAAATGAGAAAACACTCTCTGTATTCCCAGACATAAATGGTTTTCAACTATGTGGTGCTTCTGCACAACACGTCCCAGAAATCAGCTGTCAATCAAACAGTCGGGGGCGGTACAGTAATGTCTTCTTGGATGTTTAATTGAGTTTTGAGTTTCCATAGGCGATGTTCTTTTCTTTGTATTTTAGGCCATAGTGGCTATCACTGCTAATACTAACTACCATGGTATTCAATCCAAAAAAGCCAAAAACCTTTTCAGGCTTCAGTATTAATCATTTCTTTTTGTCCATTCACTGTTATTTTAGGTTTCTTTTGGTCACCAGCTTCTCAGAAAAATATCTGACTTTATAGTTGCCAACTTTGTTGGGTTGGTCAGTTGGTGTATGGCAGCTTTTTAGACTCTGAAAAACAACTGCTTTGTTTTTTTGCTAACAGACCATAAAATGTCAAATACATCACTTCCTGTGCAACAGGAAAGCGCTAACAGACAGCAAATATTTAGAGCACTAGAGAACTGTCACTTTGACTATTTTGGTTTTTAACCCCTATAGCATTTTTTAAATGGCTTTTCTTGGTATTCACATGAATTTGACATGCATTTTTTGCTGGGCATAATTCACATATGTTATTATGCAGCCCCTGGCTTATTGTCGTTGGCCCTCTCCCACCACAGTGTAAGTCACTAAGCCTCACCATGCTGTATGGGAGAGACATGTTTCTGGTCAGTGACTCATGCAGCATGCTGAACCATGTGAAACCACAACTCTGTGCCCTTGTGTTAGTCTGCCAGGAGGCCTACAGTACTGTCGGAGCGTGCCTTACAAGCCATTTCCATGCTCTCTCAACGAGCAAACTTGCAAACAGCTGCGTTTTCCATCAGAAGTGGTTTCTGGAGATGTGTTTTTTTCCCTGACTTCCAGAGGGGGGGAGAGGGGAGTGACAGGATCAGGGGGATTGGAAGGCAGGGCTGCAGATAAAAGTGAGATGTGCCTCGCACTCAGCGGTACGGTGAATGCACACATTTATTAGCAACAAAGTCTTGAATCACGGCAGACAGTAGAATTTACCGCCGGTGGAGACAACTTGAAGGTCACTATGGCCTGTGGGGCAAAACCAATCAGAGTGTTTTCTTAACTAATGAACTGTGAGATGAGTCACTTAAACTCGCATTAAAGGAACGACTTTTTAGTGAGAAATGTGTCTTCTTCTGACTTCAGGTTCAGTCTTAAATGTGTGCAGTTTGTTAACTTAATGCAGGCATTTATAAAGAAAACACGTCATTCATTCACTGACTCTTTAAAAACATGCACAAGTATGCAAATACAACATTTAGTGTGTGTTTGCGTTCCAGTGATTAATTTACAGGTTAACAGTGTAAAATTAAGTTTTACCCAGAAGGCTTCTTGTGTGAACAGGAAGCAGCATCAGAGCGACCTCTAGTGGTTCCATATCCAGTTAGGATTTATGTAAATCACCCGAGCATGTCATTTGAAACCAGGCCAGTTCACATATAAAGAATCTGCTTTGTGCATTTTATTCGACTATGTTTTTTGCCATGTCTTGAAGCGTATAAAAAATGCAGTACATTTACTGTGCTCATTACATTTAATAAAATTCAACTTTGATCAATGAATTCAATAGATTGATCAATCACTGTAATAGATGAACGCCTGGAAGCTTTAGAGGCAGTCGTGATGTTGTGATTGTATCATCTCAGGGGGAATCAAAATAACTACCCCTTTTTTCATAATTTCTGAGCTGCCATTGAGCAAGGCACTCAACTCCACAGTTACCATTTCAGAATGTTTTTACACCTTGTTGCTATTTGTATCCTTCAGGTTTGGCAAAAAACTGACAAAAAATGTATAATACAGTATATACACCATCAACTTTATTTAAAGGTTCAGTGTGTAACTGTATATATATATATATAATTTATAATATATCATATAACATGCCTAACTATGTTTTCTGTGATATATAAACACCCTATAAAACAAATCATTATGTCTTTTTTATCTTAGAATTAGCCTTTTTATCTACATATCCACAGACCGTACTTCGCCGTCACGTTACCAACGTAGCAGGTCTCATATTGCTAAGATCCCCTGCAGCTCTTCTCCTCACCTGGCCACTTTGGAGGGCCTCAACTGGCCCTGACCTCCCTCTTTCTGTCCCTCTGTTATCGGTTTATTCATCTGTTTTTTGACTGCGAATGGAGAGAAAAACTTGTTGCCTGCTCAAACTATCTCACTATCAGACCAACACTGACAATAAATTAGCTTGTGAGCCCTACATCACTTATCTTTTTAGATAAGTTTTATTACCATACAGACCAGCTTGCTAAAGTCAACCTATGCTGTCCTCAAGTACTACTAACTACTTGTGCGGTTGTCTTTCTTATCAACACGGAAGGGTGTTGAGGTTAATGCAATCGTAATTTGATGATGTACCTTTAAGGGGTTCTGCTCTACTTGCTTTCATGCATGCATTTTTGTACTTGCAGGGAAAAAATCTCTGTATGGCAGTGGAAGACAAGAGCCTGATATTTAATATTTCAATTAAAAGACTAGTATTTTTGTCTGATGCATTTTTTTAAGTCTAGTCAAAGAATATTTATTAAGGTCTTTGCACATTTTCAATGAAAAAATACAGAACATGATTTTTGGCCTGCACCAGACTGATTATCATACATGCATGTGGATATTTATAGCGGCGAGTTTGATGATTTGAAAGTCTGACTGGGCCATCATTACAAGCTGACTGCTATTGTTGTCTTCGCAAATAACTCACTTGACTTTGATTCGTCTCTTTATTCAAGTCATTAAAGTTCACATGAAGATCAATGTGTTTCTCCTTCTTGACTTCTTGAGATAGCAAAAGTGTCTTCAAGTTATATTGTGTGTGTGTGTGTGTTTACTCTTTAATTGCCTGCTGGTTCATACAGTAAAGAGGGCCAGAGTCAGAGGCTGATCAATAGTGTTGGACGTGATGTTAAAAGCTGGAAAGCGGGTTGATCTTGCCATACCCGGCAGTGACTAATGACTGTGATGTGCGGAGAAGATACAGGGTCAGTGTCAGCCTCACCCTTCTGAATAATGAATGTCATGCTGAGGTACAGCCGGCTCAGAGAAATGATAATTAGACAGAATGCTACAAGAGCTCAAAATGTGTTCTCATTTAGATTTTAGGTTCTGCTTTGATGATCAATGGCAGCACTGTGGCATTAGTTTGGTAATGTACTTTTTTTCAGGATGCAAACACTGCAGGAATTAAATATGGCCTGGTCAAAATCTCTAAGCTGTCCAATTAGTGCTTATGAATCGCGTGACCTTTGTTTATAACCCATGAATGCTTGTAACAGGACAACCTGAAAAAAACAAATATACATCAGTATAAATGCTAACACATCGATTTTGACCAAACAAGATCAAATGTGGGGTGTTCAAGAGATCAAAGCCTTGACCTTCCAGTTACAGGACAGTAGGTATCCGTAGACAGTGTCTCAACTCTCTAGCACACTCTGCTGCTGCAATTCTTATCTACTATTTCAGACAGACAAATGTTAGCAAAAAAGGCGTCAGTCGTCACTCAGGTCCTCACTGAAGACACGGTAATCCCTCCGGTTGTGGATGTTCAGGTTCAGCTGCTCCACCGCTGCCAGAGCTCAACCGTGACAAAGCCGCCAGATTCGAGGACAGTTATCTGGACTCGCGACGCAGGAGACGATACGAGAGGTCAAACTAAATTGGCTCACCAGAGAGGGGAGTCGACCCTTCAGGCAATCTCCTGCTCCTCCCTTCAATGAATTGGAAGTCCCAGCGGCCGCCCGTTCGGCTCTGAAAAGGCCGACCACATCTCACAAATGGGGCGAATAGGAGAATGAGGTGATCTGCCAATGTCCTTGTTGTTTCGAATGACAAAGAATTCAAGGGCAGGTTTCGTTCTTAGCTGACTTCACAGGGCTGTAGGACTCGAGTACAGTCTCCAGACCACTTCTTTGACCTCTTGGACCACCAATAACAGGTTCATTGATGGGATTTGCAAATGACTTGCAGACAAAACATCTACATTGAACTCTGCACTTTCTCTCAGCTCTATGAAATGTTTTAGCATCTTTCAGCTTTTTTTTGGTTTGTTTTTTATGGCTAACAAATTTATCGCTTTGGTTTACTCTTACTGTTCTCAACAACTGAATTTCTAGTCACATCACCAAACGACAGATAGAGAAAGTTAGTGACTCAAAAGTGCAGATAAGTTGAGCACATATGAGCTAAAAAGACAACTACCTCATTCAGGAGTCAATGGAGACCAAAAGAAACCTTAAGGGTGAAAAAATACTGGACTTTCAGACACAGAGATCCACATGCTACATGATACAAAGCTGCTGAGTGAGCAATTGTTAGCCAATATGTTTACCATATCAACTTTACGATGTTGGATTTACTTTTGTTGTGCTGCTTCTAAGTGGTTAAAGAACGTATGTATGAATGTAGGTTTAAGCTATCAACATCTATCATGTCAGCCTGTGCCAGTGTTAACTGCTGTGTTCTGTAATATCTAATATTTATTAATATTTGCGGCAATTCTTCTTCCGTTTCTACTCTGTTATCTTGTTTCATTTTCATTTTCAGTCTTCCTTTCTGTTTGTCTCTATTGTGTTTCCTTCTCTTTGTTAAAATGCTTTGTCAACATCTCTTCACATATTCCACAGTTTTCAATTCATTCTACATGCATACAGAGTTTACTAAATCACTTTCAACACGACTCACAATACTTGCCAAGGTTAGCAGAGCTGGCTGTTAGGATTTATTAATGAGTCCATGGCTTTAGGATGAATTAATAAAAAGAAAAACAGCCCTGCTCTTACCCCAGGACATTGTCCAGCGGTTGTTATGTTAATCACTTAGGCCTAATTAATACCATGCATATCATTAGCAAAATGAAGATTCAAATGCCAGCATGTGTTAATTACCGTTATAGAAGTCATCTACAGTTCCGCAGTGAATGTTAACTGTCTGCCAGCACTAATTTACTTGAACTCCTGTCATTTATGTTGGAAAATAAGAAAATGACATTTTGTGTAAGTTTTCAGAAATAGTGAAAAGATATTACTACAACAAATAGATTAGCTATGTGGTAATCTAATGACAGCATTTTATTAGACAATATTTACGTTACCTGATTAGTTTGCATGTGTTCCATAGATTATATGTTCATTTCTGTGCTCTGTCCTTTTCTCTGATACAGGATGTTTAGCAGCATCAAGATCTACTGTGTGTGTGTGTGTGTGTTTCAGGGGGATTTCCTGATATAATCTCCAGTCCTTTCATTCCTAATAAGCCTCATTCAACGTGCCGCAAATCTCTCGACTTATTGCTGTTATTGAGACAACGTGGGAAAAGACCACTTAACTAACTCACCACCTCCTTCCTTTTGTATTTGACTGAAAACACAACTGCCACACAAGACTGTCACACTGGCAGCAAAAACACTTGAAACCTCACACTCATACACAGTGAATCTGCCTACCATCATGTTGCAGATAGTTCCTCCTTATAAAGGTTATCCTAACTAGTCCATTGCTACATAACAATTTGTCTGTGGACCTGTCAACTTACAGTGGATTTAGATTTTGTCATACAAAGTTGTCAAACATTTTTATTAATATATAATTATCTTATCTACTATTATATAAAGAATAACATTTAAATCTAGGGAAGGGTGTTTACTGACCTTTTTGAGACTACATCAAAGTGTACTTCAGACTTGTCAGGACACGACTGTAGGCTTCATTTCCAAGATTTGAGGCTTACTTGCAAAAAACCTTGTAAAGACTTACCTCTAACGGTATCAAGCTATGCAGATACTTAAGGTTTTAACTGTCAAGGGATTGAAAAAAACACCTGTGAGAATTCTTTCTTCACCTTAGTACAGTGGAGATGAATACATTTTTGTCTCACAGCTATCAAAGCTTCCAATATCATATCTGTCCAGAAACAGCCGTCCTTGTTATTCAAGACAGTCTACAGAACACGTTGAGAGAGTCGAGCCAGAAAGTTCCAAAATTACATAAAATTGTAGCAATGCAAAGATGATCTCAGTCAACTTTAAACATCTCCTTAATTAATCCTCAACTTGCATACATAATTAATTGATATACATGCCCACCCCCTCACCAGTCCCAAACAGTGCTTTCCCGCTGGGGGAGTTAATTGTCAGGTTAGACGGTTCGCCTCCAGAGGATTTGTGCTGTGAATTCTAATGATTCCAACTTTTTTTTCAACACTGTCAGTGTTGCCTGTTAACTACCCAATGAATTATATTACATCCTGAGGTACCATATGCATAGTACTCTGCTGGCAGTGATTGATTCTCACTGGTCATTTTTGGATACATACATACATACATACATACATACATACATACATACATACATACATACATACATACATACATACATACATACATACATAGCTAAGAAAATGTTTTTACAAACGAAGACATAGTTTCATATTTCTACACTCACATTGCTATTTTCATATTTTGGTAGAAATAACATTAAATAAGGCTGCTGCCATAGCTACCACCTAGTAATATTATTTGTTGTGTTGTTGCGAGGGTTCATGCCAGACTAACTGAACTTTAGAGGTGGACTTTCAGGCTAGCTGTTTCCTGGTGTGTCTAGTCTTTGTGCTAAATTAAGCTAACAGGCTTTAACTTCAAATTTACAATACAGAAATGAGCCAAAATAGTATTAATAGTAATAATAATGGAAGTACTACAACTAATGTTGGTGCTAATAGAGCTAGTTCATGTGCTACGAGCATACAGCTGGTTTTACAAGGCTAAACTGCTAATTCTGCTAGCACTTCTACTAGTAGCTTACTGTTAGTATAACTACTTTTTCTTCATTTTGTTCTTTGTCTCGTTATTATTTTTACTCTTCTCCTTATTCTGGATATTTATTCTCATCTATGCTCAGATATGTTGTCAGCTGATAAAACAAGGTTCACAGCGGCCATCTTTAGATATGCACTCTTGTCCTCAATCAGCTGAATATGATTGTTCTCCTCAGGCTAAAGACAGGCGACTGGACTCAATATATTTTCTTTGTTCAAGTGTTTCCCCAGAGTGCTGGAGATGGGACTGAAAATGGTCATCTTGGCCAAAGGATGCCTCCTCGTCCCCCTCGTCGTCTTTCCTCTGCTTCTTTCATGTTCATTTGAAAGTCATCCAAGAGAAGTAAATGTGTGTGTGTGTCAAACACTTTCCCCCAAAAGCTTATCACACATTTTGAAAAGATGCATTGTGCAGAAACATGCATGGTCTTCTTCATCAAATAAGTCCAGAAAGACCAATGTCTTTCAGTACTTTACAATTTCCAGCTAAATAATTCAGCACATTCTCATTATCATGAAGAGCAGACACCTTAAAACTTCACAAAGGCAAGTAGGTGTCCTTACACTTCATCGCCCCTCCACGCTACGACCAAATCTGGCATTATTCTAATTAATGAGATGAGTTCATTAGTGCTTTCGGGGGTTAATGTGTTGTCCTACAGCAGATTAGTGAAGGGATGCCAGTGTTGCTGAAGCATCCTAATTAGATCACAGTGGGTGCTGCCTGCTTAAATAGATGGAATAATGAAAGTCGTCACTCTTCGCAGCGGCAACTTGATTACCGTGCCCTATCTCAGCTCATAAAAGGCTAAACATTCACCTGGAACAGTACTCAACAAAATGGATTCAATTATATGTATCAATAAAACAGTACTTTCTTTTCAAGTTTGACTTGGTGAGTGTAATAGTGGGCAAAACTGCCATCCAAAGGACACATGTGGTACTGCAGTCATGAATGAGGGTTGCTCCACAACACAGTACTATAGCAGCTGGGTTGTAGTAAAATGGAGGAAATAATTATAACTACATTACCCACAGAGAATGATCGTCTCACTGCAGCTCCTCTCAGCTCTATGGAGCATTTTAGTGTCTTTCAGCCCATTGTTTTGCTCTTTTGCAGTCTGAACCTTGACACATTTGGTTAATTTTTAACACTCATTAAATGTGTTTCTCAAGACGACAGGTCTATTCTTGGGGGAAAATGAACTGTATGCTACCTGGTGGACAGCATCAAGTTAGCGTTAACATAGTGGAACATTTTTGTTCAGACCGAAACAACACTAAAGGAAGAGGAATAGCAGACATGCATCCATTAGATGGTCTAATAGATTAGATGTTGCTGTTGGGTGTTTCAATAAGCAAATGTTTACTAGCAGGCTTGTAGTTACAGTAACTGTTATGTATTTAAAGTTTGTGGCACTCCAATTTGAATGTCTAGCTCTTAAACTATCGAGACCAACAAGGGCAACAAGGCTACATCCTAATTTTAGCAATTTAGTAATCTGTGGGGAGTTAATTCATTAAAAACATTACTGTGTTCTTTCAACAGCTCTGATTCCAGAGTATGAAACTTATATTTGGCTGTGGGTTGGTTGTTAGGCCCTCAGTATTTCTTAAATCCATGCTATAGTGCTAATCTCAGCAATAACTTGCAAATTCACAGCCTTGCTCAGCATGTCTAATTATGCCAAATGTGTTAAGCAGCTGGCATTTGATACACCCGCAATTCCAGCAGTAATTCTATTGTTTTCTATGATTTCTTTATTTGGCCTACTTGGGTGTATAACATCACGGAAATACAAATATCATTCCCTTCTTTTGTTTTCTTGCATTTGTCTCACATTAATCCCACTGCCCGCATGCTGCTTTCATCATTTTCTCTGTTAAGCGTCTAAAATTAACCTAATCTTCTTTGCTCGTCCCATCCCACCCACTCGCCTTGTTGTTCCAGCCCACGTGTTCTTTTGGTGTTTTTTTTTAAGAGAATGTAGAGATAAGCGGCATATTGCTTTCCGACGGCAGACATACCAAGTGACTTTGTGATTATGATGCAGAGCATGTTGTCTTTGAGATAGCCATAAGTGGAGGAGGAAGGGGTAGGGGTGGGGGATTATGAGGCTAATTCCCTTATAACTTCTTCCCTCATTAATCTCTGTGGAGGGATACGAGATTCTTTAAATGCTAATGTCCAATAAAGATGTCAGCAGTGACATTTTACAGTGGCGGCACAGATGTGAACAAAGTTGTCCGTGATGTTGTTGTGGAAGAACTTCCCTCACTTTCCTCATATTACTTGTCTCACATGTTAATTTGAAGAGTCCTCTTGGGATTAGACATGAATGCGTCGTTATCAGCAGTATGCTTACTTACGCTTCTTTGGCAGGACATTCAAACAGTTTGTGCCAAGGTCGGACGAACCCCCCCCCCTCTTGTCCTCACAAATAACTGCCTTTCTTAGAGGATTTCAGACTTTAATTCAAACACAAGTTGATTTTTTATTTATTTCAGCAGAACCAGCTCTATTTACAAGAAATTAATGGAGGTCAGTGTGGCAACAAGACAAGCACACAGTTAAAGGAAATCCTGTATTTCATTAAAAGCACCCAGTGATCACCTAAAACCAAATAATGGACAAATAAATCATTGGGTCCTTCACAATCCCTTTGTGCAGAATTAGTGTCCATCAGATAGAAAAGGAAATTCCTTCGCTCTCCTCTCCTAAGGACAAATCATTCTCCGAACATCCCTTCTGAAGGGATATACTTGTTTTCAACACACTGTCATTTGGTCGAGCCTTTTTTACGCTGACCACGGCCCTGACACTTGTCAAGCTCTTGTCAGCGTCACTGTCAGTCACAGCACCCTTGGGGAAGTTAAATGAAAATGTGGTGACACTAAAGGTTTGCATAATATCGCCCTCTGTTCTCGTAATCTCTGCTGGCGAACTTGGCATCCTTCTTGCTGTGTGGGATTCGTCCAAAAGGCGCGTGGTCATTGAAACACGTGTCGAAGACTTCGTCCACTATCTTCTCCGCCTCCTGTCGACTGATGTTCCTCAGAGCTAGGATGGAGCGAAGGGCACGGCCTCTCACGCACTCCTGTCCGAGAAAAGAAAAAAAAAGAAAAAAAATTAACACTGAAACAGTGAGTGTTAAATTAGAAACACAAACCTGAAACCTGCCTGTAAAAGTTATCCCCAAAAGAGTACCTGATGATGCTCCTTCAAGCCGAAGTTGAATCTGGCAGCTTCATTGCTAAAGGTGCAGTCTCCGCTTAGGTTGGCTGCCCGGATCTGAAAGAGAGATCAGCAAACAAAACATTCAAACAATGCAGGTGGAGGACAATATGTGATGTGTACGATTGGGATTTATTGCAACCAAGCCAACCTCCCTTTTCTCAAGCCTGAATCCTGGCATCCTGTTTATGAGAAAACAAACTGTATTTACTCTTGGCAGGGCCCGGGTGGTTTAGGAACAAGCTTATTATTTTACTATATATTCATGACCTGCTTTTTAAGATTTCATTTTTCAGTAAGAACCAAAGAGCTTGGCCACAGTCAGAGCAGGGCTGCCAGCTGTAGCCTTTAAGGAAACAATATTTGGAAATCATAACAGTCAATGCTGTCTGATTATAGGAGTCTGTCTGAGCTTCCTTTCTTACTGCCCGTAAACTGGGAGTAAAAGAGCTCTTCCCTACACTTTGGTTACAATGTCAATGAAGGGTCACAGTATGGAACCTAGTATTAGGTCAAAGGGAACATTTTTATCTGGTTCATTCATGAGAAAAGGAACACAGTGCCATAGATCCAGAGACACAGACATAACAAAAGTCAGTACTGTGTGAACATAGTGGGACTCACCTCAGAACAAGCCAGATGTCTATAGTTGTTAAACCAGTCCACGTGGGCCCGACAGTGGTCAAAGGCATGGATGAGCTCATGTGTGACCACTCGAGTCATGTGGGACTGCTGGTTGATGTTGTTCTGACACAAAACGATCTGCAATTTCACGTTCAAGAAGTCACATTAAGACATCTGAACCTGATTCATCTGTGTTACTGCAAAGGTCTCTTTCTTACTTGAGAAGATATCGCGTCAAAGCCGCCGCTGACCGTCCCGTCACAATCTTCACAGGAGAAATGTCGGTCTTTCAACACTTTGCTTGAAGGGAAGAAAAAGCGCATTACATAAATGTCACGTAAATAAATGGGTAACAGTGATATCAATTATAAAACGTATAGGAGACAAACTAAACAAACAATAACAGGATACATTCAGGAATTTATAAATTAAGATGTGTTCATTCTATTTCAAGACAGTGCTTCTAAAAATAAGTTCTATTACTTTGTTCATTTGTGTACACCGTAACTTAAATCTTGATGGTTCTGTTTAAAAAAAACAGCCCCAGCTTGTCTGCAGGAATATGAGTTATTATATTTTTCACAGCGGCCATTTTGACATAACATACTACAATAAACAGGTGTTACCAATGATACTAATTTAGGTCCAGTTCCATTTAGTACAGCAGAGGCTTTGCAGTGAGCAGCACCCTGACTCTGTGTGACCTGAATGGAACGGGACCTTATTAGCATCATTGCTAACACCTGTAGTGCTTCATGTCAAAATGGCTGCTGTGAAAAAAAGGTGTATAATAATAAACACTTGTGTTTGGTCCACGTACCATCCTGAACTCTTCATGGCGTTGAGGAGGAGTTTAGCATAGGGACCTGAGGGAAGGACAGACACGGTTAGCATTCACCGACACTGCTCACTACATGAGCTAACGCGTCTGTTAACGGTGTACACGGCTCTTCATCAGACATTAGACAGCAGCCTGCTCACAGCTGACATGACAGTGAACTCAACGGGCTGAAGCAGCAGCTAGCTGAAATACTCACTGCTGTCCACTGCGACCTGCAGCATGAACTGACACTTGTGGTGGAAAGTGAACAAGCTGTCCCTGATTAACCCCTTATTGGACTGAGCCCTCTTCCTCTCCGGGAATAAGCCGTATCCATAATCCTCCTCTTGTTTAGTCTGGTCCATTGTGTCAAATGTTAGCACATAGGTTTAGCCTTGATTAGCTTCCGAGAGAGGTCATCGCTGTTTTGTAGATCACGTGACAGCTGTAGGTCACAGGCAATGGATGACTTTTTTTTGTTTTGTTTTATTTATATATTAATATTATATTTTATACAACAACGTCAAATATACTTATCTTTAATGTAAGATTAAAAAAATAGTTTTGATAAACTGTATAGATCGTCTATTCAGAACGTGCAAGCAAGTCGTCAACTCGCACCACGATATGGCGACTAAAAGCAAACCTAGTGCTCAGTGCAATACACTAGCATGTAATCATGATTTAATACAACAATGCATTAAGGCCAGGGGCAGCTTTCATTTAATGGTGTTTATGTTGTTGGTCATTTAGGCCGTTGGTTGGAAGACATAACAAGAAGGAAAATACTCGTGTGTAGTAATGTAGTAGTGTAATCACTGCAGGGAAACAGCAGAGCGTGTACTCATTTCATGCAGGAGGTATGGCAGTGAGAGGAGGGCAACAACAGTTCCGTGACTGCAAGGCCAGAGTGGATGTTACATGAAGCAAGTGTGGCTGTAGAAATATGGAATATCAAGAGAAGAATTAAAGCGGGTCTAGTCCAGGAATTGTATAACTACAAAGATAAAAAATATGAGGAATATGTTTACATATACACAGATGGATCAAAAGAGCTTATAACAGACGCAGCAGTGGTGATTCCCAGTCACTATATAACAATTTCAAAAAGGTTATTTAATATATTTTATATTGTTGGCAATAGAATGGGTGGAGGACATGGTGGGCATAAAGACAGTCATATGTAGTGATTCAGTTTCATCACTCTTAAGCATCAAAATCGGGACAGCACGACACATCAGGAAATACGTGGTACTGTTAAAAACATCCAGATTGACACAACAGGGGGTGGGTCCAGCTCATTTAGGAATACAACGAAACGAAAAAGCAGACAAAACGGCAAAGGAGGCAGTAAGAAAGAGGAGGTGGAAATGAAAGTCAAACGATCAAAAGCAGTCTGGAAGGAAATAAACAACGTTGGGAGAATCAGACAAAAGGAAGACATTTACATAAAATACAAAGTGTGGTAGGAGAGGTAGGATGTATTGGAGAGAACAGGAAAGAACAAGTGGTCATGAGCAGGCTAAGAATAGGGCACAGTAAACTGAACAGTACACTTTTATTATAGGCAAACATCCAACTGGGCAATGTAACTGTGGGAAGAAGGAAACAATAGAACATGTAATTACAGCGTGTCCTAGATATGAAAGAGAGAGGATAGTGGAAAAAGAAGAAGGAGAAGGCAATGTTTTCAGGAGAAGAAGTGTCACTTAAAAATGTGAAATAAGCGGAAAAGAGTAGAATAGTATGAAGTGGTACAATGTGTAATACTAAAAAAATGTGTATGAAAAGGTAGAATTGTAAAAAAAAAGTAATAGTATAAGAAAGTGTGAAATTAGCTGAAATAAGTTGTATGTCTTTCGGTGAGTTTTACAATGTCTTTTATTTTGAAGGAACTCCTATTTTGAAAATAGCCCCTCCCCCCTCTCCTCACTCAGGCAGGCTAACTGCCTGCTGTTAGCAGTTATGGTTTGTTGCATAGACGATCTTTGGTTACGCCCAGCGCACGCAGACTCAGCGCGCAAAGGCTGCTGGGCCTCGGCTGTCATGGCTGCGGACATAAACACAGAGCTGTGAACAGAGACTCGGTTTGTGTTGATGATCAGCCGCACTCACTCACCTCAGCAACACTTCAGCAGCGACTAACCGCCGGAGACACGCCTGTCAGGTACTGTAACAGCTGCACACAGCTGCACAGTCTCCGCACTGTCCTTTAATGTCTGCTGCTTCTGATAGCTGCTAGCCGCCAAGGCATGACAGCGTGATTCTTCAAGACAGCAACTGCAGCAGCTACAGCAACACGTGTTGAGAAATTGTCCAAAACCAATGTGTGTCTCACAGAGAGGAACATGTCCGGGGGAAACAAAGCCATCGAGTTGCAGCTGCAGATGCGGCAGAACGCGGAGGACATGCACAGCTTCATGAAGGAGCTGGAGAGCTGGGAGACAGACATGAAGAAGAAGGACGACGAGCTGAGGAGGGGAGGACTTCAGGAGGACCAGGTCTGTCCCACTCACGGCAGGAGCAGGTAACTCACCTCAGGATCTTGTTCAGCAGCTTGTTGTCTCTGTTTTTGTAGAAGAAGCTCCCACCTGTGCGCAACAAAGACTACAGGACAAAGATGAGGGAGAAGAAAAAGAAGAAGACGAGGGAGCCAACGGAAAATGGAGACGAGTCCAAGCAGGCCTCGAGGATAAAAGCCTACGACTATAGATTGTGGGACAAGTTCGACGTGGTAGCTCATCTTAACAACAAACAGATATACGTAATGTAATCGGTGAAGTCATTGACTAAAGATTTCTGTCCCTGTCCTCGCAGGACAAGGCTCTGTCAGAGATGGATAAGGAGGACAGTCCCGCAGAGTCAAATGAGTCGGACTCTGAGGAGGCAGCGGCGGATCAGGAGAGAGCGCTGGCTGAGAAAGAGAAGGTAAACACCGATCTGGAGGTGAACCCAGAGAGGAGAAGTGACCCTTTCCTAAAGCAAGTTCTGCTCTTTATTTTTAGGGCAATGCTTTCTTCAAGGAGGGGAACTACGACAGTGCCATTGAGTGTTACAGCAGAGGGATGGATGCAGATCCTTACAACCCTGTGCTCCCCACAAACCGAGCCACCTCCTTCTTCAGACTCAAAAAGTGAATGGCGTTTAATGCTGCTAAGCACTTTTCACTTGATGTGGATGCTCTCTTCTGAGTTTTTGTTCGCACGTAAATCACAGAGATGTTGTTCTCCGCAGGTACGCCGTGGCAGAGTCCGACTGCAACTTAGCGATAGCTCTGGACAGCAACTACTTCAAAGCGTACGCACGCAGAGCAGCAGCACGGTTTGCACTGAAGAAATATGAATCTGCGTTAGAAGGTGACCAACTATAAAAGGATCAGATCATCTGTTTGAATCTCTGCCCTCTGATATAACGACATGAATCCATCCCCAACAGATTATCAGATGGTTCTGAAGCTTGACCCCGGGAACGCGGAGGCGCAGAATGAAGTGAAAAAAATCCAAGAGGTGAGCGTGAAATGATCATTTTTGGGATCAGCTTCATTTCTTGTCTTCTCTTTTACACACACCCTTTTATGTGATTTGGTTTCAGATCCTCCGAGATCAAACCCCGGCCGCCCCGAGTGAAGCCATGCAATCACAGGAGGCTCCCACAGCAGAGCCCGAGCAGGAGAGGCTGATGGAGGAGCAGCAGAGACGGCAGGAGGCGGTTATACAGAAAGACAGAGTAAGCTTCACTCTGGTTTCTGAATTATCCTGCAGTGTTTGAGCTGGACTTATCAGCTCACACATCAAAGACTCTTGATGAGTCATGTTGTTGGGGAACTTACTAATTCTGTGAACACAAAATGTGCTGTGCTGGTTTTTTTATCTTTCAGGGGAACGCTTATTTCAAAGAGGGGAAGTACGAAGCAGCTGTTGAGTGTTACAGCAGAGGCATGGAGGCAGACAGCATGAACGTCCTGCTGCCCGCCAACAGAGCCATGGCTTTCCTCAAGCTGGAGAAGTAAGCACATCGTTTATTCCTCCAGCACGTTTTTTTTTCTTTTCCTGTCGCAGTGTAAATGCCTGTGTTAAAGGGAGTTAAAACGTTTCCTTCAGGTTTCAGGAGGCAGAGGAGGACTGCACCAGAGCCATTTATCTGGACAGTACTTACTCCAAGGCTTTCGCCCGTCGTGCCATGGCCAGAGTGGCTTTAGGAAAACCACAGGAGGCCAAACAAGGTGCTGTGCGGAACAACACTGTCCTCCAAAGGCAAACAGCAGCAACTACATTTAGTCTGTTTATCACTTGAAAGACCAAAAAGCTGTCACCTATTTTAGTCTGTGTCTCCAGCTGCTTCATTTTTAAATTATCTAGAAGTTCTGTTCAATTTTTAACGAAACATTCAGTAAGCGCTGTCTCAAAATGAAATTGCACTGAAATAATATGAGCGATCATTATTCATGTCATCTATTGACGATTTGCTTTAAAACACAGTCTGTGTGTTTGTGTGTTACAGATTTCCAGGAGGTCTTGAAACTGGAACCAGGGAACAAACAGGCCTTGAATGAACTCCAGAAACTCCAGATCGTATGTTTCAAGATCCAGTTATTAGTTCAAGATAGTTCAAGAAGAGATAAAAGAACAAATATAACAAATAACATGACAGAAATACATTGAAAAACTAGTTTTACTTTTTTCTTTGCTGATAGTTGTTAGTCACCATTCCACTCTACAGTGTTTTAAGCCCCTCTGGCTATAAAAACCATTACCAGCATAAATGATTCAATTCCAATTTTATGTAGAGATGAGTAATAGACACGTCAGACTTCATCAGCTCTGATCTACAACAGACTTCACCTCTCTGTTCTTAATGTCATGCTGTCATGTTAGGACGAGGGAGGCCTTCTTCAAACACCAGACAGCACGCAGAGGAGGACGGTCCAGCCGATAGAGAAACCAACACATCTGCGGTCCACTGTGAGTTCTGCGTCTGTCATTTTCAATTGTAAATTTTGTAAAGTGTCTTTTTTTTGTGAAAATGTGTCATCCTTTTGCTGTTTTTCTGAACACAGCCTCACAAATTGAAAGATCTTTTCCTCATTTCATAAAATGAGCCAAATTCTTTTGACTTTTGGAACGTTTGTCTGAGAAAATGAGTGTGTGACATCACTTTGGGCTTCAGGAAGTTGTCATATAGCATTTCTTTAAAGAATTTTCTATCTAATAGTTCACTCCTTGTGTTTACAACATGCAACATTTAACTTAGTGTGTTTATTAGAGTCATCACGTCGACTGATAATAATAATTATAATCATAATAATGCTCCTCAGAAACCACTAAGGAGGATTGATATTGAGGAAGTGAGCGGGAAGGTGTCGGTGACTGACGTGGAGCCAGGCGGATCCGAGTACATCATCCAGGAAGTGGTGAGGGAGGCTGAGGACAAATCGTCTCCACTGTCAACATCACCCAGTGCCAAAATGATCAAGATCGAGGAGATGGCGGAAGTCCCTTCACACTCGTCTGAGCAGTTAGTGGCACCTCCTTTTCTATTCCATGTTGTGTTACTCAGTCGGATGTTGCATCGATTATTCCCACCCAATAAACACGTGTCCTGCATGTGTTTCCCAGAGTTCCTTTGAGCAGGCAGAGCAAACAACCAGCGCAGGAGAAAATCGTTCATTCCCCTGAACCATCAACCGTCACCTCCACAACAGCAGCGGACCTGCCTCTTCCACCCACCAACAGCTTCCAGCTCGAGGCCGACCTCCGTAAGATTGGAAACCAGCCTGACGCGGTTTACGGATATCTGAGGGTGAGCCGTGTTTAAAGAAAACAGATCTGACTGCGTACGCTGTCATTTAATGTTTGTGTGTTCAGACGGTATAATTATATGCTGTCAGCACAAGGCGTGCATATACAGATGAAGCCGAGCCATGGGCATTTATTGCTAATTCTTTTATGATTCTCGGGATGTATTTTATCATTGCCATGCCAACCTGATCTGATTCCCACAGATGTAGTTTGATTCTCATTTTAAATCACCAGCAAAGACTTAAACTGAAATCTTAGCTATTTTATTTACTTACTTCAGAGAGACTTTAAAATCTATGAAATCTACAATCAAGATTAGCCTGCAGTGTTTTGTTTTAACTGAAGTTCTCAGCCTTGTTTTTGTTCTCGTCTTACAGCAAATCAAGCCCGACGCGTACAGAAGCATTTTCCACAACTCCCTCGAACCTGACATTCTCAATCAGATCTTGAGAACTCTGCACGGTTTCTATATCAAGTGAGTTTTTAAAGATGCTCAGAGAAAAAAATCTAAACATGAACTGGTTTTACTGTACATTAACATCAGCCTCGTGCAGGAATGAAGCACCAGCCACTACGCTGGAGATCCTCAGGAGTCTAGCAAGTGTGAGGCGCTTCGACATGGCTGTCATGTTCATGTCGTCCCCAGAGAAGAAAGGTTGAGTCTCTTTGGTGTATTGTTGCAGATGGCTTATACTTTTCACTCACACATTCCATCGTATTTCTAATTGCTGGACTGATTTTCTTTCCCCTGCAGTGCTTAAAGAAGTGTTTGACTACCTTCACCAAGCTGAGCTGGAAGGATCATCTGTCACAGCCTTGCAGAAGAAGTACGGAGTGTAACGCTCAGATCTAAGGAACATCTGCTCTTTCTATAGACTTTAAATTTCAACACACAGTGCGTGTAGTTCTAATACTGAATAAACTTTTATTCAATTCCCTTTCGTTAAATTGGACTGCTGTGTTACGGTCTTTCACCTGTGGAAATATGATGCCACATTTCTCTGTTTCGCTGTTCATACACTGCATTTATTTAGAGTTGGAAACTGGAAATTCACACATTTTAGATTTGAATTCTGACCTCGGTGCATAAAAACAGTGTTGAATCCTGCTCCTGCATCAGCTAATGTCATCATTTATACTTTCTGTGTAAACGTATATGTTGAATCATTTACTGCACAACTGTTCTCATACATTTAACATGCAATGAAGGAAATATATATATATATATATATGTATATATATATATGTATATGTGTGTTATTGGTGATAGAGGAGGCACATGTACACAAGTACTTGTATACTGACTTCAAACTTCATGCAGGTTTAAGGAAACTTATTAGAAAAGTTTCCACCAATGAAATCTATACAAGACACTTGATGAGTTGAATGTATTTTATTTTGATTTTGAAGATGATAAACTTGTGAAGTGGACGGAGACAGATAATTACATCATTGGAAAAACCTAAACCAGTTCTGTAAAAGAGTAATGTGAATTTCCAGCTTTCCATTTCATCTTGAATGCAGCATGAAGGTACAGATTGGTCTCTGTGAGTACTCTGTCCCTCCTGTTCTGAACGCTACCAAATAAATCCTGACGCTGCATCGGTTGAAACACATCAGACACGTGTGATTGATGGAGGTGTTCAGTTTGAGTCACAAGTGTTCTGCAAATATGGTTTTTGTTCTGTTTTAAGAAGCTGACGAATAAAGGTGTATTTTGTAATGTGTGTGCTGTTGTTGAGTCAGTAGAAGTAAAATAGGTGATGAACCATGACCATTCAGTAAACGTATATTAGTTAAATGTTTATTAAGCATAATGGTTCATATTGTTTGGCAAGACAAATGAGAATAAGTCGTAAAAGAAAATGATTAGCCTTGCGTAATTAAAACCCCAAAACGTATTACTGAAGCAGGTAATCCATAAGTCCTTTTTCTATCTTGTTCAGGGTCACAGTGAGGTTAGAACCTCGGAAATCCTCGGAATGCATTGTGCTACAGGCAAGGAACAAGGAAACGCCCTATTCAGGTCACCAGTCCATGACAGTCAGCATACACAACGCTTGAGCAAACACAGCCGAACACATACAGTGAGTGTCATTAATAAAGAGATTGCCAAATTCTATCTTCACTGTGTGCACAGGTCGCAGGTCAGGAGAGTCAAGTCCAGCCCTTTCAGTGTCTTAACATCCACACCAGTGAGGATCTGCAGGTAAAAGTACATAAGTCAGAGTTAGAACGGATAACTGTAATGAAATGAAAACACTTGAACCACCAACAGCAACCTTACCTGAAACGCTTAGGGTTGCGTTGACCATCACCGTCTTCCCAGTGATCGTGTTTTCAGCCAGGCAGCTGATGGACTCTTTAGAAATGTGGGGGTTCATAGGGATGTCAATTTCATCACTCATCATAGTTTTCCCGTACAAGATCCTTGTGAAGTTGCAGGAAGGAGTGCACTCAGCAGTGCATGTAAAGCTTGTTGCGATCCCTATTTCAAGAGAGTCTGGTCCTGAAATGATCACATTCTTTGGTCCATCTGCCAGAGAAGAGAGGAGACACATATACAAGCCAAAGGTTTTTTTTTTTTACTTATTCAAACAAATACAGGGAGATCATTTTTCTTACCAGGCACCACCACTGTTGTCTCAGCTGTTTTGTTTTTCTTTGTCACCGAGTTAAAAGCCACACAAGTGAGGGCGGCCTCGTCTGGAGTGGGTGTTTCAGGTGTGAAGAATATGGTGACATTTGTAGACAGCAGTGTGCCATGGTAAAACCAGCTCACAGAGCAGGCGGGGAAGCAGTCAGTCAAACATTGCAGCTCTGTTACAGATGCAGGCAGGGCGAACATCTCCTTACCCACGGGGCCTTTTTTAGGTTTTACAATAAGCACCTTATCCGGACCATCTGAAAAATGTAAGACAAGAAGAGTTCAGACTGAGATGATAAGATTGACTCTGTGTTTGTACACTAAATATGAAGCCAGCGTCCAAAAAGCCTAGCATTAGCACTGGAAGTAGAGAGAAACTGCACTTCTGTCTGATGCAAAAAACAACAACCCCAAAACAAATAAATCATTGTATCTTATTTCTTTAATCTGTACAATCTGATTTTATTATATGGTTTTGTGCTGCAGTAAGTCTTTGCTGGTAGCAGTGTCTTCCTGCTGTCTACACTGACTACCTGCCAGCTTCACTTGACCACAGCAAGTCACTGCCCCCAGACAAGAAATTGCACAAATGGATTGAAGCTGTTAAATCAGCTTTAGGGATTAGCAAATGTGTCCACTGAATACTGAAAATGGACAACAATATGTAGTGTAAATTTTATAACCCTGGTATACTCACAGTTTACTTGCAGCAGGTAGCCAACAGACTGGATGGGTGTTCCACTTTCACGTGATACCAATGTGCTGCTGTTCCTGTCCTCTAGTACCAAACATTGGTATAACCCTCCGTCCTCGCGTAAGAGAGGACTGAAGTTCACTGAGGTGTTGTCCGGTGAGAAATGCACTCGTTCAGAAGCTGCCATTGGGTATTTGTTCTTGAGCCATGTTATGGAGGCTGTGTCCTGATGGCCAACACACTGCAGAAAGAATGGCTCACCGGCAACTGGCAGGTCCTGAGGGCTGGGATGCACTTCGAATGGATCTGTCAAGAGAGAATATCTAATGATATTAAAACAACTCAAACCAATACAAATGTCTGTTGAACATCAGGTGAGAGCAACATCACAGACTCACCAATGATGGTGAGGTTCACAGTGGCGGTAATAGCTGTGTTAGATAACGTGTTCATGACCTCACAGGTCAGAGGCTCATTCCCCTGATGCATGATGGGTAACTGGATTTGGTCACCCTGGTAAATCCTACCCATGAACTTCCAAGTGAAATCACAGGATGGAATGCACGTGGCAGAGCAATTGTATGAGTACTGTTTTCCCATTGTGACTCTACTGTCACCATTGATGAAAGCGTTGGATAAACCTAAAGAACAGGAGGTACAAAACGTTTGAAGGTACAATGCTGATTTTACAATCAGAACATGAATGTAATCTAATTATCTTTAAATAATGTAGTATGTAAGAATTGTAGAGATGATTTAAACTACGACTATGTTAACTACGCTGCGCAGCAATTACAGTATGATAGTGCATTGAATTTCCCTTTCTTTCTTTAAAATCTACTTTTAATGATTAATGTGATGACTGGAAAGGCATCATGGCAGTTTAAACTTGGTCATGGGATGGGAGTCATCAAAATGATTGTGTACCGGTGTTGCTGAAATTTCTGGGAAGAAATTCACCGACACAAAATAAGGATCTTGGTTAGGATCTGCGGTTGGTTGCATTTTTGACTGCTTTTTCATTAAATATTTTCTGATACAGTCCTGAATATTTCTTTCACATACTTGCCACACTCAAAATCAGAGTCCTGGAGATGTAGAGATTTGAAATTGTGTTCGTAGCATGACAGATCAGACTTTCAGAGGTGGCAGTACTTGGTGGAATGACTGAAATGGTGTTGCCTTGTGCAGTCCTGAATGGTTTGCCATCCAAGTCAACAGTCCACGAGTAGTTGCAGGAGGGGGAGCAATCAGCTGAACAGGTAAAGTTGGATGCAACTCCTGGAGTCAAAAATGCTTGACCGCTGATATGTATATTTGATGGTCCAGCTGAAAAATTAGAAATAGACTTGTTTGAATGTATTTCTCATATAAAACCTATGAGCTAATTTTTTTGTATTTCTACAACAACAAAAACAAACAAAAAGTTATGTCATGTTTGAATTAAAAGCTAATACTCATAAGTTACTTAAGCAGGTTTGTACAATTAAAATGTTAGTTGCATAGTTGTTGAATTCACCAACACATGACCCAGAATTTAAAAGTTAATTGATTTAATGTCTAGATTGTGTTTTTTGTTTTCTCAACAATGTGATCTCTGCATCAACAGTACACTTTTTGGAATTGTAATCAAAATCAGAATCATTCGAAGCTTTTTTGGTAAGTACGTTTTTTACACATACAAGGAATTTGTTTTGGTGTTGTTGGTGCATGTTAGACATCTCTTTTTGTCAAAGAACCAGATATTTTTTAATAGTGTCCTATATGTTATGCACTGATGATTTAAACAGGATAGTTGCATCATTATGTTCAAGATGAACAAGTGCTCCAACTAAGAGTCATGTGACATCTTTGGGAAAATGTATGGAATTTTTCTTCTGTAATCAGAGGTGTCAGAAAAAGCTTCTCCAAATTCACATCTATCCCAGGTATCAAAAGGGCTTAACCGCTGATACTTATATTTGATGGTCCAGCTGAAAAGTTAGAAATAGACTTGGTTGAAGGTATTTCTCATATAAAACCTATGATCTCAATTTATTGTATTTCTTTATTATTACCTGTAATTTCCAGCGTCTTTTGAACAGTGACTGATACTCCTGTAATATTATTGACTGCTGTGCAGGTCAGGTTTTGTGCTGGCTGAAGTTCTTTAAGCTGCAAGCTCAGGTCCTGGCCCTGAGAGGTCACATTACCCCAGATCCAGGTGAAGTGGCATGTTGGGTAGCAGTTGGCTGAGCACTGGAAACCATAGAGTATTCCTACACTCACTATGTCGACCCCACTGATCTGCACTAAAGACGGCCCATCTGCAATTGGAGGTTGAGCAGATAAAAAGATATATGATAAACCTTTTTCAAAAGTCATTCATTTACAATGATTTTTTATTTCAACAAGGAGAAATCTTTTGTTAAGGAAAGTTATAATAATCTCATATAGAAGTTTGAATTAAACGCTATTACTCATAAGTTACTTAAGCAGATTGGTGCAATTAAAATGTTACATGCATGACTGCTGAATACACCTACAACTGATCCAGAATTTAAAAGTGAATTGATTTAAGGTGCAGATTGTTTTCTCAGCACCGTAGTGTCTGCATCAACAGTGCATTTAATGCCATTTGAAGCTTTGTGACGGGATGTTTTTACCAAAATGCACCTTGGGAGTCTTAGTTACTCCAAAATTATTGTGTACACAGGCTCGTACTTTCAAATTTTTATCAAAGAACCAGATATTTTTTAATAGTGTCCTAAATGTTATGCACTGATGATTTAAACAGGATAGTTGCATCATTATGTTCAAGATGTACAAGTGCTCCAACTAAGAGTCATGTGACATCTTTGGGAAAATGTATGGAATTTTTTTTCTGTAATCAGAGGTGTCAGAAAAAGCTTCTCCAAATTCACAACTCTATTGACTGATAATCAAAACATAAAGATAATTTCTTTCACATACTTGCCACACTCAAAATCAGAGTCCTGGAGATGTAGAGATTTGAAATGGTGTTCGTAGCATGACAGATCAGAGTTTCAGAGGTGGCAGTACTTGGTGGAATGACTGAAATGGTGTTGCCTTGTGCAGTACGGAATGGTTTGCCATATAAATCAACCGTCCATGAGTAGTTGCAGGAGGGGGAGCAATCAGCAGAACAGGTAAAGTTGGAAGCTATCCCAGGTATCAAAAGGGCTTGACCGCTGATACTTATATTTGATGGTCCAGCTGAAAAGTTAGAAATAGACTTGGTTGATGGTATTTCTCATATAAAACCTATGAGCTCAATTTATTGTATTTCTTTATTATTACCTGTAATTTCCAGCGTCTTTTACTCCTGTAATATTATTGACTGCTGTGCAGGTCAGGTTTTGTGCTGGCTGAAGTTCTTTAAGCTGCAAGCTCAGGTCCTGGCCCTGAGAGGTCACGTTACCCCAGATCCAGGTGAAGTGGCATGTTGGGTAGCAGTTGGCTGAGCACTGGAAACCATAGAGTATTCCTACACTCACTATGTCGACCCCACTGATCTGCACTAAAGACGGCCCATCTGCAATTGGAGGTTGAGCAGATAAAAAGATATATGATCTGCAATTGAAGATGACCAGATAAATTAAAAGATAGTCCTTTTTCAAAAGTTATTCATTTAATTCTATTCAATACAATTTTATTTACGTAGGGCCATATCATAACAAAGGTTATTTCATGACACTTTCCTATGGGGATAATTTTGTCTCAAAAAGATTTTAATGTGTACAATATGATTTGTATACATATGCATACATTTATAAATATCCAAATACAAAATACAAATATAAAAATGTGACATACAAATAAATAAACAAATTTGTATAAATAAATGTGGATTTGCAAATATATTTTCGAGATTTGAAAATAAATGTCCTTGACTTTGTGTGTGGAGTCAGCATTTGTGGATCCATTTTTTGCTTTTCTCGCGATGACGTAATTTTGAGACATTCCTATCACTCACCATGATTCACAAATAAATGCCACCAGATTTGAATACAAATAGCGGTACACCCTTCACCGAACATCCAGCAGATGGCAGTGTTGTGCAACGGTGCAGACCAACGTACTTTTTATTATTCTGTTTCTGGACATAATGGAGAGAAGCTTAAACCAGAAACGAGTGTTTTTTTCGTTTTTTGTCAAAAACGAAAAAACGAAAATTCAGCTCAATTTCTCGTTTTCTGTTCCAATCACCAAAAATAAAATTTCCACTACCATATTCCGTTTTAGTGGTGGGCGGGGCTCGTACGCTGCTTTGCCCGGTACAAAATAAAAGTTCTTCCGTTTGACAAAGTTATTTCTTTATTAAAGAGTGACCAAACGTCCTCTTTTGGCCGGACATTTTTACGTCCTGTCTGGGGCTCCTGAGGATTTTTTTCTTTATAGGTTCATTAAAATGTCCGGTTTTCAATTGACTGACGCTTTGCACAGACTGTCCTGTGTGTGGACCTGCGACGTGCACACTGGCTCAATTCGTGGCATCGGCATCTAGTAGTGGCATTTCCCGGAAATGCCACTACTAAATGCCACTATCTGAGGCACATGCCGCTAACCTGTAGAGGCAGATGCGTTTTTTCGTTTTTTGTCAAAAACGAAAAAACGAAAAAAACACTCGTTTCTGGTTTCAGCTTCTCTCCATTATGTCCAGAAACAGAATAATAAAAAGTACCTTGGTCTGCACCGTTGCACAACACTGCCATCTGCTGGATGTTGCAGCTGGCAGAGCATTGGAAACCATATGGGATTCCCACTGTCACTACATTAGCCCCATAGATCTCCACTGAGGATGGCCCATCAGCAGAAAGACAAATTTTTCCAATTAAAATATATTCATTTTCCAACTTCCCTCTGTCTTACTGCGCCATTCTCTAATGTATTGTACTTCAGTGGACAAAACTGAGTTGAAAGTTGAAGCTGAAGGCTATGACTGAACACTATGACATTCAGCTCAATGTGGGTATTAAAAATTAGGGTTTGGGTTAAGAGTAAATATAGCTAAGAAACAGAATTAAAAGAATCTTACATTAGCTTTCCCCCACAGTTCCACTCTGCCCAGTGGCAGAAAAGCCTTAGACATGAAAAAAGAGAATATATTAATATGATTAATTTTAGGGTAACTCAGCACTGTAAACCAAGATTATTACTTAGTCAACCAAAACTAAACTAAAAAAAAAGAGTGAAAAAAATGTTTCCTAAAATAAAATGAACATAAACAAATAAAAAGTAGCTGTAAAGATTCAATCAAATTGTCAGGTTTCTGTTTTAGTGTTGTTGTCTTGTTGCTGTCTTGAATTTAGTCCAATTGTTTTCCCTCTTTTACTGGTCAGGTTGTCCTGTTCCTGATTCCCAGTCCTGCGTTGTTCAGTCTGTGCTTTTCCCTGTGTTCCTGGTCATAGTGTCTCTGTTCTGTCTTGGATTTGTTTTTTTATCTGGACTCCTCCTTATTTTGTGTTTACTTGCCTTTTATGTCAGTGATGACAGTTACTCTTTGTTCATTCTACCTTCGTAAGTATACGTTTAGTTGCAGTCTTTGTCAGTTTGGTCAAATCTGTTAGTACAACAGGAATGAGGAGGCTTGCTATAACTGTGAGTCATCTGTCTTCATTCCCTGTTGCGTTTTTAGTGCTTGTAATACTTATTCTGTTCATAGCTTGGCATAGCTTTGACAAATAGCTTCCTTATTTTAATCAAAAACCTACAAACTATAAAATACTTAAACTAACAAAACTAACTTATTAAACTAACTAAACACAGCAGACATTTTGATTGGTAAAACTCCAAAAATAAAATAATGAAACTAAAACAGGATTAATAAAAACTACAAAACTATAATAAATCTAATCAAAAGTCAGCTAAAAAGCATTTCATTGTATCAGTACAGTAAATAATATCTAAAATATTAACATATAACTGATACATTTGCTGAAATTATTGATTTAAGCAGATGATGACCCAGGACGGCAGCGTCTTACCTGCCAGGCAGGTGAGCAGTAGTAGACAGGCTGAGCGATGACCCATGGCGCTGGAGACAGCCTAAACAACTATCAAAAATCGTACAGCCATGCGGACTCTTATAATGCATGGAGATGAAGGCCTTGCCCACTGTTATCACACACCTATACAAAACACAGACAACAAATGACCCAATGTTCCTGGCAAAGGTGTGCAACATGTTGGTTATCAGCTGGGTTAACTGTCTGCAGAGGGTGTGTATACAAGCCATGGATGTGTTGCGTGTTTTGTCTTCTGTGGGTTGTGGTTGTTTCTTTTGTATGTGTAGCTTTATCCAAATCAGATAATGTGGCGTTCTCTGTCCATATCTGCCTGTGGTTACAGATGTAGAGATTTCATCTCAATTTATCACAGTATACTGATAGAATCTAACTCCAACAGTCTGTGAGAGCTGATATGTTTTAGTGTTGCCACTGGGATTCAGTTTATGTATACCTTTTATTAATACCTCTACTGTGTTATTGCTCTGGTAAGTCGAAGCAACGCTCCTCTTGATTTTAATGCAAATATTCATGTGTTGTAATTTTAAATCAAGAAGTGTGGTAAGCACTCTTCCATCTTCTTCTCAATACATTTAGTTTACTGCACATTGAAGTTTGGTTTAACATTGTATACATTGTATATATAGTTTGCAGTTTGAGGCCACCATGTGAACTTTAGGTTTGGAGTCTATTAAGTCTCTTCTGGTATCTATTTTCTGTTGAAACTATTTTTTTACGACCTTTTAAGCCTAAACCTGTCATTCGTGGACAGTGGAAACAAAGTGCAAACACAATATTTTTCTCCAAATTTCAAATTGTTATAGCAACCATGTCAGCAAACAGTTGTCTACATATACAGCAGATATGGAGAAACATCATCATTCATTTGGTGTTGTGTTTCTGGCAACTACAACAACTACACTTTGTTTACCAGCTAGTTGCTAACTGTGTCTCTCTGCTGTTTGAAAAAGAAGATCAACTTTCTTGATTCCCTGATGGGGAAATACTTTACTCAAGTTTTGTATGTACGGTATAGGCCCAAAGTACACACACACAAACAAAAGACTCATAGACATGCAGATGAGGAGAGATAGGCAGTCACTGGGAGCAGGTAGGGGTTCCTTGCTTAAGGTAAGTTCCCAGGAGGTGAACTGGCATCTCTCCAGCTACTGTTGCATGCTTCATACTGTCCGTATAGTCCATGCTTCACATAAACTGGCCACCCCGTGGTTCTACAATCAGGTCCCTATGGATTGAGCTACTGATATTGTACCTGCTGAGCAGGTAGTCTACAGTGACTTTTTAGAGATTTTTCACTGTCATGAGAGTGAAAAGGGAAATTTAATTGAGTGTGCCTGAAAACGCACACTATATGTTATCCGCCATGCTTATTCCCCTTATTCCTACGCCCTTTTTTCGGTTCGCTTCTCCTCCCAGAGATTTTGGTGCACACACACAAAGCGGGTATCAAAACGTGCAGCTCGTCCGGGAATCGATTTTCTTTTCTAAGAGTTTCGGCAAACAGTTTTGCCAAAAATCGCCAAAAATGATGCCAAAAAATGAATGGGTGTGTATTGTGAGAATTTTCGAGAGCTAGAGTGATGTCATCGCTAGAGTGGAGAGGACGTAAAATGTAGGAAAATTTGTCGTCTCTCTCACTTACTTTCGCCTGCTGAAGCTGCCAGATATATAGATTTGGCTAGAGCAGTGTTTCTCAAACTTTTTCAGACCAAGGACCACTTTGTCAAAAAAAAAATTTTCAGGGACCACCTGACCCCGTCTTCAGCCACCTATCCATCATTGTTTCCCATCCTCTCCGTGCCTTGTTTTAGTTAAAGTTCACAGCTTTTGCTGCTCTTTTCCTTGCTTTCTTTTCCTTACTTACTGACGTGACAGCGGAATGATTTTGTCTATAGGAGACGCCGTGGTTGCTTAGGCAACAATTTGGGCACTGCTAATTCAGATTTATCTTCATATATCCATTATACATATTTTTAAAAAATATTTGTCTGCATTTTTGTTCAGAGAACAAATTCGCTTTACACTTCAAATAATGTTAGGTAGGACTAGGGCTGATATGGCCTGTAACCAATATCTCGATATTTTTAAGCTATATCGCGATACACGATATATATTTCGATATTTTTGTTGTTGTTGTTTTGTATTGTTTATTTCTAATAAATATTGTCATTATTTCCATGATAGCATTGTAATTGCTCAGAATCAACGTAGAACAGTAGATTTACACTTGCTGTGAGACACACCTCTTTTATAGCATTTTAACACTTGTCATATTTTTTATGAATTTTTAATACATTTCATGATGTAAATATGAGCTTTAAAGCTCAATAGCTTCCAGGTCCTGTGACCTATTGGCTCAAAATCAGTGTAGAACAGTCGAGCTACACCTGCTATACGACACACACTCTTTTTTTATAGCATTTTAACACTTGTCATATTTTTTTATGAATTTTTAATATATTTCATAATGTACATATGAGCATTGAAGCAGTGCAGAATCATACTTGGCATATGAGACACTTTTTTAAATCAAATTTTAACCATTCTTCATATTTTATAAATAAACGTTTAATACATTTAACACCCACGTTTTATTTTGAAAACCGAAAGTATCCACACGCTGCAGTAAGCTAGCGCTGACTTTCCAGTTTTTTAAAAGTGTTTGCCATAAAGTCGCAGTAAGGGCGCACTTGAAAATATTGGAGCAGCTGACGTGACCACGCGGAAACGAGAGACGTGACCGCAGCTGTTTTTCTTCAGAACCAAGTCGTCCGTCTCCATCTTCAATTACCTCACCTCTTGGCTTCACCTCTCCTCACTTGCTACAGAAAGTACGCATGCGCGCAGGGGATGTTTCTGGGTGGGCGGGGCAGTGTGCTGCGTGCTGTGAGCAGCAGGAGTGAGTGACAGGCGAAACTCCGGAGAATTAAATGCAGACGGCTTAAAACATTTACGTGACAAGTACTCGATGGTCGCGATATAGTCATTTCATACATCTCACGTAGAACAAGCCGCGATATATCGAGTATCCCTAGGTAGGACTCCACAAACTTGTGTGGGAAATTCGAATATTTTAAGAGATCCTCTCACGGACCACTTGAGGTCGCTCGCGGACCACTAGTGGTCCGCGGACCACACTTTGGGTAACACTGGGCTAGAGATGCAAAGATGCGACAGCAACACCCATCGACAGCCTCATAGACTCCCATGTTATTTTGAGAAGAGAACTTTTCAGAAGGAGCAGGGAGCACCTGTGCTTTCTCTCACTCCTGAGGCCAAAGTTTTTACATTTTTCGCCTGAAAATGGACAAGGATAAAGGACAAGGACGAAAGGATATGGTCCACGTGACAAGGATTCCTGCGGTCATTTCAGATTTTGGTTTGCGGCACACCTTATGCCATGTTCGGCCACCTCTTCGAGGGACTTCATTTGAAGCTTTTGTGTCGGCTCAGGGGTCAAAGGGAGAGGGAGTGAGCACGCGCACGCACCTGTGACTAATTACTCAGACACACACACACACACACACTGACACACAGACAGGGAGGAGAGGTGGGCGGGGCTATTTCAAAATAAGAGTCAGAAGGCAGAAGCCAGCAGGCAGAAGCCCAGTGGCGGCCATTTTAGCAGTTATTGGCACTCAATTTAGCGTTTCAGCGCTAGCAATTAACATAAGCCACTAGGAATTAAATACATGTTAATTGCTAACATGCTAATGCTAATATGCTAATGCTAATTGGTAACATGATAACATGCATGTTAATTGCTAGCGTGTTAGCGCTAGCTGCTCCTGTGTCTAAAAAAACATGTTAAAATGACTATTTGAGGTGTGCTTTTTTAATACAGATCCCCGGCAACAGCCCATTCTCAAAATTTCTGCGGGAATTTTCTAGTACTGAATTTACTGAGCAATGTCAGTAATAATGTATGGGGGCGACAGGGTCAGAGTCAGGCACACTCAAAATTTCTTTAGAAATTTTCTAGTTGTATTATTATTTTTTTTTATTTGCACAGAAATGACTGAACTCAGGAACTGATCCTCTCATGGTTCATAGAATGCACACCCGTCCTCTGAGTTATATTTAACATTAATGGTTGCATTTACTATGATTGTATTTAATTTTAGTGTCTAAACTTTAACTAATGACTCCCAAACTGCCCTGGGGTCTCTCGTAATTATAATTACAGTGATTACAATGTGAGTACAATGATTACAAGTTCTTGAGAGTTTCTTCACTTTTTCTACTCACATTCCTACAAAAGTAATGTCAGTGATGCAGGTGTAACCTAAACCACAGCATTACATCTCTGGTGTGGTGTGTTTTTAATCAAAGCAAAAAGAAGTACAAGCCACAGTGGAGTGTTTGTCTATGGACTGAAATGAACTCTGGGTGTGTCCTTTAACTGTTTGCCAATATAACATTGCAGCAAACAAGAGTGTGAAATACTGAACCAATCTTCCATTTAAAGATAGTTAGACATATGTGTGATTCATTAAACACACTTTAAAAGATTTATGTGTGTAAATACTTTTCTGAACTAGCATTAGGCACTGTTATGGATAATCATTAGGATCACACCACTTCATACTTTTTAAAGTGGTGTACCATCACCATCCAACCTGCAAGTAGACCCAAGGCTAAATGAAGACCATAAGATGAATTTGATATCTTCACAATTGTTCTGGATTTATTAAAGTGGAACTAACCACAGCTTAATGTCTTTCTTCTTAGTTTATTAGGTTTAGTCACCTATGGGAATTCTCTGCATAGCTCCATCCAGCAACCTGAGCAGAAGCCTCACTAACACCTGTGTGTAGTCCTTATGTATAGAAACTGACACTCACATATTGAATTTATTCAAGATTTTTTTGCCGTGTGAGACGGTGTTCTTTGTACATATTTGGTAAGAAGCTGTGCCTTTAGTCTCATAGTAAAAAGTCATCAGTGCAGTTTATTAATATTTAGACATAACGTTTTCAATATTTTAAACACGTCAGTGTAGAATCATTTTTCAAATATTTTCAGCGTCAACAAATTCTGACATTTCATGTGCGTGCTCCCTCTTGCACAGGCTGAATTGCTTGTCCATGTCTCCCTAACTAGAGAGTGCAAACAGGTTCAGCCCACTGTCAACATGTGAGATAAATGGAAAAGAATAATATGCAGCGTGAGATCACAGGCACATGAGTCATTAATTCTCCACAGTTCAACTGCCTTTCTTCACCACAGATTCAGTCACAGGATATAGAAAGATCTGTCAGACAGAAACAAAGACAAAGCGAGAGATTATCTTTGTAACGGTAAGAACAATAAATCTGTACATACTATTACAGCCAAACTAACAGGACCAAATGATAAGATATCAGTAAAGCAATATGTTAAGACCTGAACTAAATTAAGCATACAGTTTAAAAAGTAGTAAGTGTCACCTGTGTGCAAAGGGATCACAGTGTGAAAGGAGTAAAAATGATGAAGGTTAGCAGCAGCACAGCTGAAGTCACTTGAGGACGAGTGGACAGATTGTGATCTAAAGAAGAAAATAGAAACAGACGTATCAAATAACAGTAGACATGTTAATATTGTGTAAGTTTATGTGTGTTAAACCTCTTTATGGCTTGTCTACCTGCTATTTGTACTGTTTTCAAGGTAGTCGCCATCTTCCTCGAGGCAGTGTTTTGTGCCTCGCATTTGAGAGTGACAGATTTAAGCGGATGATCCACTGTTATCTCGATCACATTGCCCCTCACAGTCTGACTGTCCACAGATGACACGTAGCGACAAGAAGGCTGACATTTAGCAGAACACGTAAATATATACTTTTCTGCAATTTCTATTACGTCTGGGCCTTTGATGTGAAGCTCTGATGGACCAGCTGAAAGAAACGTACACAAGAGACATCATTCACTTCTTTTCTTAGTAGCTGAAAGCAATAAGTTCACTGATTTGTTTGATTTTGTGTTTGGGTGAGAGTTTATTAGCTAACTTAACTGTTTAGTTCCCTAATTAAAGGTATAGTTTGACATTTTAGGAAATATGCTTACTTGCTTTCTTAGCGAGAGTTTAATAAGATACCATGTTTTTAAAAAAACTGGGAACAGGGAGTAACAGTAAGCCAGGCCCTGTCCAAAAAAAAAAAAAAAAAACACCTATCATGAGCTTTAAAGCTCAATTATTTTATCATTTAGTTACATCTTCAATGAAGCAAAGTGTAACTTGTCGTGTGTCGTTGTGAGGATACCAGGCAACCAGCAATGACAAAGTCAATTCTCCTGACGTAGTCTGGGATATAAACCCCATATAATCATAACTTTCTCCTCATTTCCATTCATTTAAGCTATACTAAACTAAGCATCTGGCTATAGCTTCATAATCCTCATACAGAGATGAACGCGTTATCAGTGGTCTAAGATAGCTCTTGGCAAAAAAACAATACATGTCATCTCCAAAGGTGTCAAACTACTTTCTTTAAGGCCAAAGACTAGGAAACTGACATCAATTTACAGCAGCATAGGTACAAAACTGGACCCCTCTTTTATTAATAAAATCATTAACAGTCAATCAGTGTTCTTTTTCTTCTCCTGTTTCCCATATTAAATCTAGTGAAACTCTTAACTTACATGCCACAGCTATGTCTCGAGTAGTAGCAGCAAACAGCCCAGAGACACTATTGGTGGCTTTGCAGATGAGAACTTTGGAGTCGTCCATCTCCCGAGGAGTGATAGAAATTACATTCCCATGACCACTAATCCATGGACCTTTATCAATTCTCCAGGCATAGGTACAAGATGGCCGACAGTTAGCGTGGCAACTGTAGGTGTGACTCACTGTTGGATTCATCAAATTAGGGCCTGTGACAGAAACATTGGCAGGTCCAGCTGAGGTGAGAAAGACAAATATATGAGTCATTAGAAGGGAAAGACATTCACAAAGCATGTAAGTTGTGAATATAGGCCAATGGAAATATCTATTTTAATAACAATAAAAAACTGTTACCTAACACTTGTATTTTCTTTGTTGTTGTGGCAGTCTGTTGTGTTTGGTCATCTGTGGCTGTACATGCCACTGTCAGGGCTTCCACCCAACTATTAACAGTGAAGGCTAGCACATTAGCTTGACCCTGGGCAGTCTGTCCATCCAAAGACATAGAGTAGGTACATTCAGGGCAGTTGGAATCACACCCAATGCTGCTCGGCACACCCACAGTCACGTAGTCCGGACCGATAATTGTACAGTTTATTTTCTGTTCTCCTGAAAAAGGCAGCAGTTACAATTATAATGTATCTGAATGACTTTATATTTTTTACTTTATTTAAATATAAATCACTTACCCACATTATCGTCATCATCTAGCTCTGGGGTCTCTCCATCTGAGGACAACACTGGCTGAAGTCCTACATAGACAACATATTTCATTGTTATCTAAAATAATATCTGGTATTAAGCATCAAAGTTTGCATCTTTGCTTTTGAAAATAGCTTCGCTTAATTACTTAAAGGTTTAGTGTATATAGGGGGCTCTATTTAGCGCCTAAAAATACCTGAAAATTGGATTGTGTTGTTGTGTTTTTTTACATTAGAAGGACTGAAAAGTCTACCATGTTGAATCACTATGTTTTCACAGTAGCACAGTGGGCCTTTCAGATTTTTCGTGCATTTCATGGGCACCATAGTGTAATAATAATAATACACCTTTGCTCACTTTACATCCTTACACATCATTACCAGTAGCACATTTTGGCTAATGTTAGCTAACATTAGCAAACAGTTTTCTAAATTCCGCTATATTTGTGCTATATTTTAGCATTCATTATTATACCATATTTGCTACTTGTGACTATAGTATTTTTAAAAAAAATTTACATCTCAGTAGGAATTCCACATGGAAAAAATGCAGAATTCAAAATCTATGCAGTTGTATTATCAGCAAAATGTGCTTTCAGTATCAACACTTGTAGCACTCACTATATGCTACACTATGTACTCTGTCAGTGATGTGTGAATCTATTATGGAATCTTTATACTGATGATCTATAAGTAGCAATTTACTGTTCAGATCATATTTAAATGTAAAATCTTTATCTGCAAATTAAGAAGTAACTAGCTTTCAAATATACTTTTTGTTGTGGAGTAAAAAAGTACAACATATACATATACTGAGAAATAGAGGCAATGGGGAACATCAAGAACAGCAAAAATATATGCCAGTGATCATGATCTATCACATTTATAGGTAATATATACATAGTTCAGGGAGTTTTCCAATAACACAATAGTAAAGATTTTTCTGACAGCCATTGATATTAGTTCTCACATACTTCATCATAGCACAACTAAAGTTTGACTCCTTCGCAGGTATTTTTTTCAAAAGGAAAATGCTTGCATTACCTGTCAGTAACAGCAGCAACAAAAGTCTGCTGCGGTTTGAGTGTCCCCCATTCTGCTTAGATATGTAGGTATCATCCATTGTCTCGTAAATGTATGAAGTGTGCAGCCACCAGGAAATGGACAACTGGCAGTGTACAGTCAGTCAGTAAACATTAGCAGGGGAACGGCTCTTATTGGAGAGAGTTGTGAAGAAACATATCCGCCTTCTTTGTCACTCTAATGGGAAATTCATTGCCTTTAAATAATGGACGGTCAAAGTCAGTAGAACATGACCCACACTGGTTTTAAAAAGGTTTCATCCTAAGTGACTTTTTGCAGATTGTATTCAGCAACAACAAAACAAAACTATTAAGCTTATTTAAGAATCTTAGATCAGTTTTCCAGATGGAAGACAGAGCAGCAGTACTCCCTTTTCTGGGCTTCTGGCTCAGGGAATGTTTGGGAGATTGTAGGCTTGTGTACTAATTGGCGAGAAGCCCAGGTAGGAAAGTATTATTTGGTCTGTTCACTGTAAAAATATATATGTCCCAAACAAATTAGGATTTCACACTGGAAAACACACCTATACAACAGAATGTAACATAACATTAACACAACTCTTTAACACCTAAAATAACATTTGATAATTAGTAATTTTTCACAATTAAAATCACAATGAAGGGTGATTTAATTATTTGAGTGGCTAAATATGTGTGTGACATTATTTTTCTACTTCTGCATTCCCTGCATTTACCTTGGTGCTGTGCAATAGGTGACCTTGCCCTGCGTTCCAGAAATATATCCATTATCAGCATAAATTATCAAAATGCAAACACAGAAAAACTGTTAGGCAGTAGATATCCTGACTTAAAGGAAGCAGTAGCAGTTAGCATGCATTCAAACACACAGCGTGGACAACATAATCTGGCACACACTTCAGAAAACCACATTTATTGAAAACAAAAACTTCAACTTCACAATCTAATAACATCAGATACTCCTACAAACACAACAAAGTCAACAAGGAAACAATATTTTTGGGTGCAGGTGTCTATGTGTGAGCGTGTGCAATTTTGTGTGTGAGAATGTGTGCACAATGTGTGCATGCATGTGTGTGTGTGCTCCTAAAGTGACGTCTCTCTGGAGTCTTTGGGTGGTCTGAAGGTCAGGATCTCTGTGAAAGTGTGACCTGCGTGAACACAAAAGAGAAAAACGATACATAAGCCTTTCCAAACGATGCCGGTGTTCCACTTTCAGATCAACCCCTTCACTTTCTCTTCTATGAAACTCACTCACAAGTAAGTACCACCGAGTAAGATCTTTAGTGACCTCTTCTGGCAAACAGCAGGTACTGTAATAACACTGAAAGAATTAATTTCCTACAAGATAACTCTCCTTAGAGAAACTGGAAGGCAGTCAGAGTTGTGGTTCTAAAAGAAACGTAGTCTATTTAAAGATGTCGTACAAAATGCAACATTCATTGCTTTTGCATAAATTATTTAATAAATTGTTTTGCAAGTAAACAGCAAACATGAGCACCAACAATCTGTATGTCAAAACAGCCACTGCAGCTACACAGGCAGGAACAAATGCATGACAATTACAAGGAGAAGAAAAGGGATTGAGCATTTACATGGATCTGCTGATGAGGACCTGTTCATGCAATTTACAAAGCAGTTAACAAAATAACATAAAGTGTAGTTCATACACTTTACTTATAATCACTTCATAATCAAATGATCAGTTTCGCTGTCTCTCTCTCCGTCTCTTTTTAAATGGATACTCTAAATCTAATTTTTTTAAAAACTAATTTGAGCAAGCAATTCATAACCAGGTCACACATCCTGTTGTTCTAATGGCCTATATGTGTCACTGTTCAATATGTACTCTAGCTGTAGCTGGCTGGATTAATTCTCTAGGTCAGTCTGACCACGTGTCCTGTTGTCTTCAGTCACTTTGATTTAGTGGGACACTCTAATCTCCCTAAAACACCTTAAAGTGTTTGCATGTGATAGATCCGACATGCCTCATCAAGGTCGGAAATGAGGTATGGATGATGATAAATGGATAAAAAACAAAGTCAAGTCTCTACCACAAATACAAGTGCAGTAAAAAAGGAGGTCATTATAAAACTAACTGATTTTTTTTATTATGTATGATTATGTATGATTTCATTCCATGTGGATTTGATTGGCCACTGCAAAGTAACTAAACTAAATGTCCATTAAATTGAAATAAAGCTTTGATGGATTTTTGGCAACTTAGGAGCAATGCAACAAACACAACGCTGATGTATTGTCAGCTTGTAAAATTGATATGGTGAACAATTTACACATCAAGCCGACATTGAGCATTAATATCAGACAAATATTATATATTATATAATATCATTATAGTTTGTTTTTTGTTCCCACCAACTCTTGAGGGAAATATCCATCTCTTTAGCAAATGAACGATCCTCTATGTTCACTAGCCGGCCACTAACTTTGTCTGTTTGTTGTTTGATGGTGATCAGGTACTAGTTTAATGGGTTTTTTTAGAGCTTTTGCACTATAAACAGTAGCTGCGGCTGGAAGCAAGGCAGGTGAGAGCTGTGAGCGTGAACCAAACCTGTATTTTAACCAAAACAATCAGCTGAAAGAGGCTAAAACACTCCATAGAACCAAGAGTAACTGCAAATTTTGGGGTTGTCTCTATGAGTGACATATTTCACGCTATGTGTGGTCTCAACTGTTGATATAAAAATGTAAATTGCCTTCCTGTCTCTCTCTTACGTTTCCACTGATCCAGCGGCAGGTCTGTGTTGTCCATGGTCTGATCGTAAGGCAACGCTTCAGTCTCCTCCTCAGCATCTCTGAACTCACTGAAGAAGGGAAGGTCGAGTGCCTCCGAGGCGCTCACCCTCCGCTCAGGGTCGAGGAGCAGCATCTTTTCCAAGACACACACTGCTGTAATGCAGACATACAAATCAAGGTCAGCAGTTAAGTGCACCAACCCCTGAGTAAACTGGAGAACAGAAATCTTTACGTACCATTTGAGCTTGCTTTGGAGAAAATAGTGTGCAAATCCTTTTTTGGCACTTTTGGTAGACTTCTGATGTAGTTTTTGGCCTGTCAGAAGAGGAAGTGGAAAAAAAGATGGCAAAAGTTGGTTTCAGAAGTGTTTCATACTCAGACTCATTGACTGTATATTTATTACATGAGTCTAACTTTCAGGGTATGACTCACATCTTGGCTTTGGAGCTTCACAACAAAGTCAGCAGTTGGAGTTCCTGTAATCTTCATAATTTCTCTGAGCTGGTCCAAGTCTGGCAGTAGCTATGGTCAAGTATCAACTGTTGCACTGATTTTACTTCATTTTTTACCAAATATAAAGTTTCTATTCTGGTTCATTTAAAATCATAAAGAGATCTGAAATATTTCTAGTCAACATGTCTAAAAGATTTCAAGATGCATTGTAACACAGTTACATTTTTCAGATTTGACACAGTCTGTGCAACATTAAACCAAGATGAAGTGCTGAAAGATACGATCATTTCCTTTGAACAGCGGCTTTCCCAGCAGCATCTCTGCCATAATGCAACCTGCCGACCAGATATCCACTGCAACAGAGAGCAAACATCAGCTTCCTCGTTGAATCTGGGTTATGAAACAGGTCTTTTGTCTTTTTTCTGCATCATTCACGCAGAACGTGAAGAATGATGGTTTACCAGTTTGTGTGTAGTGCATCCAGTTGAGGATAACCTCGGGCGCTCGGTACCACCGTGTCACGACATAGCCGGTCATCTCTGCGTCAGCCTGCCTCGCCAGGCCAAAATCAAGAATCTGAAGCAGAAATGTATCATGAATATGTGTAGATGTACGGGACATTGACATCACAGTGGTGTTATGTAAAGGTAGAGTACCTTTAGCTCGCAGTCCGGGTTAATGGCTAAATTTCCAGGTTTAAGGTCCTGCAGGATACAGATAATTATACAGTAAATGACCAGATTTAGAGACTTGTTTGTTGTTATATTTAAATGGCTTAGGAATTTCTGGTAAAATGTATGTAAGTATATAGATATATAAATACAATTTAATGATAAAATATTTCAATTTAATCATATGAAGCAAGATTTTTGCATTCTGAGACACACTTTAGGGAACTTTGGGTCCCTAAGCTTTGACTAGAATGCTGCCTCTTATAAATAGTTCATTGTTACCATAAGTGGAACTATATTCAGCCATTCACTATGAACATGACAGATTTAGTTCATTATTAATTTCTACTGGTGCTAAAATATGCTGTTAGCTGGGTGGTTCAAGTCAAAGGAGAAATGTGGGACATTTTAATAACAGAATCTACCAGACAGCGTATCATTCTGTCTTAAGTTTAGAAAGCTCCCTGTGTGGGAATCCAGATGAATAGCACTCTGTGTGAAAAAGAACAAGGTCCCAACCCCCCAAAGCTCATAGTCTAAGAGGTCAAAGTTCACGCACCCTGTGAATGATCCCTGCAGAGTGGATATACTGAGGAAAGAGGAGATACAGACAACATTAGCAACTTTATCTCAACTCACAGAAACAAGCGTACGACCCCCACTTTTTCCATAAATATCAATAATAGTGGGTGAACATGGTCCAACAGATCACTCATAACATGTGCTATGGATACTGGTAAAGGTAATGCATGCATATATATGTCTTTGTCACCTTGAGTCCCTTCAGCATCTGATAGACGAGGAACTGCACTCTGTCTTCTGTTAACCTCTCCAGCTTCATCAGCTTGCCGAGGTCAGTGCCCATGAACGGCATCACCAGGTAACTGTGGACAAGAGGGGAGAAGTTGAGTGACACCAGAGGAGCAACAATCGTTTTTTTTTAAATCAGCATTTAAGAATGGATGGGAACTTACAAGTCACGCAAGCGGTCCAATGAGATTTCAGCAGTAAAAACATCCAGGAGCCCGATTACCTAATTAGGAGAAATAATTATAGACTGAAAATGCATTGTGCAGCTTTAAAATACACAGCCCTCTTATTTGTCTGTGTTCTTACATTCTCATGCTTCATGTGTTTGAGGAGTCGCAGCTCTCTGTAAGCCCTTTTGGCAAAAAGTTTGGACTGGAAGGGCCGATGAAGTTTCTTAATGGCCACCTGCGTCCCCATCCGGCGGTCCCATGCTGAACTGAAATGGACAGATACATTGGTGTATGTTATCTAGGCTTTCACAGGTCAAGTTTTTTCTTTGTGGAAAATAACTTTAATCACTACAGACTTTTTCCAGGGGAGACATTTTTTACAAGTCTATGAGGACATCCACTAGTGTGATTAATAACATCTGGGCCATTTAAATGGAACAGTGCCTCATTAATAATATTAATCACACCTGAGACTTCCTTGCTATGATGAGTCTGCTGTGAAAAAAAGAGGTCTGTTTGTGACTGAAGACAAAGTAGTGGTGCATTGTCTGCACTTAACTCGGGGGTCTTTGACTTCTTCCAACAATGAAACTGGGGGGTGGTTTTCTTTGTTTACCCTCATCCACACATCACAATGCAATGAGAGGCCCTGCAGAGCCAGCTGTGGAGAAGCTGCTGACCAAAATACCCCACACAAGCAGGAATATTATAGTATATTCTCAAGCAGTGGTAAAAATGCCCGGGTAAAAAATGTACTCTACTAAAATGTCAAGCTGGCTCATTAGAATTCCTATAAGACAGAGCACTTTTTCTTTACGTTTACTAGATGCAAATGAAAAATGCTGAAACACAAAAAGAAAGTAGATCTAATTAGTTACTTCCAAACTGTGCATTAAACTATTTAACTCTAGATGAGTGATTTTGGATGAAATTTAAATATGGTCATAGAGTAACTTTAATACCAATACATAACTAACTTCAATACTTCTCTGAGCTGCAGTGTTGATGTTTTCCACCTGGACTTACCACACAGTCCCGTATGCTCCTGTTCCGACCTGCTTCAGGTCCCTGTATCTCTCCGGAACCTCCCACACGGTTCTGTTTACCTCCTGCCGGTAGTACCCCGTCCTGGACCGCACAGCCATATCCTACCGACTAGACAAGGCTAAGGTCACGATCGACTTTCGGGTCCGGTCCGCTCCGTCCTCTCATGTGAACAAATAGCTGAGATTTGATTACAAGTCACGCAGTCCGTTCCGCGGAGAAGAGTTTGTTGGGGCGCAAATTCCTCCAGATGAAGCAGCTGAGCACTTGAGCGCTTTGCGGGGTAGTTAGTTACACCCCCAACACACACACACACACACACACACACACACACACACATTGTTAGTCATGTTCCTGGTCGCCCAGCACAGTCCGTGGGTGTGTCTACAATGTGGGAGGAAAACCCCCACAAAACATCTGCCCTCCCTGAGGTTATACCCCTGTAATCCTCCTAGAATGTTTCTGTAGTGCTCCTGCAGAGGAGGCAAACTAGTAAATGAATGTCATTTCATATGAGGTCATAAAAAATAAAAAGCTTCTTCTTTTCTTCTTACTAAGTCTTATGTATCCCGATCAACCTGCTCACTGTATCTTGTTATTAGTTACACATTGTAAAAGTTGTATTTCACTTAGGTGCATCTCTACTGTTGTGTCCATGATGCTTAACAATCTAGTTAAATTGATCAAAACTGATGAACTCATGTGATGTTTTCTTGACTGTCCTTTGGTGTCAACGTTAATGTTACTATAGACTACAATACTGTTCCATGTTCTATTTGATATATTCTATGTACTATGCTATACTATAATATATTATGCTGTGCTATGCTATACTATACCATACTATACTATTCTATTTCATGTTGTGCTATGCTATACTATAGTATACTATAATATACTATACTATGCTATACTATAATATACTACACTTTACTATACCATACTATACTATAGTGTTCTATGTACTACATAACTCTACTAACTCAACCAAACTATACTGTTTTCCAATCTTTATATTAACAAATTTATTATGTCATTGTTCAACATCTCATGCCCACTATTTTGGTAGGGTTTGCCCACTGATTGTGGACTTTATGGCCTGGTGTGCTGTTGGCGTTACAATTCATCGCAGTGGTGTTGCATGAGGTTGAGGACAGGACTCTCTGAAGCCAGTTCCTCCACACAAACCTTTAATCGAGCAACAGGAAAGGGCCTTTATGGACATGGGTGCCCATGGTGTACATTAAAATGACTGAATGTTGTAGAGAATATTTAATAGAAGAAATATACTGAAGCCAAAACTGGCCAAGTCATGTTACCCATTGATGAATGAGAAAAATCATCTGAAAAATGAAAGATGACATTCCGTTTAGTGATTTGAAGCCCATGGGTACTGTTGAATCACATTGTAACATACATACATAAAGTATACGTATACATTCGATTTGCAGTTTGCTATGTAAATCCAACACATATACGACATCCACATAAGCACATAATACTTTAACATTCAGACAGTTTGGATTCTTTTGGACTTTAAATTCAACATTTTGCATCCAGTGTTAATGGACGACTTGCACAAAAGGCTACATGTAGCGCTCCAGTGTGAACCATTAAAGGAAAAAAAAAACAGAGTAGATTTTTTTTTATGTTTTCCTCAAAAATAATTTCTTGATGACAACTTGAAGTTTGAGTGTAAATTATTTCCTTGGTTGAGTCAAACTTGAGTGGATTAAGCCAAGGAACTACAGTTCAGCTTGCAGTCCTATGAAGGAGCACACCAAGGTATACATGAAAACACAACTGGTTTTAACCTTTTAATCAGAGCTCACTTGAATCTTTAGCTAACCCAAATAACTACTTGAGCTGTTACTTTGTATTCGGTTTCGGTCAGACTAACTAACCTATTAAACATATATATGTGTGTGTCTGTGTGTGTGTGTGTGTGTGTGTGTGTGTGTGTGTGTGTGTATATATATATATATATATATATATATATATATATATATATATATAGTCAGATTTATTAGTAATCCTGATTTTTTAAAACTTTTTTTTGCCCCTAATATCATCTGGCATCTATAAAATGCCTTAGTTTACTTTTTATTGTGTTCATCTTATTATTTAATGTACTTCAGGTTATTTATTCTTTTCAAAGCTGACAATTAGATTTGTGGCTTGATGATGTATTTAACCTCACCACTTTTGTGAATCTGTTTTAAAACATCAAATGGAGCAACTAAGACACAATTCTTCTATCATAGGTGTGCTCACAAATAGAATCCCATTAAACATCAGAACAACAACATCAGATATTATCCAATCATCCATCTATTATCCAAGACTAGGTCCTAGACTGTATTTCTTTAGTGAATATCAGAGACTTCATAAAATCAGTGCTCTTTAACTTCTTGGCATTTTCACTGACCTTTAGATTGGTGTATTTTTTGGTGTATTTTTTTCTACCTCAGCAAAAAGTATGCAGAACTAAAACTCCAGTCTGTAGCTGCAAGATGAATGACACAGTTTCAGTGAGGAAGTCAGTCATTTCATGTAATTATCTGCATACGCACTGAGCTCATGCTGCTTATACAAATGTTACCTGTGAGGGCCTTCCTTAAGGCGATTATGGGTATAATAATGTTGCAGTAAGGTATAACGCCCACAATTATACCCACAATTGAGGTAAAGAACATCCCCAGTACTTGTATAATATGCTTGCTAATGAATGTTCACAATCAATTTATTCTTTATAACACTTAAGCGTCATGAAAACTTAAAAGAAGCTGAGGAAACATGAAAGATCACTAATGAGCTCCCTGTGTGCCACAAGCAGCCAAATATAGCTGCTTTATGGGAATCATCACCCTGGAGTGTTTGACCAGTCATTGCTTGGATGAAGCTACTAGTTGAGTAATATATTATCCTCCAGCACAGTTACATACTGTCTAGGAACTGTTTCTAACAGTTTACAAAATGCCCGTAATCTTAATTATTGTAAACACAAACCAGGGCAGCAGAGAACTACAGAAACCTGATGGAGCTGTATATGAGAAGCGAGGTCACACTGTAAACACAGACCTGCAACACAGTCACTCTGTTCCAGCTTTGGCATATATTAATTACCTTGCTAATTATTAGCACAGTTGGTGTTTACTATGTAAGCAGGAGAGGATGACTTTCATCCGAGGAAGAGCAGTAGTTTTTGTTTGCTTTTGTTGTTTTCTTTTACTGTGGGGAAATTATGAAGATAAAACAGGTTGAAAGTTGGTCACATTTCCTGGTAATGCCTGTCTGACCCTCAGGATGATTTTTACAGCAGTGTGGCAGATGCAATAAGCAGTCTTAATGGTTACAATACAGCATTGGTAATATTCTGTAATAATAAAATGCACATAAATCATGCAGTAGTATGCAGGCGAAGTGCTAAGCTGTTCTGTGGCATGATGTGGCATTGTTGCAAGCCTTTAAACATGAATTCCATATATGAAAGCAGTGACTGCTTATAGTATTTGTCATAATGAGGGGCCAGACGACAGTCTGTTGTCGCTTTGGAAATCCTAGTGTGCGTTTTTTCTTCCTTTGAAACCCTTTTATCAGTCTGTAAACACTTCAGCTCCGTAAAGTTGCTCCCTCGTATGAATCCTCACGTTCGCTGTGAACCTTGGCGTTGCTATGGTTCCTCATTTTAACCTCAATAGGCGGAAACATAAGAGGAAGCAACTTCCTGGACTGGAAAGCTCCTTCTATCAGATTCTAAAATTCTCCCTGTAATTGCAATGTGTGCATTTGATCCTGTGAAGACCGTCCTTTTCCCTGCTGCTCAAAAAAACTCATGACAGGCAATCAAACACAGTCACACTGAGCAGAGGGAATGCAGAGTTTTTCTATCAGCTGGCTTGCCACAGTCCTTCTCCCACTCATTGAGTACGTGGTCCTCCTTCAGGTAAAGGCTAGGGGATTACTGCTCCACCTGAAGGCTATCAGTCTTGCTGCCAGATGCTTTGAAGCTGTTCACCTCTTCGAATACCAACTCTGTGCACATACATGAGAGAGAAATTAGAGAAATGAGAGCTTAAAGTGAAAAATCTTTAAAACACACTAAAATTAAATATTAAAAGCAAGAGTCCTCTGGCACAAGATTTTATTCAGCACTTTTAAAATTGTGCTGGTTCACCTTGGTATACTGGTCTATCAAAGAAATTTTAAATTAGAATGCAAACCATGCACAAACTTATCTACCATGACTCACATCGGCTCTGGGGCCTTTCACAAACTATACAACTCCCTTGTGAAATGAAACGTAATCATATTTATGACATTTTGAAAGCCATCCCAAAATATTTCAAAACCTATGGTAGTTTAGTCAGCATTTCTGCAAAAAACATGCAAGCTTGAACACATCATTGTGTAGTGTAGTGTGTAGTGTTGTGTAGAGGGGGGGGGGGGGGGGGGGGGGGGGGGGGTGCAGATAAAATGTGGATATTTAAAATGCCAAGTTACAATCACAGTAATCATGGAAAAAGTTTGTTGTAGCTTTTAAAAATCATATATCTTTCTACTTTTATATGAAAACTTTACCTTTCCATTCTTCTAGAGTTCGGTCTTTACTTTCCAGCGTTTGATCATAAGGTGGGGCCTCTGGCTCGTCATCCGGATCATGATACTGTGAGAAGTAGGAGTGGGAGAGAGCCTCGCTGGCCGAGATCCTCCCATCACAGTCCAGAACCAGCATGCGCTTCAATAGATCGACAGCTAACAGAGACAGAAACAGACAGAGGTGAAAGAGGGCTCAGGATGTAGGAGGAGACTGGAAACAAGTTTAAACCCAAAGGGACAAACCCATGTAACCAAATTCCTGATTTGCAACACGAGAGAGAGAGAGCAACTTGAGCTTGGCGGCATCTCAAATCCTTTCAATTGAATTTGAGAAGTTAATAATCCAATCTGTAGTGCATCACGAACCTAGCGGATTTGCTCCTCTGAAGATCTTTTCCAGGTCCTGCTGCGGCATGAAGGGCAGGGACTGGATGTACTTCTGCGCCTGCAAACAGAGACCAGCATTTAACTAATGACATGTGACAATGTGGATCATCTGGTGTCAAGCAGTTAGTAATCAATCACCCCAACACTCACACACATTGACAATTCAATAAATAGTCATTTTAATTTAATGAACTACCGTAACTTTTCAGACTATAAGCCACTACTTTTTTCACTCTCTTTGAACCCTGCGGCCTATACAAAGGTGCGGCTAATTTACAGCCACCAGGAGCACGCTCTAGCAGTAAACGCAAAAGTGAGACAGACATGTGGGGAAAGATTATGCGCAGAAGAAAATATTAGTTTTGATTTTCTCCATATGATAAAAACATATGGAGAACATCTTTCTCTTCCCAATCACCCCTTTATTTATTCTTCCCTCTCTCACATGTTCAGAGCAGATCTTCTTTAATAGATCGGGTGTTGGAGTCCCAACCACCTCCATGATTCTCTTCAGCTGGTCAATATCTTAGAGCAGAAGGAGTTAAGGGCAGTTAAGATTTGTGAAAAGTCATTAACCTGCAGGATTTGACTTGTCTTATTATCTTGTCTCGTAGAAATTCAAATGAGACAAAAATTCGACTTGCTGAGCACTAAAAGTCACTGAAAGTCAGCAGTTCATTTCTAGACAGACAATGTCAACACACAATGATCGGTAAATCAAATTCGTCTCAGCTCTGCTCTTAGATAGCGAATACAACAAACTAGATAATTCAGCCTTTTGTAATCACTCCTATTCATTCTCCACTTCTCTCTGTTGATGCACCGCCCCTTCAGAAAGGCCTGTCATTGTAATGCAAATCCACAAGAGGTCTGCGTCCACAGGGCACTTTAAAGAGGTAATGGATGAATGATGCTAAGAGGGGAAAAATCTGCAATTTGCAGTAGATTCTTGCCGTGCTGAGAAAGGATACAGTCAGTGCCAGGAAAAAGGACTTTTCCCTTCAGCAGCTCTCCCATAATGCATCCCACTGACCAAATATCAACTGTAACAGAAACATAGGTTAAAATATTCAACTAGCATTTAATGTGTTTGTTTCTAAAAATAAAAAACAAACAAACATAAGAAAAGCTTTTTAAGTGTCCCTACTTTGATGGCATCTTACCATTCTGATTGTAGTGCATCCAGTTCAGCATGATCTCCGGTGCTCGATACCAGCGTGTTGCCACATACCCTGTCATCTCATCATCTGTCTGCCTGGCCAATCCAAAGTCAAGGATCTGTAGTACAGGAACACCGTTTTTTAATTGGCGTGGTTCATGGGTTGAAGTGAAGGATTTGTAGGTGTAAACTGGAGGTCAGCCTTACCCTCAGCTCACAGTCCTCATTGACTGCCACATTACTTGGTTTGAGGTCCTGGGAGAGATAGTAAAGCAGATAAAGAGAGAAACATGATTAGAATGAAGGTATAGCTGCAAATAGAGGCATGGATATGAATATAAAACAGCATAAAGCACCCAGCTGGTGTCTGCAATCAATGTTTGGTCGTTTCACTGCATTTATACAGAGCACCAATCAAAAACACAACCTTAATTAGTGATTTCAAAACAGCCATTCATTACTCCACAATCTAGTTTGAGTCCAATATCTGATAGACTTTTCTATATGTAGCAAAGTATTGAATATTCACTACTATTGGCAACTGGATTTCAACCAACTTTAACAACAAAGATCCATAAAAACACACTATTTAAAGTTCTGATGTACACCTACATTAGGACTAGATCCTCTCACACAAATTGGCTCTTGCATTTAAAATGAAAACAGTACAGCTGAACTGTGTAAAAATGTGACTTAAACTAAACTAAACTAAATCTAATTTTGTAAAAGAAGTTTGAATGGTCAGCTGCACCATTCATTCTCAATGATGATACTATCAGACAGTGAGAACTTAAAGTTACTTAAGGCTGAAATACAAAGAGAAAGCTGTATGTTAAAGGTCCAGTGTGTAAAATTTAAGGGGATCTATTGAAATGGAATATGATATTCATAACTACGTTTCTATTTGTTTATAATCACCTGAAAATAAGAATCATCATGTTTGTTACCTTACAATGAAGGGGTAGCGGGTCCTTATTGAACCACCATGTTTCTACAGTAGCCCAAAAGGTGCAAACTAAACACTGCCTCTAGATAGGGACTTTGACATCCTTTGCAAGTTTCACAGGCACTAGATGCCACTAAATCTTACACACTGGACCTTTGAGGTAAAGATGTTTTTATTTTATTTTAAACCAGGCAGGAACTTTTTGTTTTCTCAAACTTGCTTGCTCAAAATGACAGCAAAGAGAGGGCACTCACTCTGTGGATCAATCCTGCTGAATGGATGTACTGTTCGACAGGCGGTGGGGAGGGACAGGAGGATGGGGGAGGAGAGAGAGAGAGAGAGAGAGAGAGAGAGAGAGAGAGAGAGAGAGAGAGAGAGAGAGAGAGAGAGAGAGAGAGAGATAGACCGAGATGACCGAGTAGGAGAGGCGAGAGGAGTGAGAGAGAGAGAAGAGAGGTACGAGAGAGAGAGAAGAGAGAGAGGAGAGAGACGAGAGAGAGAGAAGAGGGAGATGAGAGAGAGAGAGAGAGAGAGAGAGAGAGAGAGAGAGAGAGAGAGAGAGAGAGAGAGAGAGAGAGAGAGAGAGGGACATAAAGGGAGACAGGGGTCAACAGTGCAATTCAACATATTAGCCCCTGCCTAAAGGGGAGACTGCTTTTGCTTTTGTCTACCCCATGGTAACCAGAAAGGTCGAACAGCCGGCACTGCTGGCTGCTAGACTGACTCTGTGATAGCATGCAAGTTTTGGACAGAATTCACAAAGACAGAATATCAAACACAATATAAATTTGGGGAATTCAGATGGAAAGCTCTGTTCAATTTGCATAGCACACTAGTGATTCCCAACCAGGGTTACTTGTACAGAGTGATAGTACTGTAACTTTTATTACACATTAAATATTTGTCCAAACTAGTAAGCATGCAGATAGGCATAGTAATAGCTATAAATGATAAATAAATCAAATAGTAAATGTAAGAGATAAACAGTAGTAGTTTAAAAGTAGTTTTATAGAAGTAGTTAGCTAAAATGAGAAATAGAAATAGCTGTTGTGATGGACAAACAGTTTACTAAAGTAATATAGTCAAGATAGAAATACTTACTTTGAATTAGACAGCTGTAAGTAATGGATAGATGGTAATGCTAAAATAATTTATAAACGGTGTGATTGACTAACCTTAGTAGTCTGAAAGTTGACTTGACCACATCAACCTGAACATTGACTGAATTGTGCTTGAATTCATCTGACAGGGGACTGTGGTGGTTAAAAAACGATTGGGTACCACTGCTATACATGCATAACATACAGTATATATTATGCATGGCATACAGCAGGTGTATCATTATGCAGTTAATTACCTTGAGGCCACGGAGAAGCTGGTAAATTAAGAACTGCACATGCTCGTCCGACAGCCTCTGAAATTTAACGATGTTATTGAGGTCTGCACCCATCAGGTTAGTCACCAGGTAGCTGGAAAAGAAGGCGGGGAGGGGGATTTTTTGTTAAGAGGAGAATATGTGTGTAATGCTGCCATAGCTGCCAACTGTCAGACATCTCTACAAGCCTATGATCCCCTACGGATCGCCTCCACCAACACCACCCTTTCCCTTTTAATAACAGATTCTTTGCATGTTTGGTAAAAGGTGGACAGCAGTGTAGTTTTTTGTAAACATGAAGGGATAAAATATTTACAGTTCGTTGAAGTCCTCTAATGCAGCAGCAGGTGTGAAGACGTCCAGCAGCCCTATTACCTGCACCAACATAGACAGAGAAGAGTTGATCAATAACAGAGCGGAAACATGCAGAGAGCTGCGTCTGTCTGTCTCTGGGTATTAAGGGGCACTAACGTTCTCGTGTTTCATGTGCTTGAGCAGCCTGAGTTCCCGGTAGGAGCGGCGACTGTGGATCAGAGACTGAAAAGGCCTGGACAGTTTCTTCACCGCAACCTTCTGCCGTAAGACAACATCATATGCTGAACTAAAGACAGAAAACAGAGAGAAAAAATATTAAAATTCTTGTCAGAATGTACTTGTTATAATTATTGTTTACTATGGCGAATGTCATTAATAAGCTGACATGACTTCCCAAAGGTGATCTGTCTTTCTCAATAAAACCATATTACTTTTATTGTAAGTGACACTTTGTGTGAAGTGACATTTTGGGAAACATTTTATTCGCTTTTCAAGATAGATGATGAAATGTATATCACTGTCATGTTTGTTCTTTAAATATGAAGCTACGGTGATAAGGCAGTTATCTTTGAACTTTGCATATATACTGGAAACAGACATACAGGTAGCCAGGCTCTGTCAAAATGTAACAAAATCCACCCTTAGTGCTCACTTACCAACATGTTACAGCATCTTTGCTTAATCTGACGTATTTGTGGTTTCATATGAGGTTGTGTGCTGGGCAGTGACTTGTTACTTCCTCTGATTTTGTTATTTTCAGAGATAGCTAAACTACCTGTTCCCCATTTCCCCTCATCTTGCCAAGCTACATATTTGTCAAGCTAACTGTTTTCACTCACATTTTTTAAAGTAACTTAACCATCAACATATAATGTGTTCATTAGTGAGCTTTAGAACGAGTGATAGGAGGATTTTGTTACTTTTGGAAAAAGCCGAGCTAGTTTCATCTGCTCTTTGTTTTCTATTACTCCCAAAATACCAGACCTGATATCAGCTGATGATACTGAGAGTATGTCTGGTGATAAATGACTGAGAGTGGAGAATAAGAGAGACGGGCTGTCAAAGACTAATGCAGAGAGGAGGTGAGGGTGAAAGAGGATGTGGTGAAACAAGAGGTTTATTTCATCTGCCTCTTTTGAAATGCAAATGTCATTCCACATATTGAACGCTGAGCCCTGCTGCTTCTGCTGTTTCTGCCACTGCTTTTGTGGTGGTGGTGTCTTTTCAGTCTTGCCAGCTTTTCGACACTCATGAGTAATAATAATACAGCCATCACAGGGCGGAACAGACAAACAGGAAGGAAACATGGCAATGAGAATTGAGAAATGCTGCACAGCGCTGTTGAAACAGAACAAGAAGGAAGAAGTGAAACACTGGAAAAAGTGGACATATCAAATAAAGCAGATGAGAATATTTAAAGGAAGATTTATACTTTACATTCACATGTAGAACTGACTCAGTGTATGGTAGGTGGTATATACTATTGGTTTTTCGGACTAATTCCTGAACACAGGGAAATCCCCTCTTTCTTACAGTTGATGTTCTTTAGAACATGTGGTCCTCATTTCAGGAATTTCTCATTTGTGTTCGCAATTTTAAAACCACAACCTGCCTTATCATCTTCACAGAATATTTAGATTGACAGCTTTTTGCAGCAAAGTCTGCAGCGGAATAAGTGACCTGTCACTGTGAGCTGACAGTTAGATAAGGGTGGAGACAGTGACACAGTATACTACATGCAATACAGTTAGATTTTACTGTGACAAAATAAAACTCACTCAACTCAAGTCACACCTGACTTACTCAAAACCCGACTTGTCTTGCTTCACAGCACTCTGTTGTCTCATGGGTACAATAACTAACTCTTTAGAAATGGATTTCTCCCTGATATTGTTCAGTGACAGTGCTACTTGAACTTTGTTAAAGACACTATTTATCATGTTTACACTGGTTTATGTACTGATTAAACAAATAAAATATATAGTCTTAATCAATGAGCTTAACAGGTGCCGGTAGGTTGATTGTTGCAGCCAAGATAGTCGTTTTCCTCTTTTCTTTAGCCTTTATGCTCACATACACTAACCATTTCTGGGTGGTATCTTAATATATATTTAGCATACGGATGTAATGTGATCTTCTCATCTCACACATCAACTCACAGCAAGAGAGTGAATAATGTCCCACTACTACTACCACGATTTTCTAACATCTTTCTGATTTCAGAAATGAGCTTGCCCTCCATGCATTCCCAGAAGCACAACCTTGGCATTATGCAATTATGCATTATGTATTTTGCTAAAATTGCTAAAAATTTCTGCTCTAACTGTATTTTACTGGGATCCTTTTATCACAGACACAATCTGTCCTTTATAAAATGTATCCAAACTGTTCAAAGGAGCGGAATGTGTAACCTTTATGTCTGTCATTTCTTTTTTCCTACAAACCTGCATAAATTCAGCAGTATATGATATATATGGTCACCTTGAGACAAAGTGACCACCAAATGTTGTGTTTCCTGTTTTGTCTACAGTCACTGTAAATATTACTGTATCATCTGATGATAATCTATAATGCTTACTGTACATGCATGAGTAAACTATACTCATGCACGGTTCAGTGCATCCATGTGGCCCTCTCTCTTGTAATCACCTGCTGCCAGTCCGGATGTCCCCCCTAGGCTTCAGCCAGGACAGCAGCCAGTCTCCTCCATCTCTGACATGAACCAGGCCTCACCGCCTCATACATACCTTCCTCCCTGCAATCTTCCATACATGGGGCTGACTGCACTGCTGTCAGCATACACAGCTCAGCTATGGCATCGATTTCTCGCCTCTTCTTTTGTCTCTCTCTCTCTCTCTCTCTCTCTCTCTCTCTCTCTCTCTCTCTCTCTCTCTCTCTCTCTCTCTTTTTAATATCCCAGCTCTTAATGCGCCTCTGGTTTCAAAAAGAAAGAGGGGGAAGGGACAGCTAATATCTGATGTGAGATGATTCAAGTACACTGTTTATACACATGGAAAGTGTTTTAATGACATTCACCATTTTCTGATCTTTTCAGTTAATGTGATTCATTCTGATTAAATCAAGATTAAACCTATTATGATTTGCATATATGTGAAATGGGGGAGGGTATTCACTTGTGCAATTACAAAGAAGAAATTATAATAAGCTCTATTGGCTATTGTCCACAGAGGTTCTTCCTAGCATCCAACACTACATCAATTTTTGCATTTAAAGGAATCATTTTGTGAAATATGCTATCCAAACTCTTACCAAGAGCTGTTACATCTAAATGCTGATTAAATTATTGTCAGCAGCTGTTTAGCTTAGCTTAGCATAAGGACTTGAAACAGGGAAACAGCTCACATAGCAAAGTCCACACCTCTAAAGCTCACTTATTAGAATTCTGAGTAATAGAAAAAAAGATGCATAAATGTTAATTTGTTGTTTACAAAGTGAGGGACTATTTCTTGGCCAGATGCAGTGACTTTCTCAGATTTTGTTGCCTTCGGACGGAGCTAGGCTAACTGTTTCCCCCTGTGTCCAGCTTATGCTAAGCTACGCTAACTCGCTCTCGGCTGTAATTTCATACAAAAGGGACAGACGTGAGTGGTATTAATTTCTCATCTGTTTCTTTGAGCAGATATGCACATTCCCACACTTGCACACACACTAAAATTGTACTGCAGCCACATGACAACCATCATCGACCCAGACAAAATCAGAACCCCAATCTTGTTTTCTGCACGGTTTATCATATTTCCAATCAACAAACTGACAAGTTGAGACACAACAATTTTGACAGGTGAAAATTAAGCAGTCATGTTTTATTCATAGCTATCCAAATGAGATGCTTTATGCCAAAGTTCAGGTTTACTGAACAGATGTTACATATGCTGATTTAAGATGAAAGCATTCTTGATTAGCTCAGTGCATATTCTCTCTAGATTGGTGGTCCACATTTTTTATCAAAAAAAGCAGAATCAGAACAGAGAATAATTACATGCGACAATGAGTCTGGATTAGGATCAAGATATGACGATGTTCATTCCTCCAAACTTTCTGTCTCATGAGATAAAGATTCAAGAGACACTTCATGTTAAATTATTAAATCAGCTTTGTATTTATGATGCTTCACTCTCATCTCTTGTGTCTGAACCTTGCAGCTCTAAAATCTCTCCATAGTCCATCTTTATTAGCTCATATATTCTTGCACCTATCGTAGTACTCTCTTTCTAAGCTCCATTTCTGTGTTGTTCTATTCTCCCTGTCCCAAGGGTGATGGGGGTATAAGTTCTTCAGCTCTAGCTATAATGGATTATATGATCTTGTCAGATCCTTGACCTCAGGCTTGCAGCCTCAAGAGGGAACAAGCCACTGTTTGAGATAAATGATAAGAGCTGTTTTACTGTGCATCTCGAGAGGTGCAGTGTGGAACTATCCTAACCCCCCATCATGCCTGACACATGCACATACATATGTCGTACTCTTAACCCCCATCCCCCAGCCGATTGCTAATCAAGTAGTTTTGCCATGAGAAAGTCACTGACAATGGCCAGAGATCACCATTAACAATGCAGGGCAATGCTGGGTGGTGTGTGGAGGAATATCCTTTGTATGTGTGTATAATTTTCGAAAGAGTTTTAGAAAAGTCAAGGCATTTTACCAGTGACATCATTCACACCTATCTAATGTTGATATGATTCCTTGAGAAATACAACAGCTCAGAATGTGCAGCGATTAAATAACAGGAGAAAAACACCTGCTAAAATCCTCATCTTTGTCTACCACCAACAGATACTTTGTGCAGTCCAAGCAGGGGTACTTGTACCTCAGGTGGTACATGGAAAGATAGAAAGATTAGAAAACTAGTAACCAAGAAAGCAGAGAAGAATAAACATTTAGTTAGCTAAAAGCAACGGATAATTGATTGAAATAAAAAGCTAAATGTAAGGATAAATAAATGGAAAATAGTCCTATCTAATTATGATATCAGAGACGTTCTAAAAAGTGCTGTTCAAAACAATAGATGGACCTAACTTTTTGCATTGATGTTTCCATGTTTACACCAACTGAACCTTTAGAGATCATGAGTAACAAATGTGAATGATTGCTTAGAGCAATACTTACTCTATCAACAAAGACAAGCCTCATTGAATAGATTCGTTGATAAAATTGCACATGCAGCATGGGAATCCACCTTAACTGAGGCAGTCTTGTGCAAAAGTCCATCTGTATATAATGCTGGGGGTGAATGAAACAGCTAAAAGCGAAGTCATGATCCAGCTACATTTTTACTCTTGTGCTATTCTGAGCACAGCTTTAAAACTGCCATATTGGCATGATGTTTATGCACAAAATACTCCAGTGGGACTGTGAATCCTGAAGTGGAGCTCCAGCAGAGAAGCACATCTCATCTTCTGCGAGTTCATACAATGTCTTAATTAACATGACTTGACAGGAAATCAGCTGTTGAGATAAAACCTCCTTTCTGAGGATGCAGGCAATGGCAATGATGGGTGTGGCTAAAGAGGTCTATTCTTGTGCTCCATACAATTTTTAAAAATGTTAGTTTAGGATCTGACACAATACAGTGCGCAAGTTCTGAATACGTCATAATATCCAAGCAACATGATGGGACAGTGATCCTATTCCACAACAAAAGCCACTTTCCTAAACTTCTGGGATAAAAAGGGCTGACAGGGTGAGAGAAAGATGTAATAAATTCAGCCCACGAGCCAAAAATATAAATGCCACTTAGGGATACTTCTTCGCGTATACAGACTATCAACAGCCAATTTCAGACTGTCTCCTTAACAACACAGAGTGAGTGCTCCATCTGGAGAAAGTTGTACTGACCAACATTTAATCTTCTGCCTCTCTCATCCATTTGGTACAAAGCATCGCAGGATTTGGACTTAGACGATTTGGGAACATAACAGTGTAGCAAAGCCAGCCCAAAAATTTTGATTTTCTCACTGTAGTCTGGAATGGCTCAGTGGGCATGTGCTTTAGTCAAAGGTGTCGACAATGGGAAATGACTGATTTACTGTGCAGGTGATTGGATGATCTTTTAGCCAGTTTTCACAAAGGTGACATTTTTCGTCCCTCTCGTCTCGCAAGATCTGCTTTAAGTCAACTACAAATACTGTCATTATTACCATTATTAAAACTATTAGTCATATCTATCCTCCCCCTCTCCCTACACGTCTCTAACTAAACTGGTTGCGGCAGATGGCCGGCCACCAATGAGCTGGGTTCTGCCTAAAACTTTCTGCCTCTTAAAGGATGTTTTTCCTTGCCACCATAGCCAAGAATTGTTGAGTCTCTGTATTTCTGTATCCCTGTTTATTTGAAATGCATTGAATTGAAATTTGGACAATATAACTGCTTAATACAAAGCTTCTTTTAAGTAGCTCAGGAGTCATAGTTTAATCTTTGGCCCACAGGATTAATCACTTCTCTGTGGAAGATTTTCAGGCCTAACAGTTAGTTCCTGCCATCATGAAGCTGAGTAGAAAAGCTGAAACATCTTATTCATGTTTTGATGATCCCACTGGGATCAGTCAAAGAAACTATTCTATCCACATTTCCTTAGGTAACCATCAGCCTCCTATTACAGCTTAATTATTATTGACTGTTGGAGGTGTTTATAACCATGACATGTCGCCATGGCAACGGGATTCCACCGGTTTAGCAATTGGATGTTGCAAGATTGGAAATGTCTGCATCCAGACACTGGGCATAAAGAGGGTGGTTTTGTGCAGGTATATTCTAGCAATGTGCTAAATGATGCATGCACCTACCCGAGGCTTCCAAGACTGGCATTGTTATTCACAGAGAGCAGAAGGACCCTGATGTGGCATGCATAGTGTTCCACAACACCAACCTCTGCAAAGTAACCCCTTATATTAGAGTATATATATAGAGAGGGAGGAGGGTGGGGGGTTATCTGGATGGGAAATTCCTTTGCTGATGCACATATAGGAACAGCAGACAGTGAGCTGTGGGACAAAAACAAGACTTGCAGATCTGATGTGTCTATTTATATGGCTAACAACAGTACACATATAGAAATCTTAAAGAAATGTACACATTGAAACGTTTAAATAAAACTTAATTCTATCATTTTATGTTTTTTTAAGCTAAAATATTTATCCCATAGCTGCAAAGGCATAATTCGCTGGTAATAATGACAATGACAATAACCCCGAAGCAAGCTGCTTCCCCTTTCACATAGCCGACATGAACGCATCGCTATGCTGATGCATCATGACCAATATACGGTAAATGTTGTGGCTTTGCAGCCTCGCCCCTCCACCCGCCCTGCGTACACACAAACACGCGCAAACTCACCACACGGAGCCGTAAGCTCCGGAGCCCACAGGCGTCAGGTTCTGATACCGCTCCGGAACCTCCCACACAGTCTTGTTTAGCTCCTGTCGGTAAAATCCTGGTCTGGCGGACATTTCGCCGAGCCGGATACAAAAGAGAACGGGCAGAGCAATAAAAAAGGAGAAGGAGAGGGAGTGAATGAACGGAGGTAAACGGTAGATGGGGCCGCCGTCTGCTGCCTGAACACACGAGCACCGGCCAGTGACAGCCTAACACTCTCTCTCTCTCTCTCTCTCTCTCTCTCTCTCTCTCTCTCTCTCTCTCTCTCTCTCTCTCTCTCTCTCTCTCTCTCCCCCAACCCCTCCCCCTGTAGCTACATTGTTTAGAAAAAGTTCATACAATAAACTATTATTAATAACAAAAATATCAACAAATATTACATGACATGACATTATAGTACACACCATAAAACTTTACTATATACATGTGGGCTAAATACACAAAAAACTGCATTAAAGCCTTATTAAATGTGTGTGTAATATTCAGAGGGTTCTATTTACAGAATATGGCAGAAATTGTGTATGTTTAAATTAGTTACCTCAAAATAAGAATTGTCGTGTTTTTGTTACCTTTGAATGAAGCTTCTATATCAGACAAACCTTTTTTTAAAGAGGGCGAGATTTGACAATGTGAAGATGACCGGGGGCCAACACTAACATTTTAAAAATGAAAAGATTAATAATAAAAGTTACATACAAATGCACTATTCTGTAACTATTTTGTTTTGTTTTTGTTTACACTGTCACCAAATCAGAGCCAATCAGGCATGAACCATTCTAAAAAACAGTTCTGCCTTTCTTTTACATCTGGAGTCAGATTACAGAATAAATTATGTGGAATACCTTAAACTTGCATGAAGTTGATACAAATCTTAACCTTATGTTCATTCTAAACATGACTTATTATGAGTAAAGCAAACTGCATCACTCTTGCTATTGTCTTCCACAAAATCATTCATAAAGTAATATATACAGACATAACACCAGCAGTTATGTCTGTATAACTGTTTACTTTTGTTCTTCACCATTGTCATTGTTGGAAAGGCTCGCAGGAGTAAGTTGAAGGAAACATGGTAAGAATCTTCAGGGCCATTTTATGCAAGACACCTGCAGGTGCCATCTTCGTCCAAAAGTTGGCAGGGTCACAGAGAGATTCCTGCAGGGCAACGTTTTCTTGGAGCTCAATCAGCTTTGACTGAAGAGAAGCATCACTAGCCCATGGGCAGACCTTCAGGGCTTCATTTGAGAATTCTGTCAAATTCTTCACCAGGAATGGGTTTTCAATACACAGCAAGACCTGTTTTCCCAGGGGGAAATCTCCAAACCGGGTTTCAAAATTTTCGATCAACTTGTCCAGGAATTCCACATAATTGTGATGTTGTGGTCCTGAAGCTTGGCTTTTAAGATTTGGGAAGTGAAGCAGGCCCCCCTCCTGTAGGTCACTGTTGAATATTTCCAGCTTCCTTTGAAAAGCATGGATAGCTGACATGAGGTTACACACTGTGTTATGTTTGCCCTGGAGCTTCAAATTCAAATCATTGAGGTGGCAAGTGATGTCTGTCAGAAATGAAGCAATTTCCATATTTTCGTTGTTTTGCAGGAATTCTACAAATGGTTTTGCTTTTGGACTGGTCTGATTTAATAGAAACGTTTCTAACTCCTTCCGCAGTGCCCAAAAATGCTCCAACACCTTCCCCCTACTAAGCCACCTGACATTGTTGTGCAGAAGTAAATCATCAAATTTTGCATCCACCTCTGTGAGGAAATGCGCGTAGCAGGCGATGCTGCAAAGCAGATGACACCCTCAAAAAGTTGATCTATGCCTTGGTCTCGCAACATGTGCATCACTGCTTCATAAATGTCACTGCCTCTTGTATGGCCATGGAGGGTTGTGAGACCTAACACATCTTCAATGAATTTCTCCTTCTCTGCATCAAAAAATCTAACAAACACCATAAGTTGGGCGTTATCTGTGTTGTCAGTTGATTCATCCAAAGCCAATGAAATGCAATTAGCAATTTTCACAGCAGATTTCATTTGGTCTAATAAATCATCGGCGAGGACTTCAGTTCGTCTTGCTGCAGTGGAATCAGAGAAGGATATTTGACTTATTTTTTGAATGATGTCATCTTTTAATTGAGTTCCCTCAAAAAGAGAGGTCACTACCTCGTTCATGCACTCCTTTACTACTTCAGCATCAGTGAAAGGCGTTTTGTGCTTGCCTAAGACCCATGCTACTTGCAGTGAGGCTTCAGTCGCACGCTCCTGCTGGGTTGCTGATCTGACTATCACAGTTCCTGATGCTTGATATGATGCTTGCATTTGATTTATTTTTCTGGTTCTTACCACTGAGTTTTGTGGATAGTTCTGTTCAAAGTGCCCATGCTTTGTTTCATAATGCTGCTTCACGTTTCCACTTTTGACGAGAGCAACGGTCTCACTGCATATTAAACACATTGGTTTTGTGCTCCCCGCAGGCAGTACAAATGCATATTTGTCTGTCCACTCTGTCTTAAATTCTCGGTTTTCTGAATCCACCTTTCGTTTCTTTTCCAGCACACCATGTTTTTTTTTTTTGTTTGCTGAAAACTAACTTATAACTCTATCACTGACCGACAGACAGAAAACCGACTCGCACGCTGGCCTCACGTTCGCCGCTTCACTGAGTTGTCATAGTGACGATAAACAACCTGATATTTTGTTTTTTGATTTGTCGCGAGATTGGCTATGCGGAAATACATGCAGAAATTGCATGGCAATGAAATCTCGCTTGAAACACTATGAAAATAAAATAAAATAATAATTTTCGGAGTCCGCTAGTTGAGTACGTCTGTTGTATTGTCATGTTTCTACAGTAACCAAGAATTGACAAGCTAAATGCTGACTAAAGATTGGGCCTTTCACGTTTTTCTGTGGCCATTGTAGTTTCTCTTCACACTAGGATGACAGACAGGGTAAGGTGAGGAGGTTGCAATCAGAAACTACATCACTATACTGCCACTGAATCTTACACACTGGCCCTTCATCTATTTCTGTCCACTCAGAGGCAGATTTCAAAATAAAGTGACAGACACTGAGTGACACTCGACTATACAGAAAATGTGTGAGTTGTAAAAACAAAATAAGCTAAAAGAGGCTAAAGGCTTCTCAAGGTTGAAACCCTATTTGATGTCACTCCTTTCACATTCAAATTTCATTACAATATGTAACATGAATAAGTTGATGGAGTACTATTAAGGGAAAACAACAACAACAAAATTGAAAGACCAAAAAAGAGGAATTAGGAATTGATGAACAAATAATGAAAACACAGCATGTTGTATGGCAATAATGTAGATACATTACTGTCATCTAGTGGTTAATATCTGCTAGTGTAGGAGGTGTCAATAGCAGCACCAATGTAATGTAATGTAATCAACAAAAAAATCACAAGAAAATCCACATATTTTGACTTTGGTTTCTGTTATGTCCATCTAATCTAAGGTTTTTTAAATTAATCGTAATTATTGTTCAAGGGACAAACACATCCTCATGTCAGTCTGTGCTGTGTATAGATTGCAGTCTTTCCTGGAAGCAGGTTTTCAACACAACCATCCTTCACTACAGACATTCTGCTATCAGAGTTCAATTTTCAGTAGGGCCTTATCAGTATCTGGAAAGTAATAGTCATGGCCTCAACATGACATATGATCATATGAGAAATCTGGACTTTGGGTGTGTAGCTTAATTTGTAATATTATTTATACCGCTACTACCTTTATTTTTATAAAATGCAGCTATATATAAAATAGAGCCAGCTGACGATTTAAGAAAGTAAAAGAAAAAAAATCTCCGACACGCAGATTAACGACAACGAGTCACATTCTACCAAGTACCACGTCAGAACGAACCCACGTTTACCAGAACTCTACTGGTTAACAAGTAAGTACAACCCGAACTAAAAACCAACCTGAAGCTGAAAAAACCCTAAACGTTAACAAACCTAAGTGACTGAGGGGAGAGACGGAGAGCTGTTCTGTGTGTAAGTGAGTAGAGTACAACACAATACATCTGTATGTGTGCACTCATCATTCTTGGTGCAAGTCTCAGTGAAACCTACTTTCAAGAAGCCACATGAGATTGCACGAGTGTCTTAACAACAACCTGTATGATTTTATGATAGTCCCTCAGAATTAACGATCACTTGAAATCAGCCGTGTTCCTTTATCTAACCAGGTTTGGGTGAACAGTCTAATGAAAATGTTCTCTACCACTGAGCAGGTGCACTACTGGTTCCTAACATTCAACAAGTAGTGCTCTCTACACCAAGCATTTTTAAGGGTTTCTTTAGTGTACTGGACTGTCTACTATAATAAAGTATCTCCTGGTGTCATGCTGCCTAAACCACCTGCTGCTTGTCACCTGTATCCAGGCTCCACCACAGTGCAGTGATTGTGCTTGTGTCATGGTTGCACAGGTTGACCCAGAATGCAGGCTCGGACAACGGTTAGAGAGCGAATGAGATTTATTGAGGTGAGGGAAGAGAGGGGAAGGAGAGGGCCCGATACGAGATGGAGGGAATGGCTGAGCCGATGCAGTGGTGGGAATGGATGGAGGAGGAACGGAGCCCGGACTGTCTGAAGGTGGTGGATGGAGAGCAGGCAAGCAGGTGGCAGGAGGTGACGATGGTGGTGGACCTGAGAATAAAAGACCGGAGGTTAGAGCTCAGGGAAACCAATGACAAGGAACAGGTAGTCGAAGACGGTCTGAACGTGATCTACCACGGAGGCTGAACAAACGATCTGATGAGGAGTGGGAGGAAGGCCAGGGTTTATATGCAGGTGGAGTGATGAGCTGATGGAAGGCAGGTGAGGTGAGGAACGGCAGGTGTGCTTCATTAGATGATGATCCAGGAGGCCCAGGGAAAAGTGCCACTCCCACAACACAGACAGAAAAGTAAACACAACACAGCAGAGCTGAGCTAGCAGCAAGTCTTTCCGGGGGTTCTGTCTCCTAAAGAGTTTGTTGACATCCCTCTCATGGATGGAAAGAGTCGTCACCGTCTGGAAGAATCTCGTTTAGTCTGGCAAGATAATCTTAAAACATACAGGAAGGCTCTCCATAATGCCAGAACAGCCTATTACTCTTAATTACAGTTTTTCTCTATTGGTTTGGCTCATTTCTTGAAACTGAGATGACATTCTCATAACTATAAAGCAATTTGGCTGAACAGACTTGCAGTTCTGCACAACACTTCAGATAACCAGCAAAATGCAATTTGTCTCCCAAAACTACTCATCCATGCTTCAAAATGAAATCCCTTTCCCATGTAAATAGTCAGTACCATAAAAATGGCACGGATCCTTCTCAATTGCTTTGGCACATTTTGATTCATTCAGTACTTCTGTCAAAATAACTTGGATGGTACTGCAAAACTACATGGATCACCTGGCAATGTTTGTACAGCTCCCAAAACAGTTTACCCTTCAGTCAAAACTACATTCCCTTCTCATGTAACTAGTCAGTGCCTCCAAAATGCATTGTCCCTTTGGTATTGTGTAAGTACTGCAAGTCAAAATGCTTAGACGCTTTGTCATGGCATATTTCTAACTATAGGCATAACATTTTCACACCACACACACACACTGCACTCATTCTGCTGAGGAATTTTCATTTTTATTCTCAACTAACATAAATTGTACACATTACAGTAGGTAGGGAACCGTAAAAAAGGAAAATATACTGTGTACACAAAATACAAAAACCCCAAAAAAAGATAAAAATCAACAAATCAGCACTGTAAATACAAAGAGTCACAAATGAAGACATTTTGTTTAGTCACGGTCACTCCCCTCTCTCTCCTGGTCACCATCCTCATCTTCCTGGCCATCCATTCTGTGTGCTCTGTTCGGCCACAGATTCTCATCCACATCGCATCTGATGTTGTCTCTTGAGATACAGCGCGGGAAGAAGCGTTGTGCATGCCTGAGCCATCCTCTACACTGATCCCCTGTTATGTCCTCACAGGCAGCGTCCATTGCAGTCATGAGAGCCCTCTGGTTTTCCTCATGGTGTTCATACACTCTCCATCTCCAAGCAGAGAAAAACTCCTCGATAGGATTGAGGAATGGAGAGTATGGTGGCAAGAACACATTGTGCATTCTTGGATGCATGTTGAACCAATATTGTGTTCATGCATCATCTGTCCCAGTGGCATCATGTACAGAACAAAAAGATACCTTTGAGAACGCCACAGATCAGAGGGGCCATAGAGGAGAAGGCATGCCCAAATAGAAAAGTTCTGTTTGATAAGATTTGAACCAGTCTAGAGTAGTCATCGTGCGTGGACCCCGGTGGAAACTAACGTTGTCCCATATAATTACAAACTGGGTTAGGTGGGGCCCTTCGAGACCCCTCTCATTTTCTGGGACCAGATCAAGATACAGTTGATCCAGGAAACGGAGGAGTTTATCTGTGTTGTATGGGTCCAAACTTGCATTGTGGGTGGCCACACCATTTTCGTTAGTCAAAAACTTATTTCACCTAACCTGATTATCCTAAATTTACTATAACATCTTCCAAAATATGTACTGTATTCTATTCCAGTTTCCTAACACTATTTTGACAAATGAGCAGACTATTCTGCATATGATGACTTATACGATGAAAATGTGCTGACATGTTTTGAGGACAATTACCATGACACTGAAAACCAACCAATTGGGATAGATCAGCAAGATACATTCATTTGAAAAATGTACTAAATATTGGCTGATTGTGTTAACTGTAGGATACTTGTACATAGCTATTTGCAAGGATGTACTAAAGGCTTGACACATGTACAAAGCATTTGGAAATTTGATGAAAGAGATGACATTCTCATAACAACATGGACAAATCCCCAAACTATCTTGCAGTTTCTCACAACAGAATGGCATTTATCATTGCTTTCATCACATTAGCCAACATTTAGTACATTTTTCAAATGAATGTATCTTGCTGATCTATCCCAATTGGTTGGTTTTCAGTGTCATGGTTATTCTCCTCAAAACATGTCAGCACATTTTAATCGTATAAGTCATCATATGCAGAATAGTCTGCTCAATTGTCAAAATAGTGTTAGGAAACTGGAATAGAATACAGTACATATTTTGGAAGATGTTATAGTAAATTTAGGATAATCAGGTTAGGTGAAATAAGTTTTTGACTAACGAAGGAGGCGTGTCCCACAATGTAGGTGACCAATCCATCTGTTTGTTGAGTTACCTGACAGGTGTTGTCTATCTTCTGGAGTGC